>CM053785.1:543094577-543694577 GCA_028749045.1 Cupressus sempervirens
ACACATGGCCCTATATAGTATATCCATACTTGTTAAAGAAAAATCTTCCTGAGCATAGCAAGGAATACATAATAGTGAATGATGCTTTTATTTTTGCAATTATCCAGTTCATTGAAGGGGATTATGTGAAAAGGATGTTAGATGAGGTAGTGGCCAAGATTTAAGAAGTTGGCACCTATTACATCCAATTTTGGACATTCACTTATTTGAGGGTAGCAGGTGCAACTATCAATCCCAAGAAGCTCCCTAGGTATCCATTTGACATGCTCATATTGGTGGAGATTTCTCAACAACTCTTGTCTACATATGATAGAGTAAGAAACCAACACAAGATAACCTAGGTGTGGCCCATTATTATAGGACCTTTTAGTGTGGTCCAAAGATGGGATATTCAATCTTTTGAGTTATAGTGGGATCAATATCCCTTGGATGAATATAAATCTCCTCGTCCCTATTTTGATAACATTGGAAGAGTGCAGTACTTAGTGGGAAAAAAATTCCATCATAAAGATGCAATTGAGGACCATTGGATGGATAGAGTAGATGACTACAATATCTATATAAGGGATTATTGTAGGATGACTCTCTATTTGGAAAGTAGTGTTTTGAAGATAAATTTTCCTTTAGAGTTGGTGCAGCAAGATACCGAAGATGTCCTAGATCCATTATATAATAGAGATAATATTTTTGATCGACCTATTATGAATGTAGAGATTGATAAGGAATAAAATTTAGATATTAATTGTAGGGCCAGGTACATGATCAAGTTGACCAAGGATTGGATCAAAAGACCTTTCGAATTTGATCTAATTCCTCAAGCGATAATCTTCCACACTATAGCTTCCCAACCAAATGTAGAGGAGCCAAGGTAATAGTACCCACTTTCATAGCTCAGTCCTCGGTGAGGCCAAAAATGGTGCACCAACTTGATAGAGAAGTTGGATATTATAGGTATTAGAAGGGTAAAGGAAAGAGAAAAAGAACTTCACCTCAACAAGATGAGACAAAAGAAGTAACAACTCAAGCACCATCACAATTAGATGAAGATAATGTATAAGGGCCAGAGAATGTACAAGGGTCAGAGATGTAGAAGCTACATAGACTGAGGATAATCCTCAAGTGCCATTTCTAGATCAAGGGAAAGGAGGAACTAAAACAAAAGTAAAAATAGGGTCTCCTCAACAAGAGGTGCAAGCCAAAATGAAATGAACTTGGATCACTTACATTGAATTAAATTTACATTTTTTCTCAAATAGAATAGAATGGGCATAGAATGAAATGAATTGGACATGGTTTGTTTATGGTATAGAACATTGAATTACAATTTTGCCTCAAATGGAATAAGACATTGAATTAAAAATTTCCTAAGATGAAATAGGACATTAATCATTAAATTGCAGTGACTGGAATAGAATGAAGTATGCCATCGGCTCCTAAGAGAAGAAAGATCAAAACTCCTGTCAAGAGGAGACAAAAGATGATTAGAAGAGTTATTCCTTTTCCATCGGTACTAGAGGTTATCTTAGAAGAAGAGGAAGAAGAGGATGATGAAGACAAAGAAGATAACCTTCCCTTGGGTAGGAGGACTCATCTTGCTAGGGCCACAAAGTTGGAGTGGAGAAGAAGCTCTACCATTACACCACCATCCATTCCCACTCAGCCTATTCAGTATACTACTTCAGAGTATGAGCTGCAACAATGGATTGATCGACAAGAAGATGAAGGGGTTGATGTCTTTTAAATGTAAGATTTTGATTTTATGCCAGTTGGCACTGAGTTGGTGGGAGATAAGATAAGGGATACATTGACTAACCAACCTCAACAAGAGGATTGGAGTCAATTTCCATCTCAACCACAAGGACCTGAAGTAGCTCCACCATCACCAAATCAAGGTACATTTTGTATGGATAAAGGTTCAATTACTCCTCTCCCTCTAAACAATGAAGAAGAGTAGGTCCAAGCAGAATAAGAGGAAGAGCCACAACAAATACCTGCCAATGAAGTGTCAAAGGAAGGACAAATATGTGAGAAGCCTCAATAGAATTCCCAAGACATAGAGATGAGAACTGTGTACTCCATAGATATAGAGACTCTCGATGTGGATCTCTCACAAAAGGAGAAGACTCTGAAGAGGAGAAATAAGGGAAAGAACATAGTAGAAAAACTCCTTCTTTGAAAGGTAAATCTCTGATGGAACATATTCCAAGATGGTTGAGGAAAGAGATGTTTAGAAATAAAAGGCAGTGGTATGATACTAAGGAAGAGTGGATGAGAGAATTGATTGAAGCTCTCAGGAAGCTTGAGTCACCTCCAAAAGACATACAAGCATTGGCCTTTGTGATAAGTGATTAGAATTAGGACTTGTTTGCTCATTTTGGTATCCCTCCTCTGCATGTAGATATTGAGGAATTCACTCCAAATGATTACAAAATTAGGGAGGTTGTGCTTGAAAAATGCACAGTGGAGACTGAGAAGTTAATGGTGACAATGAGAATTAAAGAAGTGTTTAGACACTTAGAATAGGATGAGACTAAAATAATGACTCTTCAGAAGTAGAATGAGATCCTAAAGGGATATGTAAATGAAGTAGTTGGTCCATTAGATCCTGAAAAATCTTGAGGAGAATTTAAATGAAGCACTTGAGAAAAGGGATAAGGAGACTATGAAGTTAGATCCATTTTTGAAAGCTTGTAAACAATGGTGAGAAAGCTTTGAAGAGAAATGTGTATAGGTTATATAGGGAAATCTTAACCTACTACACCATATGAAGGAAATTGTGGATAAGTTGGTGGTCATTTTGAACCAAGATTTTGGGTTAATGGATGAAGTACATACCTAGGGCAAGGACCTACAAGCATTACAGTTAATCAAGTGTCAAAGGTATCGGATATTAATGGAGGTATATACAGTGGAAGAGTTAGATAAAATTGATGATTGGATAGAGAAGATTTTGGATGGACATAAAGTAATTGAGACATTACATGTAGATATTCATAAGCTCAAGGATCAAATCCAAGAGCAAATTTTGGAGGCAAAGAAATATTGCAGTGATGAGTGCTTAGACATTTTTGAAGATGATTCAAGGCATAAATTAATGACTATAGAAGTAGTTGCTGAATAGTTTTGGAAGACTTTTGAAGAAGATTCTAATGATGATGATATTAGATAAGCTTTCTAGACTAAAGAAGCATTATTAGATTTGGATGTGGAACTAGGAGATTTTGTAGAGACTCCCATCAAGGTAGGCAATTATAGGAAGAAAGTGAAGGATAAGTATGAAGCTTTAGATTTTCCAGATGCAACCCAAGTCACAAATATTATTGAGAAATTCAAGAAAAAATACCCAGTCATAGCTCTAGTATAAAGGGAAACAAAACCAAGAAGCTAGAATTTCATTTTTGACACTTGGTGAAATTTTGCATTTTTAAACCTACTTCCAAGCAGTGCAGGTGCACTAGGTGCACTACTTCTAAGTTGCACTTTTTCAAAGGTGCACCAATTTTTATTTTTATTTTTTGAAAAATTTAAAGGTGCACTAATAGTTAATTGTTAGTTCTAAATTTAGAGCTTTCCATGCATCATAAACACATTTTGACATTAGTTTAACTCCTACAAACATCTAGTGAATGTGGAGCTTCTATTTTTGGCACTTCCAAACACTCCTACATCATCTAGTGGCCTTCTTCTTCTTATTTTCTCATTCTTTCTTTGTTTTAAGACATGTAAAGGCTCATGCATCCATTTAATCATATAAATATGGATAGAGTCCTACTAAGCACCAGTTAGAGAGTTAGTTTGTACATAAATAGATTTGTTTTATTAGTTTAGAAGCATATGTTTACATAAAGATATCTCTCACTCTCAACAAAAATTGAGGAGAAGATTTGTTATAAATCTAGGAATGTAACATGTATTCCAGGCTATTATTTGATGCAATAATATATTCTATTGGTGCTCACATTTGGAGTGTAGTGATTCTTGCCTATGTGTGTTATATTTTGTGAATGTATGTTCATGGAATGTAATTGAGCCAATAGTTTTATTGTGTTATTTTGATTGTGTGATATTTTAATTCTAGTGTTTTCTATAGTTCTACAAATTCCACTAACATACTTAGTTTGAGAAGAGATCATCTATATTGTTCCTGCATAGCTTTTTGTCTTGCATGAATGCACTTTCTATGGCCTTGCGATCTGATGAAAAGTGAAACATATTAGATTATTGAATTCCCATTGGTGATTACATCAGTGGAATTAAGGAAGTATTTCTCCCATTTTCATTGGTTATCTATCCATCTTTTCAAAGGCTTAATTATCGGATGTGTTGTTTTCATGGCTTATGTCCATTAGGAATTTACTTTTATGTTATTTTATTAGCTTGTTACCATATCTTTGTTATTTTCTTTACTAACCCTTTGTTAAATTAGGAGTTCATATAGTTGCATTGTTAGATTGCATTCATTAAAAAATAGAAAAAAAAAACAAAAATATATTTCATTTTTGTGTGGTTATTCTTTTGAGATAGCAAGCAAATTTGAAATCTTATCTGAATCGATCAGAACCAAGAAAGGCCTCCCTATGAAAAAATACATTTATCTTCAACTAAGCGGATTCTAGTAGGTCACAAGATCACCCAAAACCTTGGAGTTGATCCCAGATTAAATTTTCAAGAAAGGAGTTCAAAAGGATTCCTATCGTAAAGCATTGTGTAAAATGACAGCTCACCAGAATGCACAAGTCCTAATTAGTTTACCTGATATAAGAACATTTGACTCAATAGATGAGTTGGTACCATACTTACATGGGAAAATATTTTCCATGAATCATTTGAATAGATCATGCAAGATTTCATTGGATTCAACCAACAAATAGTTTAAAGAGGTCTCTTATAGAATGTAAGTATAAGTTGACATCTACTTATAAATAATTTGGTTTTAATTACCTTTCCTATTATTGATAAAAGGAAGTGAATAAGGATAATGTGAAAAGTCAAGTTAGAAGGGAAAAATAAGACAAAGAGGGAGAATATGATTATTATAGAGATATAAAATATTAGGGGCAATCATGCAATATGGATTTTGTATTTTTTATCTAGTCAATAGAGAAGACAAACTTTGGTGAAATGTTGATAGGTTAATAGTTTTCATATAGGATTTTCCCATCAATACCAAAGGGAGATATTTTGGTATTGTGAAGGGTTTTGGTGGAGTGGTTAGAAGTATTCAAGTATTTTTTTCATTGATGGAAAACTATCCATAGCAATTGAGTGGATCAACTAATGACATATGAGAGTCATAAGTAAGAAGCTAAATAGATGGGAAAGAAGGAGAATAATTAATTAAAATGATTGGTTTAATTGTATACTAATAACATAAAGTTATTTGGGTGGTAATAAATTTGTGGTAAAAATTAAGTGGGTTAGTCATAGATATAATGTACACATGCCTAGTAGAGACTATAGGTATGACCACAACTCATGATGATGATGGGTGAGCAAGGTTCTTAGTAATAGATGAAGTTGTAGAATATTCAACTCATGTTATTAAGCTACTAGTCTTAAATCATTTATCAGTGATCAATATGAACAAATCTCATGTAAACCCTATTATGGATCATGGTGGTGTAATAACACATATTAAGACATCTATATATATGAAGTGAATGTGCTAAATGAGTGCCAAGGATGAAAATTAATTGAATGATGGAGATTAAGGAGAAAAAGTGATGCTTTAATAAATAACTATTCTTAGATATTATTCTAAGATGTTGGATGAATTTGTGAAGGATAATTTGGTGTTCTAGGATTGTGATTGAGGTATAGAGAATATATAGTATTAGATTGTAGTGGAGAGATTGGATCTAATGGACAAGGAGTGATGCATCTAAATCACATAACTTTTTGCTTCCTAATAGTTGTAGCAAGGGAAATCTGTTGATTAGGTGGACCTTAACCAATCATTTTGTGTGAATCCTTTAATAGGTTGGAATCTTAGGAGTTCTAAAATTATCTAAAAAGGTAGACCCTAATAGATCCCATTATAATCCTAACATATTATTAATCACTCCTAATTGGGTGAACCCTCAGAAAGGGCATTTTTTGATCTTAATAGGGAAAACCTGTTTACTATAGTGAAAGGAAAGTGGGTATCATCCCCACCAAAATTTTCTCCGTCTATTTGAAATTTTCCATGTATAAAATCATTGTGCCATGTTTGAAAATTGTGTGGATGCTTGATATTATTTACATTTATTTTTTTGGTGAAAGGTGGCAAGCCACCATAAATATATATATTAATAAAGCTAGTTCAAGGGCTCCTAAAGGGAAGAACTCAGCAAGAAACCCTTTAGTCTTTACCCAGATTACAAAAGTTGACTAATATATCACTGTACAATTTAACAAAACTATTACCTTCGCTAAAAAAATTACATTTGTGAATAATATAGATTCACACAAAGAGTAAAATTGTGAAGTTGACAACTTAATGCCCTAATAGCCATAGCCTCAAATTGGCATGCAAAAGATTATTATAGAACCACCTCCACTATACCAACATCATGTTATATCCAGTATAATGCTCACCAAAAATCTAGTTGAACAAGTATGCAATCTTTCAATACGATTCCCACTCCATTTGAGAAGGTTCCTGATCTATCAAAAGGTCCAACCTACCCAAAGGGTTATCAATCTACATAATGTTGATAGGTTGTCAAACTAAAGACCCCACCATTCCAAATACTACCAATGCATCATGATTATGCATAATAAGTTCATCAACTGCACTAGCCTTAACTTTTAGTTGTTCACAAGCCTGAGGTAGTAAATTACCTCTATAGCACTAGATTGAATGCTTTGCTTGTCCTAAATTACCCATTCCCAAAGCTTTGGAAAAGGAGACCACAAAATTTTGGAAGTCTAAATTACTCTTATCATGCAAAAAACCACTCACCCTTGCATAGGGTAACACTCCCATTGTTAAGAAAAACTCATGAAAAGCGCTCCTAATACCCTCTATTCCAAGCAGCTTACCAAAACCAAGCCTATCTGCAATACACTCCACCAAACTCAAATCTTGGAGGAGGTCGATAACATACATAAAGAAATGAGATAAAACATGTGATGGGAGAAAGACTTGCGTCTACATTGAACACAAAGTTGTAGGACCCAAAATATCTCTGAAGCAATGCATGCAAACATCACAATTGATATTCAAAGCTTCCTTTAGCTCATTTACTGGCACACTACCAAACCATGGGAGTTCACCTTCTCTACTTGAGATGAACACTCTATATATCTCTACATACTATCCTGAATCACCATGGCCCCAAATGCAAAATGCACCAAGGAAACTCTAGGTAAAGCTGCATAAATAACAAGTTTCATGATGATAGTAATTAATGGAAAACTAAAGCCACCTTTTTCCACCTTAAATAGAAGCCAGCTCAAGTCAAGACCTTCCAAATTCCATGAGGTGATTTGAATCTCCCAAATTCATCCACATTATGTACCATAACTCTCTAACTTGCAATTCATAAATCTCCAAATCCACTATCAAATCTTGGATAAACTTGTGTGAAATTAAATAAATCAAATTCTTACCAACCTTATTAAACATTGGCATGAACATCCTATTAATATTCTATGCTCAGTTATAAAAAGAACTCCAATAGTTCAACTTGCGTTAACTGATTGACTTGGCAAACACTATACCCCTTCACACTCGAGAAACACTACATGATACTCAATGGTCATTGAACCTAACCTAACTCAGTCAACACTAAATCTAGTCATTCAAAAATCTCTCCAAGTCACTTGGTTATATATGAACCTAACCTAACTCGGTAAAATCTGCATGAGCTCATTTGGCCATCTTTATACCAAGGCACTCAGTAATCAATGAACCTGACTGCACTCAATCAACTCTACATGGGGTCAATCAACTAGCTTTAAATTGAGTAATTTGGTAATCAATGAACCCAACCATGTTTGTTCAACACTTCATGGAGACAATTAGCCTAAATTGTACCAAGACACTCGATAATCACTGAGACCACTCGACAAATGCTAAACCCAAACTTGTCCAAAAACTTCTAACTTGGCAGACTATGTAGAACCATAATGAAATGATAAATTAACCAATCTGGCATTAAGAAATTTTCTCTTTCTGGATTAAGGTAAATAAAGAGGGGAAGTTGGCAGGTATAAACTCTATAATATTTACCTCAGTAGCCTTCAAGTTGTAACCAATATTAGATAAATTATTTGCAACCTAGTTTCCCTCCCTAAGGATATGAGAGAAGGACACCACTTTAAATTTATCAATCATTTCCCAAATTTTTTCTAGAATATAACCAAATTTCTAGTTTTGTGATTCTTTCTTTCCACATGAATTAATAACCACTGAGGAATCCCCTTCAATGTGAATATTAGCTATGCTCAGTTGAAGTACTAGTTCTAAACCAAGTAAGAGTGCCATGGCTTTAGCTTTATTATTTGTACCAACCAAAAATTTTTGAGCCAACATACCCAACACTTGTCCATTATGATCTCTTACACACACTCTAACTCCTGATTCACTAGGATTTCCTCTTGAGTAGCCATCAAAGTTTAACTTACAAATTCCCCTAGTAGGGGGAATCCATTTAACCATCTTTCTATTAAGTTTCTCACAAGGACCTCCCAAAGTAATTAGTTGGCAAGATGGAGAGGGTAAAGAAGCCCATCTATTAGCCAAAGCAATATCCCAATCTATGATAATAAGATGTTTAGAAGTTCTTTTGATATAGGCTACCACAACTTCCCTAACTACAACTTCTAATGCTGACAACATAGATTCAAATGTCGACGATTGATTTCAAAAAATCCTTTTATTCCTTTCCCACCAAATACCCCAAATAACTATTGTTGGGATACACTTCCAACTATACAAATAATAAGAGTGGTTAATTGGGGTTGGCCAGTCTTGAAACATATCCCATAAGGTGTTAGGAATGGGCATGCTGTAATTTAATTTTTGAAGAATGAAGATCCAACATTGATGTGTCAATTTACACTAAACAAAGAGGTGATCAACATTCTCTTCTTCCTCCATGCATATTACACATTGCATATTATGAACAATATTCAATTTTGATAACTTTTCTCTTGTTAAGATTCTCTTTTTTCAAGCTAACCAAGAAAAATTTCCTGCCTTTGGTAAGACTACCAGGTTCCAACAAAATTTGAATGCTCAAAATGACTTATAACTGATTTCTATGTTCTTGGCAGCTAGGTAACCCAACTTAACTAAGTATCTACCCTCTTGGTGTGGGGCCCAAATTAGTGTATCTGGGGTATTAGTTACTAAAACAATCCTTGATTTACAAATACTAGCAAATTCTTTTTTGATCTGATAAGGAATTCGTAATTTTTCTGTGTTTTTCCAAGTAACTCTTCTTGACATTGGATCAACAAACTGGAAATAATCGGCTACATAGGGACCCCATTCAGCACAAAATTTTTTAATCTAGTTATCAAAAGACTGAGAGTTACATAGTAGAGGAAGGCCATTCCATGAATCCTACCAAAAAAGTTCCTTGGAACCATTATTAATTTTCCAAGTCAAATATCTAGCAACTAAATCTTGAGATTCCACCAAGAAGTTCCAAACAACTGACCCTTTAGGTAAGTGCTCCGTAGTAAAAATTATGGAGTGGTCAAAAGAATCTAAATATTTTCTCTAGAAAATCCTACACCATTTAGCCTCAGCTTTCTCATACAAATACCAAACTAATTTTCTGCCAAAAGCAATATTTCTTAAAGCCATATTGGGAAGATCAATCACACCTTGATATTTTTCTAAAGACATTTCCTCTAATGAGATGAGAGGGATTTTTCTATTACCTATTTTATTTTCTATCCATATAAAATCTTGAATGATACCTTCAATCTGCTTAATAATATGCCTGGGTGTTGATAATATAGAGAAGTAATAATTTGGGATAGCTGATAAGATAGACTTGACTCAAAGAATTTCGCCAGATAGAGAGAGCCATTTTACCTTCCAAGCCATAGTTTTGGCTTTAATTCTATCTACTATATTTTTCCAGTAAGAATCTTTATTATTACAAATGAAAAAGGGAACACCCAATTATGTAGATGATAACTTTTCCTCCTTAAAATGAAGAATCTTTTTAATCATTTGTACAATAGGTGGAGTTGTATTGAAAAAGAAGATTCTAGATTTAACCATGCTGACCTTCTAACCTAAGAATAGTGAATATTGGTCCAATAAATATTTAATGTTCTTGGCTTCATTAATATTTGCAAAACCAAACAATAAAGTGTCATCTACAAAGAGAGAGTGTGTGACTACTAGATTGTTTACTCCAAACTAGATGCCTTTCCAAAGCTCCAACTATTGAGATTGAATTATGGGCCTACTAAAAGCTTTTGCCATCAGAATAAATAAGGTAGGTGAAAGAGGATCACCTTGTCTAATACCTTGAGAAGATTTGAAGAACCCCTCTAGGGACCCATTAATAAAAATTGAAAAAGTAGCCCCTGAAATACAAGCTTTGATCCATTTGCACCAAGCTTTACAGAATCCAAATTTCTCCAAAACTTTTATAAGGACCAATTAACTCGATCATATGCCTTCATCATGTCAAGTTTAATAAAAAAGGAAGGGATTTGGTTTTCTTTAATATGATGAAGAGTTTCCTAAGTGACTATTGCCCCTTCCAATGTCTCTTTACCTAGCACAAAACCACCCTATTCTCTAGAAATGATATTGGGCAACAAAGCTTGCAATCTAGAATAAATTTCCTTTGTGAAAATTTTATATATAGTGTTACATAGTGGAATTGGTTTGAAATTAGCAAAATTCTAGGGATCGCTAGTCTTAGGAATGATGACAATATTAGTAGTATTAAAATTCCCACACATATAATCCTTGCATCGAGAGAATTCAAAGGCCATAAGTAAATCCTAACCTAGAACATCCCAACATTTATAGAAGAAGAGAACTGTAAAACCATCAGGATCAAGTGCTTTGTTGGGGGGAAGGGATTTAACTATTTTTTGAATTTCCTCCAAAGTGAAGGGTTTCATTAGAGCATCATTATCTTGATTTGATATAATTCTTGGGACAACCTCTAAGAAAGAATTAATTTGATAACTATTTACATCCATTTATCTAATGGATCAAGAAGTTCTTTAAAGAATTTGACCCCTTCCCTTTTGATACTTGCCTCATCTAATAATATATTACCCATAACCTGATCCTTGATTGAAAAAATAGATTTATTTGTCTTTTTTTGACTTGCTGAAGCATGAAAGAATTTTGTGTTACGATCACCATCACTTACCCATAATTCTCTAGATTTTTGTTGCCAATATTCATGCTCCCTATGACACAACTCTGCCCATTGAAGTTGCTTCTCTTTCTAACAAGGATATGAATTTGAGTTCAAACTAGAACTGATGATTTCATCATTAATTTCTTGAAGTTCCTACTGCACCTTCCTTTTTTCTTCAAAAATATTTTTTAAAACTTTTTTTTCCAAACTCTAATTTTTCCTTTAAGATATTGGAGTTTCTTATAGAACCGAAACATACTATTACCTTTTTCTTGTGGAGAACTTGACCCACCATTGTCTGATTAATGGGAGAAACATTGGATGTTTCAACCACATTATTTCAAATTTAAATGAAGATTTATAACATGATGATGGTTGGTCCACTTTATTATCTAAGGATAATGAAATAGGAAAGTGATCCAAACCTGGGAAAGGGAGAATTTTCGCTGAGAATAGATAGGTGATATTTTCCATGCTTGTGAAACTAAAAATCTATCAGGTTTCTCTGTAATTTGCAAGAAACCATCTCTTCAATTGTGCCAAGTGAAGCATCCATTGGATCTTTCAATTTCAAAAAAATCATTGATAGTGATGAAGTTATCAAAATACTCCATAATTTTTGGACATGGAAAAATTCCTCCCTATTTCTCCTTATTGTTTCAAATTGCATTGAAATCACCAGCTATGATACAATTTTGTTGTGGTAAAGATCTTTTTTTTTTTCTGAAATGACATTCCATAGTTTAGCCTTATCTAAAATACTTGAGGGACCATTAATGTTAAATATAGCCATCAAGGTTTCAAAATGTTGAAACTTAAAACATTGCCAACCTAATTCTTGCTCTATTAAGCTTCCAGTAAGAACTTTTAGATTCCATAAAGTGGTTAAACCTCTCGATGCCCCAACACTAGAACAATGGAAAAATTTCCATTGTTTCCATTTAGCAATTGACTCCTCATAATTTTCATTTGATAACTTTGTTTCTTGAAGTAATATAATGTCACCTCTCGACCCATCAAACAGTTTTTTAATCCTGCTTCTTTTGTCTGGGGCATTGATGCCCCTGACATTCCATGTTATGATCTTCATCCTTCCACCAAAAGGCACTTAGTCCTTCTGGTGACTCATTTTATTGATTGAAATTTCTCTTCCAAAGTGGATTGAATGCCTGCTACAATTTCTTCTTTCGATTTTGTACTTTTACTCTTTCTACCCTGAGGCTTTGGTGTAGAGGATACCATAATGGGATCTCTAGGTGACTTCATGATTGAAAGGGTTTGTGAGAAATCAAAAGTGGGCCCACAACCAATGTTTCCATTGATCATTTGTTTAGGCTAGAGTCTTTAAGTTGACTTTGACCTTCCTCAAGGTTTTTTTACTGACTGGGACATATCTTCTTGCATAACTTCATCAGTAATTAAATGAAATTTTCTAATTCCACAAATGCTGAAATCTCATTAGCTAATTGATGCAGCTCAACTTCCACATTGCTACCCAACTTGAGGCCTTGTATAGTCTATTTACATGTTGGGAAAAATATCTCCAGAGGGGACTGATTAAACATAAGATGATGTGTGACTAAATCTATTGTAGACCAAGTTTGTTTGTTCTAATCAGGCAACAAAAAAACATGGTAATTGAACTACCTACAAATTGTTTGATGATATGAAATGTTGTGGACTTTTTGAGCATGTGCCATAAAAAAAATTGACTTTTAAAAATTACTACCAATAAATATATTGGAAACTATTTGTCAAAATGACATTTCACAAGGACCCTTCTATCCATTTTCTTATGACAGTTTTTTTTAGTGTTAGAAATCTAAGATTCTAGACCAAAGCTAGTCTGAGTTTCCATACCAACCTCCATTATAGGATTACCACTAGTGTAATGGTGTGAGAAGGAGAGGGGGGATAGGTTTGAATAGAGAGAGTGATTGTTACCCTCAGTTTCCAAATTTTAAGGAAGGATCTAATCTTGTGAAGTCTCATTTGGAAAATCCAAGCCTAAATTACAAGTTCAAAAGATCTATTCTATTCTCATCTATCTGCCTAAATTTTCATTTCCCAGGCGATCATGAATGGTCCTCACATACCATAATCTGGTCTAAATCAACACCTTGACAATCAACATTAAAATGGCCTAAAAACAAAGAATATCAATTACCTCTGGTTCTTGAATATGAATAATTTGCTTCTAATCCCCCCATTTAGAATGGAAAATTATATGTTGTGGTATTAGTTTCTAACTGCAGAAAAGTAAACAAACCCTAATTAGGCAAAAAACTTGTTCAAAAGGGATGAGATCATGCCTAATAAAAATGCCCACCTTGTTTGCTATCAGTTCAACAATTTTTGTATCTTTGTATTCAAGTGGAAAATCTAGTAATTCTATCCAATGGGGAAAAAAGATGGCATCACTCAATTTAGGGGAAAAATTTGGGGAAAATGGGCAGGTAGAGATGCCAAAACCTTTACAGAACCACCCTTTGAATTTGTGTACCCAATCCCTAGACTGGACTGAAGTAAAGAGAATAGTAAAATAGTTTAAAACTTGGTCATGGAATAATACCTCTTTTGTACCTAGTCAGTTACTAAGAATCCATTGTTGTATGTCCGATTTTCTTAGGTTATGAGTTTGGATCTACACCCTGAGTGTTATCTTTCTCAAAAATTGAACATGTGGGGACATCAACCTTTCTAGAATAGTGATTTCCATTACTACCAAGTCTTTAAACCTAGTGTCTACATGAATGGTATCTACATGAGCAATACTATCTAAGTACTTCTTCGTCCAAATCCTTTTTGATTTACTAGCATTTGTATTGGTCATTGGAGGTTTCAGTTTGATGGGAGCTCTCCTAACCTCTTTAGAAATCATTTTTCTTTGCATCCCTTGTAGAGAGCTCTCTCCCTTCTCCCATGAACCCTTTCCTGCCTATGAAGAATGCACCAGTAGTTGTTGATTTGAACTTACAACAGCAAAAGAATGCACCTGTGGATTTACGATGGCATCTCACTTTTTCAATAATATGGGTTCTTTATTTTCCATAGAAGAAAACTCATTACCTTGCTGATTGGGGATCTCACCATCCATAACCTTGTGCTCAACAATCATTTCCCGCAAAGGGTCATTGAATGGTGTCTCTTTTTCACAAATTTCAAAAGGCACCTTCTACTTGGCTTTAGCATTGGTATTGATATGAAACCTAGGATTTAGGAAAAAGGGTTTTTCTGGTTGTATGATAGTTTTTTTGTAGAAAATTTCACCCCAAGATTTGAGCCATCGTCCTTCAAACTCATGACCCAGATCTACCCTACCTGATTGCTTAATTGACTAGAATTTTTCTACAAATCTCTTTGTCTACCATTGCTGACCTCCCTAATTGAGCCATTGTCCTTCAAAATCATGAACCTGATCCACCCCACCTAATTGCTTAGTCAACTAGAATTTTCTTGCAAATCTTCCTATCTGCCATTACCAAGCTCCTTGTCGCACCACCATTGTTTGAGGTATGATTGTTAAGTCATAAGTGTTCTTTTATTTACATCTATTTTATTTATGTAGCTATATGCTATTGTTTTGGAAGTTATATGTTTGATACCAACAACTTTCTTATAGTTTTCCTTGAAAATCAGAAGCTCCTTCTTCCATAGAAGAATATGATCTGCCATTTAGACACACAAATTTTCACCCTCAAAATTTTTGTTAAAAGATCTAATTCAATCCATAGACTAAAATCACTATTCATAAATTTTTACATTATCAACTATTCTAATAACATGTTGCAACCAAACCTCTACCATGTTTGTCACCAACCAAACTTTATTATGAGGTTTTCCCTTTATTGTTGCAGTAGAAACAACTCTTTCAATAGATTACTAATTCTAGTCCTCTATATATAATATTTATCCAAGTGAAGACATCACATGTTTTACCAAACTTATTTAGTTCTTTCTCAATTACTTCAATTATGTCATGTGCATAACTAGGGCAAAACACACCAACACTATTTTTAAAAAAGGTAATCAGTGCTAAGTTTATTACACACTAACATTGAATGCATCGTGAGAAGAAAATGACATAGAAAATTTGAGTACAAATCTTGAGGTTGTACAATTAGTTTGTTAAGGTTCTAGGGTTCTAGTTAGAAGTAAATCATTGATTAAGGTAAAGATAATAAGGTGTGGTTAAAGTACACATAAAAGGGTTTATTCTTGTTTCAAGGTTTAGGCAAATGCACTACTAACATAAAATATGTTATGGAGGGATGTCAACAACACAAGGTTAGTTTCAAGTCACAATTTCAATACAATAATTGAGTTTGGATTACATCACCCAAGGATGTAGAATTGGTGCTCAAACATACTTTACAAGTTTGAAACCTTAGGTTGTAGTGCCACAGGAACATTTAACATAGGTTAATTTAGTCCAATAGATTAAACTATAGATTTGTATTGACAAAGATATGACATCAAGTCAAAGAGGTATTAGGGTTTCCAAGTTCTTAAATTGAATTCAAGATTGTTAGGATTAATTTAGTAAGGCTATGTTCACATGTTTCACCCTTTGACATGAGGATGGAAACCGACCACTAAAATTTCACAATTAGGTTACCCCTAGATAACTAAATCTGCACTTAATAAGTTACTTAACAATATAATATTAGTATTTGGCAACCTAGTAACTTTTTCTATTAGGAATCAAGGTTAACATCTATGAAAAATGGTAGACATATGAAATGGTAGAAGTTTTTGGCAAGAATTTGGCTATGGGGATTGAAAATGGTTTTCCAAGGAATTTGTTGGGTGGGAATCTAGTTGTGGGGATTGACAATGGTTTTGCAGGGAATGTGGCTATGGATACTAGTAATGGATCAAGTGGGAATTAGGATTAGGAAGAAGACACATTTTTTCTCAACTTTGGTTCAAGCAGGCATGGGGATTTTGAATTTCTTCATTTTGATCCTCTAACTACTATCCCTAGCCCTATAAGGGACCCACTTGAGAATATTTCATCTTGGGTCCCTTCCTCTATGGTTTGGGAGCAAAAGAAGGAGACAAATGAAGTTGGACAAAGAAAGTGGTCTTCTCTATTTGGGAAATGACTAGGAGGTAATTCAACCTTTCCTCCTATTACTTCAAAATCATGTTGGGAAAAATGTCAGTTCCAAATTTTTGTTTGAAACCTGATAATCAATTTTTCTATTTCTTCTATGGAGTTAACCCTAGTTGGAAAATTAATGGGGGCCCAACCAAATATTGAAACCTTAAGAAATATGATTGAAAGGAAATGGGCCCTCCGAGGTCAGGTTGAAATTGATTTAATGTATAAAGGGTTTTTCTCCTTTTTATTTACTTGTAAGGAGGATTTGAAAATGGTTTTATGTGGTGAACCATGGTTATTCGAAAATAGTTCCTTAATGATAAAAAAATGAGAAACAAATATGAACCTCTTAGATGTGTTCTTTCTCACTACTCCCATGTGGGTAGGACTCCTAGGTCTCCCACTTGATTTTTGGCATGAATATATTTTTAAGGGGATAGCTAGATCCTTTGGAGAGCTTATTACTATTGATAATATGACTGCCTCTATATATAAACTTTTGTTTGCTAGGATCTATGTCAAAGTAGCGCACCTGAAGGAACTTTCTCAAAAGGTAGAGATTAACTCAAAAACTAGGGAAATGGGCACAAGAGGTTATTTTTGTCTATAAAAAAATGGGTCATTGGGTTAAAAATTGTCCTCTAAAACTTAAACCAGGTAAAATGTGGCAACTATGGAAAAGAAGGCTTAAAAAGGTATGGAAACCTAAAGTTTTAACTAGAGAATCTTTACCCAAAGAACAAAAAATTGAAGAAATCCTTAGTTATAAAACTAAAGAAGATAAGAAGGAGATGTTGGGGGCTGAAGGTGAAAATGAATAATGAGGTTATTCCTTTATCCTCTCTATAGGATAATGTGAAATTAGGAGGGATACATAACCAAATGGTTATTTATCAGAATTATATTGAGGATTTAGATGATGTGGATGTGCTAGGGTAAATTGCAGAAGGATAAATCTTAGAGGAAGGGAAAGGATAGTTGGAAGATATTTTGAATATCTTTGCGGAGGATTCTTTGGATGGAGAAAATATCCCTCTATCAAAACCTTTTTTTGAAGAGATGTCCTTGAATGTATTTGAACCTACTTATCCTAACCAAATGGAACTAAAGGTAGCCAAGGAAGAATTAAAATAGAAAATAGGACAAAGAAGAAAGGCTGAAAAGAAAATTACATCTCTTATTATGGTGACAAGAGTAGCTACTTGAAGAAGCAAATTGGAAATAGGGTCTCTAAAATTGAAACTGGATGTTGGAACCTCAGAAAAATTAGGTAGATAGACATCCAAAAATAAGAGAGAAATAAAAAGTTTTTTGAACATCGTATATGGAAAGAAAGAAACTATTTTGGATTTTACCCCTAAAAAACTATGAAGATTATAACTTGGAATGTAAGGGAGATGCATAGCATCCGTAAATTAGATGTAGTTATAAATTTTTTTCACAATAAAAAACATGACATTATGGTGATCTAGGAAATGATGGAGGAAGGTAAAGCTGAAAGTTTGAATTCTTTTAATAACTATGGTCTTATGGAAAATAGTTTTGAAGGAGCCTCAAGAGGAACCTTGGTCATGTGGAATAAATCTATGCTTTTTGGAACCCTAATGGATGCTAATAAGCACTTTATTGTGGTCAAAATCCATAATTTATCTTAGGGAAATTACTATGATGTCGATAATATATATGCTTCAAATAACCAAAATGCAAGAAAAAAGTTCTAGGACTCTCTATCTAAGCTTAAGAGTTTATATTATAATGACAGATGGATTATGTTGGGGGATATTAATGTTCCTCTCTATGAACATGAAAAAAAAGGAGGAAATACTAGCCAATTGGAAGGTAGATTTGATCTTATGGTATTTTTTAATAAAGAAGGATTAATGGATATGGACCTCCAAGGTATTGACTTTATTTGGAGCAATAAAAGAGTTGGAGATGACTACATTCAAGCCCGCTTGGATAGAGTCCTTATCTCTTTGAACTAGACTAATGATTGTGTTTTCTCCCTCTCTACTATTCAAAAAGATTGCCTCTGAGCACTTTCTGCTCCAATTTAAGGCTAAGCCTTTTCAAGCTAGGAAGAATTTCCCATTTAGGTTCAAAAAAATGAAAATGCAACATTCAAACTTCAACTCTTTACTGGAAAAATGGTGGAACATTAAAATTGAAGGCACTGCTATGTTTCATGTTGCTTCTAAACTTAGGAATGTTTAAAAAAGGGTTAGAGAATGGAATAATAATTATTTTGGTGATATCTTTGAGAGAAAATCTAATTTGAATGATGAGCTTCAAATAATCCAAGATAGAATTCAAGTGGATTGTTATTGAGAGGAACTAGTTAAAGAAGAAAATGAAAAGTTGGTAAAGTACCATGATATTATATCAAAAGATGAAACCTTTTGGAGGTAGAGATCTAGGTCCATCTGGCTTGAAGAAGGTGATATAAATACTAAATTTTTTCATCTTAATATGATGAAACATAGGGCTAAGAATAATATTTCTAGTCTATTTAGGGGAAGGGATAAAATAACTAATGAAAATAAAATATCTAGAGAATGGTTTCCTATTTCTCATCCCTTCTATCTACTAACTGAAATGTGGATGGTTCTAGATAGAAGGAGCTCCTTCAAGCCATTCCTCAAGTTATTACTAATGAGTAGAACAAAATGATCATAGTAATTCCTTCTAAGGATGAAATTTATAAAGTTCTACACTCCTTTGAAGGAGATAAATCTATTGGCCTAGATGGATTTCCTATGCTTTTTCCCAAAAACTTTGGGAAGTGGTTGGTAAAGATATATGTGATGCAGTGAAATAATTTTTTGGAGCTAAAATAATGCTTAGGGAGATTAATTCTAATTACCTTTTTCTTATACCTAAGAAACATGGAGCTAATTCCCCTAAATATTTTAGATCTATTAGCCTTTATAATTCTATTTACAAAATAATTTCTAAATTTCTTACCCTATGTTTATTGATTATCATTCCTAACAATATTTTTGATCAGCATAATGGGTTCATCCTTGGAAGGTAAATTCTAAACTCTATTATTGTTGTGCATGAAAATATTCATTCTTTATCTCTGTCTAATTCTTAGGGTTTTGTGATGAAGGCGGACATAGCTAAAGCTTATGATAGAGTTGACTGGAGTTTTCTTCAAAAGGTATTACTAAATTTGGTTTTAGTGCACAAAGTCTTAAGATTATAATGCAACTTGTTTCTAACTCTTCTTCAGTTGTCTTAGTTAATGGGAGTTCTTTTGAATTTTTTAAACCCACGAGGGATTTGAGACAAGGTGATCCAATATCTCCTATTCTTTTCACTATAATTACTGATAGTCTTGGTAGGTTGGCTTTGAAAGGGAAAATTTAAGGTGTAAGACCTCCTTCACAACCACTTCTCTATTCTCATGAATAATTTTTGGATGATACCATTTTTTTGGGAAAAGATGATCTAAGGGAGGTAAGGAGTCTTAAAAAGGATTTGAATCTTTATTCAATTGTCATTGGGCAATTGATTAATTGGGATAAGATCTTTTTTTCTTATTAATACTCATGTTCTTAAGCAATGGAAAAGTTGCTAACATTTTGGGGTGTTATATAGGTTCCTTTCTGAACACTTACCTTGGTCTCCCCTTGGGGTTTAGTCCTTTTGAATCCTTTTGGGAGGATTTAGTGGAGAAATTCAATAAGAAATTAGCTAGTTGTGAAAGTAAATATGCTGAGTCAAGCTAGAAAAATCACTTTACTAAAGGCCTATATTCAAAATCTCCCTACATATGCTCCTAACCTCTTCAAAATTCTAACTAAATTTGTAGATGCTATTAATAAAGTTCAAAGGAATTTTTTGTGGTCTAGCACTGAAGATAAAAAGATAATGGCTCTAGTAGCTTGGGAAAAGGTTTGTAAACCTAAGATTGAAGGAGGATTGGTTATCACATCTATTAGAAGTATGAATAAAGTTCTTTTTGATAAACAAGGATGGAGAGTGTACCATGATGAAATAGAATGGAGTTTTATCTAGAGACATAAGTACCTTTGTAATGCTCCTTCTATTTATGACTTTCTATCCTACACTATTATTTATAGTTCCTCTGCTATTTGGAGAGCAGTTCAAGGGTCTAAACATATTTTGAATAAAGATTGTAAGTGGAAAGTTAGGGATGGAAGAAAGGTTATATTTCGAGAAGATGAGTGGTTTTTGGATCATTCTTTTTTGGATGATTTTTATGATGTCACTCCTATAGAAAGATGTAAACAAGTTTTTGGAGATTTTGTGGTGAACTACTGGACTATCAATGGGTGGGTAAATATTGTCGAGTTTTTCCAATATTCAAATTAACATTAATTCCTGTAGCCTTTATCCTAACATGGAGAATAATAGGTGTCGAGGATAGAACCTTGTGGTTATTTAAAGGTTTCATTTGTGTTTTGATATGAGGAGAAGATCTATCCCCCCTGTGGGCTAGAGTTTGGATTAAAGGTCTAATCCCTAAAATTAATATCTTCTTTTGGACTATGCTTCAAAATAAAATTTAAACTCCAGATAATCTTTAAAAAAAAATGTATTTATATAGTGAAAATAAGAGCCCTATGTAATATGAAAATCAAAGACATTAACCATATTTTCATGAGTTCTAGCTAGAACCAGAATGTTTGAGGATCCCTCCTTCAATATTGGAATATTTTGTGGGTTCAACTTGGTAATATTACTGAGTGTTTTCAAAATTGGAAATATCTTGTTAGAAGACCTGATATTGGATTCCTATGGAATATATCTCTCCCCCATCTATGTTGGGGCATCTAAAAAGAAAGGAACAACAAAAATTTTAGAAACAAAGAGGCTACTAAATGGGTGGTGGGTCAAAATATTATCAGGTCAATCAAAGATAATTTTATATCTTGGAATAACAAATGATGATGTGCATATAAGAAATCCAATGAAATTGAAAGGAACTAGTACAAAAAAAAATGAAAACAAATAGGGTGTGATATGGAGCTCCCCTCCTTTGGGTTGGTTGAAAGCTACTTTTGATGGTTCTACTAAAGGGAACCCTAGAAGAGCTAGATGTGGTGGACTCCTAAGAGACCATTGTAGAAGAGTGGTGGATGTAGTGGTTATACCTATTGGTCATTTGACTAGCCATAAAACTACAAAGAATGGAAAGATACATGTGCGGTGTGGGATTCTTTAGAAGGGAAAAGTACAACATACATTGAGAAGTTGCATGGCTTTAAACCCCACATTATTGAATACTTCTTCAAGAGATGGTATGAGGAGAGGGTTACTCCTCATGGGGTAATAGTGTATTTGATAGAGGAGTTTATAGTAGAGATAACTGGTCTTCTTATGGAGGGCTTGAAATTCAAAAAGGAAACTAATATATCAAATGTTGCATTCAAGAAATTTTCCAAAAATGAAGAGAAAAAAAAAAGTTTGGGAAGAATGGGGATTTCTATGACCTAGACCAAATTAGAGTAATTTAGCAAGACATTTTATCTTGTGTCCTTGAGTATTTTATTTTGGATGGTAGATAAGAAAGGGGTCATAAGTTCCATTTTGTGTTTTTGAACCATTTTCAGTATAAGGATAGGTTGTCCTTTCCTTGCTACTTAAAATTTTATTTGCTAAATAGTCTTCAGGCCCATAGAAACAAAGAGACCAGGCCTATGCTCCATGAAGGACTTATTTTTTTGATTGAAAACTACTGTAGAAAAAATGCAGTGGAACTTTCACCTATAGTGGATAAGAAGAGGAAATCGGTTGGTAATGAGCCTCATCATAAGATGAATGCTAAGAAAATTAAAAGAATACTATGAAAACTAAGGAGGGTTGTAGTGATAGTAAGGGTAAAAAGAAGGAGATTAAGGCTAAGAAAAATTAAAAAGCTAATGAGGAAGCTATGGAGCCTAAGAAAAGTGGAGATGCAGAGGACAAAGCTGAAACTAGGGATCTCAATTGAAATCTAGATGGGTATTTTGGTAGTCAGGGTTTTTCTTTGGTTAAAAATGAAGAGGAAAGTAGAAAAGAGGAGAATATGGAGTCAAAATTGATTTCAAAACCTTTGGGACATAATGAGAATATTTTGAATCAAAGTGAAAGGCCTATACCTATTAAAAATGATAAAACTAATGTCAAGCTCATGGTGGACTCTGACAAGGAGAAGAATGAAGAGGTAAAAGTCCTTGTGATTAAAGAGCATAATTTGAATAAGGAGAACCAAAGGGAGATGATGGTTCAAGAGGGTGTAAATAATGAAAATTAGTTACATTTTAAGGGAACCCAAGAAGTGACAATTAATTCGGAGAAAATGTCTAATGATGAGACCAAAGATGAAAATAATATGGTGGAGTCATCTTTTCTCGATAAGGCTAAGCTAAAAGATGACACCTCTCTCCAAGTTAACTGATGGCTCTATAATGAAATTATTCTACTTAAGAAAAAAAATGGGAGAGCTCTAGAGAGAACTAGATGAAGAAAAAATGAAGAGAGTCCAGTTGGAGAATCATCTTGGAAACATCCCTAAGATGTTGAAGGCTTACAAAATGGAATTATCCCAACTAGTAAAGGGTAGTGGGCAAAAAATGGACATGGTTACTTCTAGCTTATGTGTTGTTGTTGTAAGCATAGGTAAAAGAAGAAATGATGAGATTATTTCCCTTGTTGTTGTCAAGATTTTGGGTGGCCCTAGCAAAAGAACTAGACAAAGCACGAAGAAAGCTGCTATTATTGCTCTTGGTTCTATTGTAGAAGACATCCTTCAAGGTAATATAGAGGTTGGTAAGGATATATCCAAGATTATCAAAGAATTAGTTAAGTTGTTGGTTCTGGTCTCTAGTTGGGTAGTTGGTCCTAGTTGTCCTATTGTTGTTTCATTTCCAACCTTTGTTTTATTGTTTACTTTTAGGTTCCCAATCCTTGTGAAACTTGGTTTTTATCTTTGAATTATTTTATTGTAGGTCTAGGTCCTTGTAATGTTTTAGATTATGGTAAAAGAAATTTTTGAAGGGACCTTGAAACCCTTTAACAACTAGAGAAAAGATATAGCAATAAAACCACCATTAAAGAAGTCCTAAAACCAACAACAAAATCAGGTTTTACAGGGACCTGAAACCACAACCATAGTCCAAAAAAGAGAACCTAGGTTTTATAGGGACTTGGAACCACTAAAATAGTTTAGACCAAAAACCAATAAATAGGACCAAAAACCATTACCAAGTACCACATCCAGAAAATAGGACCAGAATAGGACAAAACCAAAGAACAAAAACCAATGGCAACTATTGTAGCTCTGTAATAATCTTGACAACCTCTTTACCAATCACAATAGTATCTTGAATGGAATTAGCAACCAAAGCAGCAACATCTTTTAGGGCTTTCTTCCTCAAGCTCTGCCTTGTTCTTTTGCTTTGACCCTCAGGAGATATAATTTCTTCATTGACTCTTTTGCCAAGGCTCACAGCAGTAGCACAAATACTAGATGTGACATGTTCCATCCTTGTTCCACTTTCCTTGATAAGCATTCTGAGAGTTTGCTCATAGTTTTTGAGTTTATTAGGGATATCTCCCATTTTCTCTTCCAAATGGTTGATGTTGGCACTTTGGTATCCTGGATGTATTCATCTTCATTAAAAAAACTTAACCATTCAATCAAAGTTAAAAAAAAACCATACAAAGATACACATAGACAATTACACCAGATATATTGACTAGGGAAACCCTTGATCAAAGGGAAAAACCTCAATGGGAATGATGCCAACAAGATGATGTACTAATATAAACATTCCTTATTAGAGGATGGACCCTATCAAGAGTCCATTACAACATTTAGAACAATGAGTCCCTATTAGGAGACTTTGAATCCCTAATAGGATATTCCAACCCCATTAGGAGTTGTGGTATAATGCATGCAAAAAGAGCCCACTACCCAAACATGCAATTTCAACTACAAGAAGAGCTCACTGATCAAACAAGTAATTTACTAGTATCTTCTCCTTTCCTCCATCCTTTTCTTTGTCCTATCAACCAAACCAATCATTGTTAGACCTTGTGGACCAGGTCATGAATCTCAAATCCAAATACCAAACCTTGGATCACTTAGCAAAACCTTGGCAATGAAGTTTCCTTTACTTCTGCATTGCTCTGCTCAACTTCACATTCCACTCTCTCTATTTCTTATCATCAATCATTCAATCATATCAACACATCTCATGATAAATGAAAATGTCCTTCCTTTATACTAAGTCCATAAAACAATTCCCTGAGTCAACTATTAGTCCTCAATTAATTATTATAGGACCACATTAAGAACACATTACACTTAGTGATAACCTTAATTTTTTGCCTTACAACTTGAATAAATTTTCGTACACATAATATTATGACAAGTGAGCTCAGACATATCATCTTAAACATGTTTTCTTCATGTCCTCAAACTCAATCCTCAAGATATCAACTCTGCTAAGATATATAACAAGTTTACCATAACATGCCTTTGTAAACTCTATCTCAAAATGACCATCACCAAAACTAACATAACTTCTTCTCGACTTATCTTTTTTGCATTTGACATTAACTACATATACCAAATACTCCAAAGTATCTCCCATAACCTTGGGTGATTATCATGTTCAATGAGCCATCCGTACCAACTTAATCTTTCTATTGTTCTTTTTTCAGATACCACAAAAGACATCAAACATGCTATGTTGACATTAATGAAAAAATTAGTCATGAATGTAACATATCATCATATCATTAGTATTCATGCTTCCAACCAATATTCTAACAATCTTTCCAATCTTCTAACATGTAAAACCTAGATTTTTGATGTATTTGTGAACTTTAAGTTCCAGGTCCTTGTAAAACTTGAGGTACTTTATTTGCATATCTTTCTGCTTTGTGTAAGGGGATTCAGAACTCAAAACCTATTTTTTCCTTAATCTAAAATAATATAATATCAGTTAACTCCAATATTTAAAAAAATCTATAAGAACTTAAATTAACAGTAAATATTTTTCATTGAATCCATCATAAAATTTAAATCAACTTCTAACATGAATTTAAAAAAATGAGATACAAGCCACCTATACATACCCTACCTTAGAATGCATACTAACATTTAACATTACAAATATACTAATCCAAAACCCTTTAATAATTTAACTTTCATTATATTAATAACATTGTCAAATAATCACTAATAGAAAATAATATGTGATTCAAACTAATATCCTATCATATTGAAATCACAAACTACCAATTTCTTCCTAACACTCTATGTTAACTACTAACTAAATAGAAAGGCTACAAAATTACCCAAAAACAACTTTATTAAATAAAAACTCTAGTTGCAAAACATAATTTAAACACTACTATACTAATCCTATTTGACAAATAGTAAACTATACTTCTTACCCTAATCATTTCTTAATCCTACTAACTATGCTCATATTCCTCCTCTTAAGTGGGCCAACCACTTTTGTGTGTTCCCCAAAGCCTTGGTACTTGAGCCTTGGTGTATGCAGGTTCAAGGAGGTAATGCTATAGGGGTAAGTGGAAAATTCCAAAGGTTAAAGTAAGAACTTAATACCCAACCCAAATTCTATCAAAGCCAGTGTCCAAGGGGGTCAAGGGTATGCATGGAAAGAATAAGGTGTAACATGGCATGTTGAGGGGGTTATTACATGGGTAGTGGGTCCCGTCAAATGAGGTTTAAACAAAGCTTGCTCCAAAGAGACTTTACTTCCCATTTCAAAATATCCTAGGCCTCCATGGTTTTCTAGTAGATGGATGGAGTTGTGGGGGCATGGGCCCCATGTGGTCACATCACATCCCACACCCCCTCCCATTTGCTAATTATTATCATTAAAAAAATAGAGTTTCCTAAAAGGCATTAATCATTTTTTCTCTTTTTTATAATGAAATTTCTCATTGAAGACTTATTTAGGTAGGTTGGAATTTAGATCAAGTGGATTAATATAAATTAATATTATACTGATTGTGTAAGGGAGTTTTTGAGGGGAGAATATAATCTTTTTCCCCATACAAATTGCAAAGACATGTAGGGTCTCATTTGGGAATGAAAAACACAAAAATTAATTTATACTCAAGCAATAAATATTCTCACACTCAATTTCACGGTAATGAATTTGATTTTTATTTTTTTCAATTAAACTAAGGAAGGGTATACATTGTAGGATGCATAAGTTTTGTAAGTTTTATCTACACAATCTTTCCAAAGGAGTTAAATAATCAAGAGCACAACCTATATAACATATTTGATTGATTTGCTTAAGCTTTTAGGAATGGATATAGAAGGACAATTATTTGTTTCAATAATAGGATTGATTTTCATGTTATTAAATGGATCTACTATATAGTATAAGAAATCTAGAGTTCCTTTATCACTATTATAAAATTTAAAAAGATAGGATTCCAACAATGTAACAACTCAATGATTCAACAATGTATCTTCCTTTTCAACTTGAAATTATGGTATACAATGAAAACAACTATTGGAATATTACACCAATTCAATCCATATTTCTTTACAAAATGAAATATCATTCTCTCTCAATTGGACATGTAATTACTCATTTAATAAATCCAACATATTACAATAAAACTAACATTCCTTTCATTTTAAGGATGCAACAATGCAACAAGATGATTAACAACAAAGAAGGATTCTCTAACACAATGACTCCAGAATGCCATAAATGCTCCAAATCCAAGTTTTTTCCAACATAAGGACCTATCCAAAATATGAAAATACACATAGATCTAACCATGGAGAGCTCACCTCCCAACCTAGGTCTCAAAGATACAACCCATTGAGCTAGGAGAACTAGTAATCAATAGGTGACAACCAAAACCAATTAACCAACATAAAACACAACAAAAACATTCATTCAAGGCTTGCACAATGGGATTCACCTTGAACCTATATAAAATGTCATGCCTGACCACTACTTCAGTTTTTCTGCATATTAGGACTTTGTTGTTATAAGTTCCTTTCAGATGTTATGTTTTTATTTCTGTAGAATTTGGTTATATTATTGTCCTTTGGAACACGAGACTTATGTTGTACATATTTTCTATTCAGAACTATTTTATTAGCATTGAAGGGTACATAGGATTTTATGACTTAAAAACTGGCATATATATAATTGCATGTTGATTGGGTATTGATTATGTTTATTATGTTTCAAACTCATTGTAAACTGCATTCTATGAATTGTATGTTTTTCTTGACATTGCAAATACATTTGTATGTTAATATGTTGTATGTATTTGAAACTTGTCATTGTATTTTCTTGTGTGTGACTGAGAAGGGATTGAATTAATGCATCGGATTTGTTTTTAGTATAGCATATAGGCATATGATGTTAAGGGTTTAGATTCTTCTAAGTACATATAACCCTAAGATGGTTTTGATTACATGACTTATATTAACTTATTATAAACCGTAGTTGGCATTGCGTATATGCTTGTTTTTGAAAGGGTCTAAATACCCTAAGTTGAGATTGGCATAAACATTTTCTATTTTTTAAAAGGTTTAATTACCTCTTAGGTAACATGTAACCCTAAATGGGTTTTGAATGCCATGAAAAATGGAATATATTCATTGTTTTTTTTTCTTTTTAAAAGCCAAACATGGTGGTGGCATTGAAACTACCATATACTCAGCCCTGTGAAGTGTCACAGTTGAATTTAATGCAATTTAATGAGGTCTTAATAGTACTGAAGGCCTTGATCACCATACCTTCGCAAGTTAGGCTTCTGAGGAAGCAATGCCCATAATTTGGCCTTATTGCTCTATGTAAGCATAACACTTCTGTTCTATTGCTGAAGAGTCAGCAACATGAAGGGTGTTCGTTGGAAGGAGATACTTTCTTATGAGGCCGAGCACTATTGAGTGTCTCAAAACCAATCAATCTCTTGCATTGCATTCAATTTCTTCTGTTGAATACCTTATTCTTTGTTTCAAGCAAGTTTATTTTTTCTAGCTCTGATGGCGGGTTGTTTTAGTGCTTCGTGTTGAGCATATACCCTCTACTAATTTACAAGTAGGGGCAATTTCTTACCCTATTCTTTCTCTCTATTTATATTTGCATTTGTATTTCGATATGCATGTATCAGATTTAAATGAAGAATATTTGACACTCAAGCATGGATATATGAAAAGTTGGGTACTGAATATGGCGCAGGCCTACACATATCCATACTTAAATTTGAAGTATGGTGAAATATTTTGGGATTTGTTGTATGTATATATATTGGGCTTTGCCCCGAACATGTGATTCCTACCGAGTTGAACCCAGTAGGAAATACATGCTCACGGCTGTATAAATTTGCATGGACTTAGGATTAAGTCATAATATTAAACATTTATCTATGAAAATCTGGACACACTCATTACATCAAATAGTTTGCATGAAGATTGAGGCACAATCATTGGCCGAACAGTTTACGTGAAGTCGAGACTTAGTTATTATGTAGAATTCTTAGCAAGATTTTGGGGTTTCAAATTTGCCATGCAGATCCAACATTATAAGAATTGGAAGGAATTTATCTGTGTTGCACAATAAGTTCTGAGGTGTAAAACATCAATTTAAAAAAAAAAAAAAAAAGTCTTATTTGGTATTTTAGTTGTTTAAAACCTTAAGCATAGACAAGGTATCGAATGGCTGTATGAAACCGAGGAAAGGCATCAGGTCAAATAGTTAGCATGAAACTTAAATAATGTTGAATTAGCAACTTTTTGCATAGTGTTATTTTGTGATTTAAAATGCTGTCGAACAATCGATGCCGATGAAATTTATTGTGGTTTGAATTGCTTAACAACTGTTTAAGGTAATCATATGATATTTGGGAACTTAATTAATTTTTATTATCCAACACCAGTCATAGAAATTATGTTGAACAATTTGTTTGCAACCTTAAATAGATGAATTTCCTTTTTGTCAAGATAGTTTATTATAGTATCGACACATTGGAAGATATCAGTGGAATAGCCGATATCCTGTGTGAACGGGCATTATGATTTGATTATCTTTTGGAGTTTCGTATGTTGTTGAGATTTTAGTTATCTTATGCTAATTTTGAATTTGGAATAAGATAAATGTATACTTAGCATTATTGATCAAATTTTATTTGTATGAAAACATTTACAATGCTTAACAATTGTTCAATTGAATGCTGAAGGAAACTATTATATGGTACAATATGTGATATTTTAAACAATGATTATAGTTAGCGGGGGTTGAAATGAATACCATTGTATGCTGGAACTAAATGCGATTGAGATATCAACCATATGGAAATCATATGTATGTGAATTGGAATTATTTTTCTAATCATTTTTTTCTATCCATTATTGAATTGGAAATTGTTTTCAATGGAAATGTTGGATAAATGATATATGTTTGATGAGGATTTTATATTGAACAAGAATATCATATGCATTTTGATTTGTTACCTTGGTCATTTTGAAGTTAAATGTAGATGATTATGTCAGCATGACATTGATTGTATAGTATTACAATTACATATGTATAGTTAAGATGAGATAATAGTTTAATTGTATTTGCATAATCTTGATATTGTAGGTCTTGTTTCTATTGTTATAATTATCTAAATTTACTTTGCAATTGGTAGAATAAGATGTGTTAAAAATAGATGAAAGGATGTAGTATCATGTTGTATATTGATTTTATATCTATTGTATATACATTTTTTTGTAAATCTATTTGATGTGTATTTTAAGAATAGCTATGATGAACATATATCGGGGTGGCTGAATTTGGTTTATCCTATTCTGTTAATTAATTCAGTGATAACTTTAAAATGAATTGCGTGGGTTAATTACATGTAAATGATAATTGGCCTTACCTATGACTTAAACCATTAAGGTTAAGTACGGAGAACAAGAAAAATCTCTATTACATCATTTCACGAGTACAATAGAGAATCCCACTATGTGTTGTCTATGAGATTTCCATACACGGATGCAATATCTTAACACCATAGTGATGACACCTCAGTATATATATGATTCATTTACTGGTTATTCTTAGTTCGAGTTTAATTTTGCATTGTTAAGTAGATGTTTACTTTTTGCATATTAATTTTAGAATTGCACTATGTTAAGTGGATCAAATATCTGCATTATGGATATGTGTATGTTTGATCTAACATGTATGCAAGTGGATTACGCTTTTCAACTCAGTGTGTACTGAGCCCTCTTTGTGTACTGAGCACTCATTGGATCTAGGTGTTCCATTTATTCTAATTGTTAGAAAGGTTAATCTTTCCTTGGATATATTAATTGGGATATTCCAAGGGTCCCTAAATATAGTTTGTCCTCTTGTACACATGTGGAGGACATGTCATTGTTTGTCCTTTATTCCACATGTAAGGACAACTCTTGTTTATTTCTTTATTTAGTTTATCCTCCTTAAGAGGATTGTGACACTTTGCACACACCTATTATGAATGTGGCATTCATAGAAATGGGAGTTACAAATGCAACTCCTCTCTCATCTCTATATAAGAGATGCTCCTCCTTCTTTCTTCTTCACTCTTAGCACTTGATGTTATTGTATTGAGCTACTTTTGCTCCAACACTCTCTCTCTCTCTTCTCTAGGCATTTGCCTTCATTCATAATACTCACAAGGGGTTTTCTTTGCTTTCCCCTTATAAATCCTTGTCTCCTTTGTTGAACCATCTTGGTGTATGCTCTTGGAGTTGCTTATCTTATGGTAACATTGTTTCACACTTAACTTACTTGGATTGTTTCTCGTTCCTTGCTCAACATTATTATTTCTTACATGGTATCAGAGCTTGGCTATTTAATCCTTGTTTTAAGTTTTGTGTTGAAGGTTGCCATTCATTGGAGCACACCTTATTTGGAGACGTTATTGAGAGAAGAAGTTTGTGTTGTGGTTTTAGCTCATTTTAACATATCTTGTGTATGCAGGTTTCATATTATTTTTTTACTAACCCTCTTTGGAAGGCTTGCCGCCAAAGGGTTTTCTTATAAAATTTCAATTTTTTTTCTTGTTTTGGAAGGCATGCTGCCAAAACAAGAAGTATTACATGAGTAAAGTTTTCAATAAGTCTATAATTTTCTTACTCCTTAAATTTTTTTTTTTTTTTTTCCTATATTGTTTTTCTTCATACTATAATCTATATTGGTGTGTTTAAATTTTTTTTTCATACTATACCATTATAATTTCTTACTATTATATGTTCTTTGGTCTTATTTCTTACATTAATATCTCTTAATCGCGCGTAGCGCGAATTTTTTTTAAATTTTTTTTTTTTGTGGGTGGTCGCGCCACCCACAGTGCCGCCGCGCACCATTATCGCCGTTGCGCGCCACCGCGTACCCTCCGCACCACCGCACACGGCCACCACCATCAGCGCCGCCGCGTACTCACAGCACTGCCACGTACCCTCTGCGCCGATCAAACCCTGCGTCCACACCGCGCACGGCAAACTCCAGACATTTATTGTTTTTTTTTAAAACATTCCACCGCTCCCACCACGTTTATTGTTTCCTTCCACTGCATACCACCGACCCACCACCCCCTTCACACCTGTCGTTAGCATTCTGCTCCGCCCGGTAAACCCTAAGGCACGACCTGCGTTCAGGCCATACGTCAAACGCCGCCTACGCAGCCACGCCACCTGCTCGGCTCCATCCTTATCCTCTTCCATTTAAACCACGTGTTTTTTTTATTTAAAACCTCAGCTTTGTTTGATAAAAATTTCTTCAAAACTTATTTAATTTTTTTTTACAAGCAACCTTAAAATAAAAAATAGGTTTATTTAAAAAAAAAAGTTTATTTACAAAAAAATTGTTCATTTTTTTTAAATTTAAAAAAAAAATAAAAAAAAAAAAACAAAACAATTTTTTCATTTTATAATTTTTTTTTACTCTAACCTTTTAAAAATATATATATATTATTAATTTTATATATAAAAGCCATAATTTTTTTTATTAATTTGATTGTCAAATCAAGGAATTTTTAAATTTTTTTTTTTTAATCATGTCAACCTTAATTCCAGAAATAAAACTTAATTATTCTAATTATCATTCTTGGAAAACTCATATCTCATTTATTTTTTGTTTTAAACACCTCTTCGAAATAGCCACTGATCCTTCTCTTGAACCTGGTTCAGCGGCTACTCAAGACGAGAAAGATACTTGAAAATCTAAAAATGAAGAAACTTTAGGGTTAATTGGTATTTCTATTATTCCAAATTTATATGTGTTAATTGCTCACTGTTCTAAAGCTCATGATGCATGGTCCATCTTGAAAAACCAAGTATGACAGTGGAGATGAATACCACAAAATATAGTTGCAGGATCAACTTGAAGATCTCAGGTATGCAGATTTTAAAAGTATGGATGAATTTCTGTTAAAATTTGATTCTCTTAAAAGTCAAATTATTGCCTTAGGTGTTCAATTAGAGGACATTCATTTAATTCATCTTATTCTTAAAAAGTGTCTTCCTAGACAGTTTCAACAATTTATAACTAATATTCATGCACAACTTGCTATTCCTACTTTAACTTCTCAGTTAACTTATGTTATTTTTCAAACTTTATTAAGACAAGAAGAAGCTAAGCTAATTTAGTTTGGTACCCTTAAATCAACTGAACATGCATTTGTGTCTAGAAATTCAAATAATAATTCTCGTTCTAATAATAATAATAATCACCACAAACAATATAATACTAATTCAAATAATTCTAATAATAAATTTCATGGAAAATATAATAATAATACCAATCCTCCTAATAACACTCGTAATACTAATAATCAAAGGAATTATTCCAATTCCAAACCTCATTGTTCTTATTGTGGCAAAGATGGTCATATTGTCAATAACTGTTTTAAAAAGCAAAATGATAAAAAACCTATGAATAATAGTACCAATAATCAAAACTCAAATCATAAAAAAGGTAACTCTACTGGTTTTAATCCTCGTCATGCTTTTACTTGTAGCTTTAATCTTTGTAGACCTTTAGAATGGATTGTTGATAGTGGTGCATCACAACATGTAACCTCTCATAAAGAAATTTTTGATTCTTTACAACCTGATATTGCTAACATTCCTATTCAGTTAGCTAATAATCAGACTTGTAAAGTTGAAGGATTAGGTGATGTTACCATTCCTAATGGTAAATTGCATGATGTATTATATGTACCTGACTTGAAAACTAATCTACTTTCTATTTCACAGTTATGTCAGGACTATAAAGTTGAATTCTACAAAGATACATGTTATATCATAGATCCTCAAACTCTAAAAGAGATTGCTCATGCTAAAATGGATAATGACAATCTGTTTAAATTCCATGAATTTGCTAGTTCACGATATTCACTACATACTTCTATTGATTTCAATATATGGCATGAGAGACTTGGCCATTTAAATTTCGATTATATTACTTTCATGCAAAAGCATAATATGGTTGATGGCTTGCCTCACATTATTCCTTCCAAGATTGCCTGTACAGGTTGTATGAGTGGTAAGATGCATAGGGAGCCCTTTCCAAGTGGAAAATCATGGCGGGCAACTCATAAGTTGCATCTTGTCCATAGTGATCTTTTGGGCCCCATGGAGAATACCTCCATCCAAGGTTCTCGGTATGCACTTACCTTTGTTGATGATTTTTCTAGACGAACTTGGATCTATTTTTTGCATAGCAAGGATCAAGTTCTTGATATATTTATTGAATTTCAGTTATATGTTGAAAGGCAATCTGATTTTAAACTTAAAATTCTTAGAACTGATAATGGAAAGGAATATGTGAATAATGCTTTTCATTCTTATTTGAAATCATGTGGAATTAAACACGAGCTTACTATTCCTTATACACCACAACAAAATGGTGTGGCAGAAAGAAAGCATCGGACCATTGTTGAAATGGCTAGAAGCATGTTGCATGCTAAGAATCTGCATTATAAATTCTGGGCTGAAGCCATGTATTGTGCAACTTATATTCTTAATCGGACTCCTACCAAAGCTCTCAAGCTTATCACTCTAGAAGAGGCTTGGTCTGGTAGGAAACCTAATTTACATCATTTACGGATTTTTGGTTCTATTGCTTATGTTCATACTCCTAAACAGAAAAGGCATAAATTAGATGCTAAGTCATCTCCTTATCTGTTTTTTGGTTATGATGAAAACACTAAAGGTTATCGTGTTTATGATTCCACTACTAACAAAGTTCAAGTTGCTCGAGATGTTTGTATTGCAGAAAATGGAGTCCATGATTGCTCTACTACACATGATGCAAAATTCAATGGCACTAAAATTGTGCTGGTGGAGGACCAACCTCCTTCTCTTAACCCTACTCCTCCTCTTAACCCTTCAAATCAAGTACCACCTATTATTTTTGCACCTACAACTCATGATATTCACCTAGATACTAATGATGCTAATGAGTTTTCCTCTAGTGATAATTCCATTACAACTAAATGTAAACCTAAATGGGCTCAAAACTTAATCAATGAAGGTGATGATTACATTTCTAGATCTGGTGGAATTAAACATAGAAGGATTAATTATTGTAATTATGCTTTGATGACTACTATTATGAATTCTAACGATCCTAAGTCTTTTGATCAAGCTAACTCTCAACCTCATTGGCAAAAAGCCATGCAAGAGGAATATGATTCTTTAATTGCTAATCAAACTTGGGACTTAGTCAAATTACCTCATGGCAAGAATATAGTTTCATGTAAATGGTTATACAAAACAAAATTGAATACTAATAATTAAATTAGTAAATTTAAGGCTAGACTAGTTGCTAGAGGTTTTTCACAAATTGAAGGATTAGACTATAATGAAACTTTTGCTCCTGTTGCTAAGATGCCTACTATCAAATTAGTTCTTGCTTTAGCATCTAAACTAAATTGGCCCATTCATCAAATGGATGTTAAAAGTGCCTTCTTAAATGGTGATTTACATGAAGAAATCTATATGGCTCAACCTCCTAGATTTGTTAAGAAAGGTAGTGAAAATCTGGTTTGCAAATTGAACAAATCTATTTATGGTCTTAAACAATCACCTAGAGAATGGTATTCTAAAATTAATTCTTTCTTTATTTCTCAATGTTTTGCTAGAAGTCAGAATGATCCAAATTTGTATATTAAACATACTAACGATGGCATTATTATTGTTATTGTTTATGTAGATGATCTAATACTCACTTCTAATTCAGACACTTTGATTTCTGATATCAAATTCCAACTTAAACAGAAATTTCAGATGACTGATTTAGGTATCTTACATTATTTCTTAGGTATGCAAATTTTTCAAACTCCTAAAGGTATCTTTTTTTCTCAAAGCAAGTATGCTTATGATCTTTTAGAAAAATTTAAGATGAATGACTCTAACCATGTTTCAATTCCATGTGAATTAGGAACTAAATTAATGAATGATATGAATACTCCTTTTGTTGATGAAACTTTGTATAGACAGTTGGTAGGAAGTTTAAATTATTTAACTCTTACTAGACCTGATATTGCTTATAGTGTTGGTTTAGTTTCTCGATTTATGTCTAAACCTCAACAAACTCATTTTAAAGTTGCTAAACACATCTTAAGGTACATTAAAGGAACTATTAATGTGGGATTATTTTATGATGCAAATTCTAAATTTATTTTACATGGCTATATTGACTCCGATCTAGGTGGAAATCCCAATGATGGGAAGTCCACTTGTGGTTATTGTTTCTTTGTTGGTTCAGGTGTAATTTCTTGGAAAAGCAAAAAAGAACACTCTATTTCCCTTTGCTCAACTGAAGCTGAATACAAAGGTTGTACCAATGCAGCTAAGGAAGCTTTATGGATTAGAAGACTTCTTGATGATTTGGGTCTAAACAACAATCACCTACACCTATACATTGTGACAATCAAAGTGCTATTGCCTTGGCAAAGAATCCAGTTTATCATGCATGAACTAAACATATTTCACTTCAACATCACTTCATTCGAGAACAAGTTGAAGACAAGCAAATTATTCTTCTTTATTGTAAAGGAGAAGATCAAGTGGCTGATATTTTAACCAAACCACTTTCTAAAGAGAGATTTCAGTTCCATTGTAAAAATTTGGGTTTACAACCCGTTGATGTAAACTCCCCAAGTAAAGATTAAGGGGGGATGTTAGAAAGGTTAATCTTTCCTTGGATATATTAATTGGGATATTCCAAGGGTCCCTAAATATAGTTTGTCCTCTTGTACACATGTGGAGGACATGTCATTGTTTGTCCTTTATTCCACATGTAAGGACAACTCTTGTTTATTTCTTTATTTAGTTTATCCTCCTTAAGAGGATTGTGACACTTTGTACACACCTATTATGAATGTGGCATTCATAGAAATGGGAGTTAAAAATGCAACTCCTCTCTCATCTCTATATAAGAGATGCTCCTCCTTCTTTCTTCTTCACTCTTAGCACTTGATGTTATTGTATTGAGCTACTTTTTCTCCAACACTCTCTCTCTCTCTCTTCTCTAGGCATTTGCCTTCATTCATAATACTCACAAGGGGTTTTCTTTGCTTTCCCCTTATAAATCCTTGTCTCCTTTGTTGAACCATCTTGGTGTATGCTCTTGGAGTTGCTTATCTTATGGTAACATTGTTTCACACTTAAATTACTTGGATTGTTTCTCGTTCCTTGCTCAACATTATTATTTCTTACACTAATGAAAGATGGATTGATGCTGAATCACTACTCATGAAATATGGGTCAATGAGTTTTGACTCAAAAATCACACAGTTAAATCCTAATAGCAACATCACAATTTGACTTGCTATGGAAATTATCTCCTACTTATCAATTGATGAGATTAAGGGGCGTTCTAATGAATGGATCATAAGGCACAGTACTTGGTGAAGGTTTTACAAATGGGGTTTTAAGATTTGGGTTTAACCATGGAGGAAACTCCATAGTTAAGCATGCTTAGGCTGGAGCAGTGCTGGGATGGGTGACCTCCCGACAAGTTCCAGTGCTTCACCCCTGTGAGCATCACCTAGATCAAATGAGTGCTAAGTGTTCCATTTATTCTCATTAAATATGGATTCATGCTTAATCACTACTCATGAAATATGGGTCAATGAGTTTTGACTCAAAAATCACACAAGTAAATCTTGATAGCAATATCACAAGCCTTGATGTTCTGAGAAGAATCATAAATATCCAACTCAGCTTGATATACCCAAGAACTATCTTCAATTGGTTTATTTTTCCATTGAACTAGATATTATTTGTAATATTTTTCCATAGTTCTCTTTCTTACTTTGGTATGCAAAATTCTTTCATTTCCCTTTGTCTTCTTCTTAGGATAATCAAGATTATCAGTTGTCTCTTCATCCAATTCAAAATATTTAAAGATGTTTGAGATGTTGAAAATAGATAAAATATCCATGTCTTCAAAAATCTAACTTCAAACAAATTTCCACTATTACAATTCCTCAAGATCTTACAAGGCCCAATTTCTTCATCTTTAGCTTATTATACATCCCAACTAGAAATATATTCTTATTCATGTGTACCATCACTTCATTTCCAACCTCAAAATTCCTATGTATTTTATTTCCTTAACTCCGCTTATACTCCTCATTACTATTATTCAAATTACTCTTCACTTCTTCATGAAAGATTCTTCATAATATCCACAAATTCCTTTGCTTCAGCAGTGTTCTTAACTTCAATACTCAAGTTCCTCAATTCTATAGTACCTCAAGGATGCATATCATTTACATTCTCAAAAGGAGTCATCTTAATACTTATGTTCACTAAACTATTATTTGTGAATTCTACTTGTGCCAAAATCAAATCGCAATTAGTAGGTTTATCTCCAATCACACATCCAACAAGTTGCCAAAACTTGTAATCACAACATCAATTTGTCCATATGTCTACTATGGATGAAATGTAGAACTAAACTTAAGCTAAGTATTCAACTTATTTCAAGGTGTTGTCCAAGAGTAACTAGCAAACCTTGTATCTTTGTCAGAAATAATTGTCTCAGGTAATCAATGCAATCTCACATGTTCTCTAAAAAATAGATCTGATATATGTATTACATCTTATGTCTTCTTACAAGGTATGAAAATTTTCATCTTTGAAAATCTATCAACTACCACAAAGATAGAATCATACCTATCTGATTCTTAGGTAATCCAAGAACAAAATTCATACTAATAATGTCCCAAGGGTTACAAGGAACATGAAAAGGTATATATAATCCAACAGTTTGACTAGTTCCCCTAGAAACTTGACAAATTATACAACTCATCACCATCTTTAGAATATCCTTGAACACATGTTGGCCAAAAATATCTCTTTGAGATCAACTTCATTAGATTCTTATCAACCAAAAAATGTCCTACAAGTCCACCACTATGTTTCTCCTAGATGATATTTTCTCGGATAGATCCTCTTGGAATACATAGTTAAATTAATTTTAATAACATGACTTCTTTAATGAAATAATGAATCCATTTTTCCTTCTCATAGATCATGTGATTCTTACAATATTTCCAAGGTTCTGTAAAATTAGGATAAGTTTTATACAAGTTCTTCAAATCATCAAACCCAAGTACTTCAACCCTCATCTATGTCAACAAGTTTGTTCTTCTTCTCAAAGCACATGGTACCCCCTAACACAAGTGATGGTGGGTAAATGGATCCTAGGGAAAGCACTCACCAACCACCCTACTAGAGTTACACATAGAAGCCAACAAAAATATGGAAGAAACTAAAATTTATATTGAAACCAATGCAATTATGTTGAGACAATCCTATTACAACTTGCAATGCATGAGGCCTACATAGTTGCATCCATATACTATGAAAATTACAATGAAAAAGCTTAGAAGCTCAGGCTTGTAGAGCCAAAATTGTATAATCTTTCTTTTACTTACTTGATTACTTACTACTCTAATTCTAGATCTCAAATATATAGCCATCAAGACCACAAGTCAATTTGAAAGATATAATTGTTTACAAAATATAGGTCCCACCCCAAAGGGAAAATAAATGACCACACAATTAATAAAACTAACATCCACAAGAACATTGATAGCTCGTAATCTAAGAAGGAATCTCCAAGGCCCAAAAAATCCTTGATATAACATAAACCTTTCATTAGAAAATAATCATATGTTACTTGGCATGCTAGGAAATGAACATGCTTTGAGTGAAGAGAAAGGACACCTCTTCCACAAAATCAAATGAAGTTCTGCAAACATGGGAGAATAATCCATGGTTAAGTGCACAAAGTTGTGGTGCCAAAAACATGACACACAAAATTATTTTTTAAAATTCTAAAGTGCACACATGCTATAGCGTATGCACACTTTTTAAAATCCAAAATTTTTATACATGGGCTGCAAACTCACAACCATTGCATTTGTTTTTAGTTGTTGCATTCTTTCTCCTCAATAGTGTGCATACAGGTTACAAAATTTGAAGAATTTACTCACCTACCTCCTCAAAATGCCTCATCATCACTAAAGATCAAGATCAAGATCACATAGCATGTTTTCTACTCTTGTTTTTGTATTGTTTTATACATTTTTACATTGTTTTGTAAGTTTTTACATTGTTTTGTAGGTTTTTTCAGTTTTGCTTTTAAATTTGTTTGTTTATTTAGAATGCAATTGGTTTCTTATCAGGAAATGTGAATAATGAACCACAAAATCCTCAACCTAATAAAAAAAATCAAAATAAAAATACTTCACAAGATCCAAATGAAAACTCTCCACAAGATGAAAATCAATACCCTCCACAAGATGAGAAAGAAATTCCACAACTTCCAATGATTGAAAGACCTCCTCCTGGCACCCAAGATAACATAATGAATGAAATAGAAAGAGGGAGACATGAATTAGAAGCACTCATCGGTAGGTTGAAAGCTTATGGAAAAACTAATTCTATGAGAGCACAATTGACATCCTGTCTTGAGTCCATTATGACCCATGTAGCTTCTATTAGTGGTCAGTTGGATATTTGGCATGTTAAGAGGGATGAAAAAAGAAGATTTTATGCAAAAAATTTATCCTATAAAGACGTAAGAAAAAAGGAAATAGCAAAAGGTACCATTTGTGCAGTGTTTAAAAATCTTAGAGAAAAAGACATTGTTAAACATATAATTAAAAGGTTCCCCATCCATTGGTGCATACATGATGATATTAGAAACAACTACTGGGATAGGTGGTAAATGGTCTTTGAAGGCCCTCTCTACAATAATCATGAGGTTTCAATGTATTTCTTAGAGAAATTGTATTGTGAATTCATCTTTGGGGGGATCCCCAATCATTTTGATATGTTAGAATTGTAGGGTAGAGGTGGGGGGTCACTATTTGAGAAGCTAGGGGCATGTTGTGACCCTAATGTAGTTAGGGTGCCTATTTTCAAGCCAGAAAGTGAGCATGTGATTATTCCTATAGTTGTGAAGGAACATGTAGAGACCAAAACTCTAGGGACTATCAATACTTTGATGCAAACCCTCATTTATTGCTCTAGTCCATTAGTTGAGGAGGAGCCTTTTGTGCATTGTGGTCACATTTACACATCATGTGAATCCTTATGCACATTTGGAAGTCATGTTGGAGACCATATGGATGATGGGCTAGTCACTAATGAGTTCCTGAGTGACACATTTGGCATTGACACACAAGTAAATTACAATTATAATAAACTATTTTAATCACATTTTGTATGTATAGTGAATGACTAATTAATTAGCATGTATTGAAATTGTTCAAATTTAGGATAAGAGTGTTGATGACCCTAGTACAAATTTTCCAACCATTTTACCTCTTGTCGACAAGTCTTGAGGTATGTATCAATTTAATCATTTAAATGAATACATATATTTTTTAAGTAATCATATGAAGGATTGACAAAAAAAATTATCCATGTGCTTCAGTTCTCTACTGGACCATTGACATTCACAAGGGAGTCTGAGCCTAGGCATGATACAAGCTTCATAGAATTACATTTGTTTCATGTTCATTAAATTCATTTGATTATATGTGTTTCATGTTTTATGTTATATGTAAATTGTAGTATATGACATGCAGTTATTGATGTCTGAGACTCCTCCTCATCTTCGCCAATCCATCAATCATGGAGTTGCTACTTTTAATTGGTCTTTATAATATTTAGTATTAAAATTTGAAATGTTATTTATAAGTGATTATATTGATTGAATTGTTGTAAGGCCTTATTACACCAATCGTCCATGAGCCTTTCAGGTGGACATACAAAGTGACTATTTGATGGTAGTAAGAAAATAATTAATTTTGTTTGTACATATATTTGATTTCAATGTATAATAATTATTGATTCATATCTACTTTGTTTGTATCAGGTCTAGTTAAAGAAGAGCCTAAACAAGAGGATAAGGAAGTGTGTGAGGAAGACCCCATCATCCCCATCATCTCCCTCCACACAAAGATCAAAGACCTCTAGGTATTTGTTTCCTTCCCCTCATGGGAAGGAGAAGATATAGGGATAGACACACATGTATAGGCATTAGTGGACATATATGTTGGAATTTATGTTAGTGGACATATTCGATATACATTTGATGTATATATGAAATTTTATATTTGATGTATGACATATATTTGATGCATGAAATTATTAGACAAGTATGACATTATTAGTTAATATATGATATGTTTTTTCATGTATGACATTATTAGTTATCTAATGTATGACATTATTGGTTATCATAATATATTATATGTTTGTTCATGTATGACATTATTGGTTACCATAATATATTATATGTTTGTTCATGTATGAAATTATTGGTTATCATAATATATATCTTATTTTTCTTATTTATGTTTTAAGTGAATTTCATGTATTTCATTTTAATGTAATTTGAATCCAAAATTATGTAGATTGCTCACACCAAAAGCTAGTGGATTCCCAACAAAAACACTTTTAAGAAAAACTACCTTTCCCACCTTCCTAAGTGTCTTTAAAGACTCTTTCCAACTTGGTTACAATATTGAAAAAACTTCTACCAACTTCACAAAACTATTTGATCACTTTCCCTATTCAAGTCTTAGGAAACAATAAAGGAAAAATGAGCAAATTTGAGAAATGGATCATAATCAACTTCTTGCTTCAAACTAACACCTTAGACAGTTCAAAGAGCACCTAATAACTATCTCACAAACTTCAGTCTATCATCTATCCCATCCTTCCAAGAGATTCTTCAACATCCTACAAGTGAAAACAATCTTCCAACATCCTATGACTATATATATTTTCTTTGCAACAACATATAATTTGTTGATTTTTGGCCAACTCTTCACAAATGGAAGTGATTACATTTCAAACCCATGAAATGGCTATTAAAACAACCAAGAAGATCCTTAACATCTTCCACTAACTCCATTTAGTGATAACATACAACTAAAGTGTTGTTTCATCTGACAAAGTACAAGTTTTCTATTCTAAACAAGAAGTAATGATCAATAAATCAATGATCCTATATACAAGTTTAACATCAGTAGTGATTCCTTGCCATATAAAATAAACTTAATAATCACCAACACCTTATTCCTCCTCTAAATTCAGAGAGATTATTTTCATCATTTGACATCCATTCCAACTGATTACAAGTTTGGTTGACTCTTCCTATAACTTAACCAAGTGGTTTTTGGTAACACATAGGACCTATATAAGGTGTAATGAGTCTCAAACACTTATTGACACAACTTATTAATAAAAACAATAAAAAAAGAAAAATCCTTAGGACTAAGGCAACTTGGGTTTATAGGTGACCTCAAGTTCCTTAACCTTTCCAAAAAGCATTACCTTATTACCATAAAAAAAAATAACATGTTCAAAATGAGATGTATTATCACCCCTTTACCTTCTATCATTAGTCTTCATCATTGGATGAGATGACATATCCAGTTGCCAACTAGGTGTCCTACACCACAAGTTTCAACATCACCCGAGATTGGGTTGCTGCAAAATCAAAATGGAATCCAATCTCCAAAAAGAAAGAGAGATTATTATAGGTCTCTACAACATGGTAATATAGAATATTGAATCACATCCATACCTCACACAAGCTCCAAGATATGCCATGTCAAAGATAGCTGCCCAATAGAATTTAGTTACTCTTAGGGACGATTCAGTTTGACATGACTAAGAATGTTCAAGAACGCAATGGGATGGGAGAAGCTTGAGGCTAGGGTTTACTTGGCCACTTGGAGCTAACAAAATAGACAGTTTTATCCCATGACAAATGGTGAGAGAAACTAAGTAGTTGACAACTTTGTACTGGCCAACACTACAAGTTTCAGTATCATGCAAGACAGGGCCACAAAATCTAAATGGAATGAGATCTCCAAAATGAGAGAGAGGTTATTGTAGGTCTCTACAACATGGTCTTATAGCACCTAGAATTGCATCCATAATTTGCATGAGCTGTGAGATATGCCCTATCAAATATCACTACCCTATGACATTTAGTGACTCTTAGGGATGATTTGGTTCGATGTTCTTGAGAATGTTTGAGTGCTCAATGAGATGCAAGAGGATTGGGGATAAGGTCTACTTGGCCACCTAGAGCTAACAAATCAAACAGTTCAATCCTATGACGAACAGTGAGAGAGATTTAGTAGTTGACAACTTTGTACTAGCCAACACTACAAGTTTTAACATCACCAGAGATGGGGCCAAAATCTAAACAAAATTGGATCTCCAAAAAGTGAGAGATTTTATTGTAGGTCTCCATAACATAGTACTATAATACCTATAATCACATCGATACCTTGCACGAGCTCTGAGATATTCCCCATCAAAGGTCACTGCCCTATGGCATTAAGTGACTCTTAGAGATGATTCAGTTCGATGTGCTTGAGAATGTTTAAGCACTCAATAGGATGGAAGGAGCTTGGAGCTAGGGTTTACCTAGCCACTTAGAGCTAATAGAATAGACAGTTTGATCCCATGATGAATGGTGAGAGAGATTTAGCAGTTGGAAACTTTGTTCTGGCCAACACTACAAGTTTTAGTATCACCCGAGATGGGGCCACAAAATCTAAATGGAATTGGATCTCCAAATAGAGAGAGAGGTTATTGTAGGTCTCCACAATATGGTCCTATAGCACTAGGAATCACTTCCATACTTTTCACAATCTCCAAGATATGTCCCATCAAAGATCACTTCCCTATGGCATTTAGTGACTCTTAGGGTCAATTCGATTCAGCATGCCTGAGAATATTTGAGCCCTCAACAGGATGGGAGGATCTTGGGGCTAGGGTTTACTCAGCCACCTAGAGCTAATAGAATAGGCAGTTTGATCCCATGATGAATGGTGAGAGAGATTTGATAGTTGGCAACTTTGGACTGTCCAACATTACAAGTCTAAGCATCACCCAAGATGGGGCCACAAAATACTAAACAGAATCAAATCTCCAAAAAGTGAGAGAGGTTATTCTAGTTCTTCACAATATAGTCCTATAGCACCTATAATCGCATCCATATCTTGTATGAGCTCTAAGATATTCCCCATCAAAGATCGCTGCCCTATGCATTTAGTGACTCTTAGGGTTGATTCAGTTTGGCAAGCCTGAGAACATTTGAGCACTCAATAGTATGGGAGGAGCTTGGGGCTAGGGTTTACCTAGCTACTTGGAGCTAAAAAAATAGATAGTTTGATCCCATGATGATCAATGAGAGAGATTTGGCAATTGGCAACTTTGTACTAGCCAATACTACAAGTTTAAGCATCACCCAAGATGGGGCAAAAAAATCTAAAAGGAATTGGATCTCAAAAAAGTGAGAGAGGTTTGTTACCATTTTTTGCCCTCCCCGAAAATTTTTTAACTTTGAATGGGAACCCCACCCAACGGTCACCTTCCATTTTTTAAATAGAATATTTAATACCCCAGAAATATGAAAATTAAAAAGCAATTGAATTTTATGATATTTCCTATTTTGTTTCCGCCAGCCTACAACTTTCTATGTTGTTAGATTGTGCCTAGATCTACGGTGGGCACTTTCCTTGCATTCTCTAAATGTGCAATCTTTATGTAATGTAGGGAAGCCCCTTTGCAACATGTGGTTCAGTGGGTCCTTGTTGTTCGAGTGGGTCCATCTTCTCTGAGCCATTATAGATAGGGTAGGCAGGGTGGCAGGTTGAGCTAGCAGTTTGATTGGCGCCCGCTTCCTCGCATTTTATTTTTTGACAGACCTTTTGATAGTGTGAGGAAGCACTTTGGTGATGTGTGTCTGGATGACATCATGGTGGATATTCATAGAGGTTCGGACGTGCACATGTTACGAGCGCCATTATATTTCTTGAGATCAATGATTGGTGCATCCCCGTAATATGAAGTTGCAAGAAGATTAAGTAATGTGGGTATGTGCCCTGCTAACACCTATCCCACAACCTATCATGTTCTTAGTTCCACCTTCCACCATCTAATGTAATCATATCAATGGTTGGTGCATGCCCACAATAAAGAGTTGCGAGGAAATTAAACAATGCGAGTATGCGCTCTTACAATGCGTGGCACGATGTGACATCATGGGCCCACTTTTCTCAGAAGGTAAAGAGAGCTTGTCCTCCATGGTCGTTGTCAGGTAAGTCAGAGTATGTCAGAGTTATTTCATTGGCCCATCCAGCTGACTTGGCTTGCAATCCTATAGAGCTTTGACCATGGTAGATTCAAACGAAATCAAGGGTTGGCACATGCCCGCAATAACAAGATGTGAGGACTTTAAGTAATGTGGGCAAGCACCTTGTTGCTGCATGTCCCTATGGGGCCAGGCTGGTTTCATAAGTCACATGGTGATGCTAGGGTGGTGCTAGTTGTATGCCAGGGTGATGCTAGATGGGGCAGGGTCAGGCTGAGTTAGGTGCCAAGTGTTTCATGGGCCTAGATTTTTGAAGAACAAGCACAGTATACAAAGAATCTTTCTCGATCATTGATCTTCTGTAGATCGACGATTAGAAATCACCTACAATATGGAATTGCATGGAGATTAAACATTGTGGGAAAGTGCCTGAAGGACATGTTTCCTCATGGGTCTGGGGAGATACATTGTAGCTAGGTATTGACAGTTAGGCACTGGCAGTTAATGTGACCATCGCAGATAAGTTGGGAGGTGGAGCAGTTAGTCAGTTGGATGTGGTCAATAGTGGAAAGACCTTGCAAGGTGGTAGAAGGATAAAAGACCATTGGTCCACATGGCTCATTCTACTTGCATGATTCATTTGACCTGCTGACTTTGCTGATCTACAAGCTAGAACTGGAGGAAATTAGGTTTTCTTGCATGATCTGATCCTTGTGATCGATGCCAACCACTCTGGAATGAATGCTAATACTAGGAGAACACTCCACCATCTCTGATCCAATCCATCTACTTGGTTAGACAATTTAATGGTGCCATTTCTATCTTCTCAAAGCCCTATTCCAACAAGATTAGATATCATTGCATCTGGATCTCCATGATTATTCTTTGCAGGACTTAATGGAAATGGTTGTGGAGTAACTTTAGTAAGAGGACAACTCAGTTATGCCTAAAAAAAGTGCAATTTTTGTAAATTTTGTCAGGGTCGAACCTTCTCTCATTTCTTTGATATTGCTCTACAAATCTTTAGTGTAAAATTCCCTTTGCCTCTGAACTAAATGACATCCTGCTTATCTCCTTCAGCAATTGGTGTGAAAGTGCAACAATCCTTTGCCTCTCATTGATGTTTTGTAAAAATCTATGATCTGCATGACTATATCTCTTTGACGTATGAATGATATCTAAGTGAATATCTCTTTCCTTTTGTCATTCATTCTAGTTTTTTGATCTGCATGTAGTTGTTAGATTAAAATAAGTTTGAATGTGTATATCTTTTGATGTCATAATGCTTCAATAGTGCATGTATGGGTAGAGATTGGTTTGAACACTCTATTTTGGTGCATCACCTCCTTAGATTAGAATACATAGATTTGCTTCCATGCTCTCTTTCTCTCTTTTCCTCTCCAAGAATAGTTAGGTGTGCCGTGATAGTAAGAGGAAGCTAGCCTTCTCTAGAGATTCAACCTGATAGTTCAAGTCCCACAATTTGGAGGTTGTTTCCATGTTTCACAAGGTTGTCCTTAGGTAAGACTTTGGACAAGGGTGCAAGCCTCTGTGACAACATTTTTTGGCACACTCAATGGGACATATATCAAAAGATTTCAAGTCTACTAGTGTCAAGAAGAAAGATTTCAAGATTAATACTAAAGAGATAGTATTGGCTTCGGTGTTCAAGCCTTCAAGAGGTTCATTCTACAGATTACTTGGAAACTATGAGCTTCAAACACATCTGGTTCTAGATAAAAGTTGTAGTAATTCATGCCCAAAGTTGGAACAAGGGCATCTTCTAGAGGTAAAATTTAGTACCAAGAGCTTTCATTTTCAAATCCTAGAAGGAGGACTAGAGTATCTTTATCACCAGTTAGGAGTGCAATAGTAACAAATACACCTACAAGATCTATTTCTACCTCTCCTGTAAGGAAACTTTGCAATAAAGAATATAACCATTTTCACATAACCCATAATAGATCTAAAATAAACATGTAATTAAAATCCACATGCAAGAGAATAGACAACATACCCACAAAATGTGACACAAGATATACCCTAGGAAACTCTCATTGAGGGAAAAACCCAACCTTCAAAAGCATCCATCACCATGTATTATTTAGCAAAAAATATCATTACAATACAACCATGGAAGCCTTCATGACCATAGCCACAACCGAGCAAACTATGTGAACAAACATGAATCCACACATCCCATGCCATGCTTCCAACCTTCACAAATGCTCCCTTGGCTAACCTGTCAAGCCTTGTCCTACTCGACTCTTGCCTTTCTCACTCTTACTCTACAACAACTACCCTTGTGGCTACTTATATAGTAGCAAGTCCCACAAAACCACTAAGTGGTATTACATAAACCATGTGCTAAAACCATGTGCTACCTAACCAACTGACCCCACATTTAATATTGGGCATTTAATTCTTTTCTTCAATATGAAATAATTACATAAAATATTATCACAATGTTACAATACAACTCATCAATAATATTTCATGGGAATCTTTACATGTTGCACGTCCATCTAGGTGGAACATTACATGATAAAATAAAATAATAAAATATAACAATATTATGCAATGTGTGCAACACCCATTATCTCAACAATCTCCCACTTTTTGTATACATTGCATAGGGTCAATCTGTATCCACATAAATCAACAAGGGAACAATCCCTCCTAGCACATCCACCATTATGGATTAAAATACACCAAGTGCTCCATCCTAGTACCTGCAAAAAAATCAAAGTATCCAGCATCTCAAACATGAATGATCTCACCTCCTATTATGCCACTGCCACTAGACTTACATAGAAGCCATCCAAAGAGAAAGCCACCCAACCTGTCACATTAGAGGATCATAAAATCCTGTACCAACTAAAATTTCAAGCATAAATAACTTGATCCAAAGGTAATCACACGTATCCATAGTTGTCAAAATATCCATAGCTGAAATAACACCCACATCAAGTGCTAAACCCATCCAACTATCCATACCTCCAAAGGTATACCAAGTGAATCTCATGTCATCAACATATCCAATCTGTAACCTGCAATCACAAGCCTCAAGAGCAATACCTACCACATATATACCAAGAAGCTCCCACTGCAAAAGATAATGTCAAATCAAAAATCCACTCACAACATCTCAAAGAAGTGAATCCATGTAGTATCAAGGACATCCACAATACATAAATTGATATCCTGCAAAAACAACTCTTATAACAAGTCTCCAATAGTCTTCCAAGTTCTCCACAACTAACAAAGGAAAGAGATAAAGTAATAACCATGTCATCTCTCACATGACATACATGAACACAAACCAATGATCACAATCTCTAACCAATCTCAAATCTAATGTAAGAAAAAAAATTGAACATCCAAGAAGATAACCAAGACTGGAGACACCATGCAAATCATAACCTATATCATGTCCTTCTACACACGCCTCTAGATGTAAATTTTGCAAGAATGATCTTCTCCATAAAACCCCAACAAGAAGCCTCAACAACACCCAAACCATATCATATAACAAATCATGGATGTAAGCCTCTCACAAGAAGATCAAACTCAATAAACTCATTCCTAATCCAAGGAATATGCCCAATATAAAACCATCTCCCAAAGTCAACCAACATAAAAATATATGCACATGGAGATAACCAATGCTAAAAAATCTCTCAAATGAACCCTCCAGAACTAACTCATTTACCATAGCTCAAGATCCATATCCATGAAAGACAAGCATAAATATAATGCACTTGAGAAAAAAAATGGGCTATACCTCTCAAGTAGAAAACTACTGAGTAGAACAAGAGTGAGGAATGAGAATACTCATCAAGATACCCAAGTCTCCAACCAAGACTCATCTAAGAAGAATCTCCTCTCAAGTCCGTATCAGGTGACTTCCCCTTGGACTTTTGGTTGAACCATCAACCGTCCCAACAAATATTTCTCTAATCCAAGAGAAATCAGCATCACCACCATCTCTAAGTATCCATGAGCACCTGTAACCAATCAATCCATGCCAACTCCAAATGCAACATAGCAATATCATGAAGTATCTAGCTTATGATCAGTGTATTCAATACTAAGAAACTAAACCAAGATCAATGTCAAAGTTTCAACCATGGCCTCAGGAACATAAACATGACAACATGATCTAACGATCTCAACCAAAGAGATAACATGCTCCACATGAACATACTTTAACATGTCACAACTCTAAATGTGTATCAAGAGTATACCATGACATAATAATGAAACCATCCTCATACCAAGGATAATATGCCAAATGAAAAACATAAACCACACCTTTACCAAGAACCCTATGAGTCCTCAAGATGTAACCATCTCCACACACCATGAAGAAAACCATCTCCACATACCATGAAGATAACAAGTGCACCATGAAAATGTCAAAGAAATTTTTGCAGCAACAGGATCTAAGACAAACCTCCAACATCTACAAACACTCAATAAATATATCAATGCTAACAACTCCCACTCAACCATGGTACCAAGTCACCCATGGCATCATAAAATTCATCTCCTATATGAAGATCCAAACCAAACTAGGAACTAATCATGCATTATCACCTCATCACTGTCACAAGCTCCCACTAAACCATGTATCCAAGCTATCCATGACATCATGATGAAAAAATCCATCCTCTAACCATGAGAATCAACCAAGGCATCAAACCATCAAAGAACTCAAAGTGCACATCATGAGCTCCTCAAAAAGAAACCAAATAACCATGAACCTCAACCAAGAAGATATATCACCATAACTAAATCAAAAAATCTAAGCTAATGAACATGAAGGATGTACCTATATAACGAATCATGTCATGCCAAAATCCATGACACCATGATCACATCCATGAACTGAGCATCTGTCTCTCAAAGTGTCCAACTTGTCAGCATAAAATAATCAACCAAAATCCTCCACCATCACTATACCTGGTAAAAACATCTCATCCCTTCTACATGAAGAAAAAAATTAGTAAATCATGTGACTTAGGGCATAGACAACCCAAATCCAAGCCACCAATTTGAATATGCATCAATAATGAAAGATGAATGGGCAAAGACAACCCATAACCAAAACATAAATGCAACTTGTAAGTATAGACCACTTACAACACTACACAACTTATAGATCCAACAAGTCATCATACATATCCAAATCAAATATTGATAACCATATCATCATTAGACCAATCTGAAATATGAACTGAGTATACAATGACATCAAATCTTAAATCTCCAATGCCATAAACTCACAATGTTACCATAGTCAAAATATACCATAAACTATTCAGATAAATACATCACCAAATAAATCATGCCAAACCTGCACCAAATTTGAACCAATGTGTAGAGCTCTCCAAGATCTTTTTGTTGACTACTCAAAGTCCAAAATCTGACTCTATATGCCCAAGTTATGCCCTAATTTGTGCTCAAAATAAATAATATCTGACTTTAGGGCTCTTAAAAACTGACAAAATTTCAAAATTGTAGAACCAAACCTATACCAAGTTGTAGTGCTCTGAGTTAGCTTTCCAACGCCTATAAGAACTCTAAAATTTGATATCCTATGAAAAAGATATGGCCATTTTACTAAGACAGTCTTTTTACCAGTTTCACTGTGATTTTTCATTTTTTTTTTTGTGACAAAAATTCTAATGGGATTAAATTTGATGGCCATCATGGGCTAAAACCAAAAAAATCTTTCATTTCCTCTGAACATGGCCAAATTAGGGCATATTATATATCAAAATTTATGGAAATGTCAACCCAGATCCAATGGTGAGGTCTATTTTTACCTAGGAGGTCATTTCTACAAGCTCCCCCTAAAACCCTTATTAAAATGAAACATCCAAAAAATCCTTTTGTCCAAATATTTTAACATCGCATCATAACAGCAAATCCAAAACCCTTAGATCTATAATAAATCATTCATATATCTTGCCCTTTTCTTTTATCCTCTCATGCATTCCCATGGATTCAATCTAGGATTACAATAATAAAACCATAGCTCTCATACCACTTGTAAGGAAACTTGGCAATAAAGAATATAACCATTTCCACATAACCCATAATAGATCTAAAATAAACATGTAATTAAAATCCACATGCAAGAGAATAGACAACATACCCACAAAATGTGACACAAGATATACTCTGGGAATCCCTCATTGAGGAAAAAACCCAGCCTCCAAAAGCATCCATCACCATGTATTATTCAGCAAAAAATATCATTACAATACGACCATGGAAGCCTTCATGACCATAGCCACAACCGAGCAAACTATGTACACAAGCATGAATCTACACATCCCATGCCATGCTTCCAACCTTCACAAATGCTCCCTTGGCTAAGCTGTCAAGCCTTGTCCTGCTCGACTCTTGCCTTTCTCACTCTTACTCTACAACAACTACCCTTGTGGCTACTTATATAGTAGCAAGTCTCACAAAACCACTAAGTGGTATTACATAAACCATGTGCTAAAACCATGTGCTACCTAACCCACTAACCCTACATTTAATATTGGGCATTTAATTCTTTTCTCCAATATTAAATAATTACATAAAATATTATCACAATGTTACAATACAACTCATCAAGAATATTCCATGAGAATTTTTACATGTTGCATGTCTATCTTGAAACATTACATGATAAAATAAAATAATAAAATATAACAATATTATGCAATGTGTGCAACACCCATTATCTCAACACCTCCTACTATTAGATCTTAGCCTAGGTTACCATCAACATATATCAATAGATCACTTGTCTAGATGGCATAGCCCAGAGCTCATGTTTTTGCCACCTTTAATGGTGGCAGTCCTCTTTTATTGGCCCAAAGACATGACATACCAATAGCTGCACTTAAAAGTATACCAGAGTTTACTAGTGAAACTTCTATCTCTCCCTCATAACACATTCAAGAGGTTGCAAATGTTTGTAATATCCATGGTATTACAAAAGATGATATTGCAATTAGGCTTCTAGCCTCATCTCTGAAAGGAAAGGCACTACAGTGGTATAGAGGTTTGGCTCATAGTTCTATAACAAATTGGGATGGATTAGGAGCGGGACTATGTAAACACTTTGAGGACAAAAGTGACCATTTGTCACTTTTAGAATAGTTGACTACTATAAAAAGAGCCCCCCATGAATGCATGACTAACTTCAACTATAGATTCCAAAAAACATGGGATAGAATACCTATTTCAGTGAAGCCTACCCCTGGTAATGCCTTCTTGCATTACCTTAGAGCTTTTAACAGTGATATTGCTACTGCAATCCAAACCATGGGAGGGGATACCTTACCTAATGCTTATAACACACCAATAAGGGCTAAAAACAAATTGATACAAGGAGGGAAGTTAGCTTCAAGGCCTCCTATGCCTTTTTTCCTTGATGTCCCAAACCATCAACCAGCAATGGCTCCTCCTCCCACAACTTCTACATCACAATCCCTTGCTCCAGTCCCTCAAACTTCCACATCTTCAAATGGGATAGATGAAATCAAAGAGATGATGCAATCTATGATGTTGAACATAGATAAGAGATTGCAGGGCCAAGAAAAGAAGTTGGAGGACAGCTTCTCTGTGATGCAGAAAATGAGCAATAAGGTGGTGACTTTAGAAAGACAATCTCAAGGTAGTAAGGCACATCAGTTGCAACATCAAACTCTGAACAATGGTATGCCCCCAAATCAAAATTATTGGAACAAATTTTTTTATCAGAATAGGTAGAATAGTCATGCTTCAGCCTCAAATGCAAATCAAAGTAGGGCCATAGTCCCTCAAAATAACATGGCCCAAGATCAGGATTTTTGTCCCTCTTGTAACTACTCTTGTGCTCATTGCATGTGTCAAAAGGCTGAATCTTATTTGCCTCTAACCATCCAAAAGCCTACAACAGGACAATCATACAAGGAAGGTCAATTTAAAGATGCCTCCTATGTGCAAGGGCAAGGTGATTGCTCCTTTATGAATCATTAGGATTGTAATGTAAACTAGGATTCCATTGCTCACAATACTAGGAGCAAAAGAAGATCTATTGAAGATGTTGCCCTTCATCCTCCTAATTAGGCCTCAACTTCAAATACAACACCTCATGAGCAATCAATAGTAGATGATCAATCAAATTTTTTTCAGTAGCAAAGGCAAAGTAATATCAGAAAGGATGTGAGTGATCCTCTAGTTGTTCCATCTCAACCTCCTGCAAGGACAGCTCCCAAGGCTTCTACCAAAGTGTCCTTTACTCCATTCAGTGTGGTAGAAAAAATGAAGAAGACAAATGTGAATATTTCCATGTGGGATGATGTTGCTACTATACCCATGCAAAAGAGGTTGTTGTAGCAAGAGTTGGAAAGTATTGAACCAAAGGATCAACCACCCAGCATGGAAAGTGCCGCAAGCCTAGTGCAACCATCAGATAGGGTAGAAATAAGTAAAAAGGTTAGACCCCCTCCATTTTATGTTTATCTAATTATATGGGATAAACTAGTCCACAATTGCATGATTGATTCAGGGGCTAGTAGTTCAGTGATGCCTAGGTGTGTCATTGATGCTTTGGAAATGAAATATGAGCCCATTGTTAGGGATGTATTATAGTTGGATGGTAGTACTGTCAAGACTGTAGGGATCCTTAGAAATGTAGAGATGGCCCTACATGCATGCCCTAGTTGTACTATAACTCAAGCTATATCAGTTGCTGAAGTCAAGCCACATTTTGCCATTTGTCTATTAATTGACTTCACTACCCAAATAGTTGGTTACATATCTTTTGATTGGTCATATATGTTTTTTAGAACAAGATATGGGGCCAAAGCTTTGATCAGAGTAGAGCCTCTAGCCCTCCATCATACCGAACCCTACACCCCTAATCTCATCAACATGAATTGCACCATCCTAGAAGTGGATGATGATGACATAGTGAATGAGCCTACCACTTCTCTAGAATAGATACCTAATTTTCTCTTAGATGAATGCGCTAATGCATATCAATTTGTTCCTATGTCAGAAACCCTTGAAACGGGCCTCAGTACATATTGTATATTAGAGAAAGATGTTCTAGTTCCCAATCTTGTGGAGACTAAAGAAGATATGAGTGGGATATGGAATATGTACTTTGATGGATCACAAAATAAGAATGGATTAGGGGCTGGTGTGATGTTGGTTTCTCCTACACAAGTAATGTACTACTTCTCCTTTAGGCTCCAGTTTAGTTGCACGAATAATGTGGCCGAGTATGAATCCTTGATTCAGGGACTCCTACTCGCTCAAAAAAGAGGAATTCAAGCCTTAAAATGTGGAGATAGTGAGTTGGTGGTTAATCAGGTGAGAAATCAGAATGTCACCAAGAATGGTTTGCTCAAGTCTTATAAACATAGGGTATAGGATCTGCTTGAGGGTTTCGATGCATTTAATATTCAAAGCATCCCTAGAAAAGAAAATACACATGCTAATAGACTTGCAACAATAGGTGTATCTTATGATATGTCAGGGAATCTTGAGGAGAAGAAAGAGAAAAAAATTAGGATGGTAGTAAGGCTTGTCATCCCTAACAATAATATCCATTGGCAAGTGTTTGAATTTGATGAGCAAATTGTAAGCTTCTTGTAGAATGAAGCAAAAGTTTTAGATAGAAATTAGTTAAGACTGTAGGATCAGTATGGGGACCAAATCATTAATCTTAGCTCCAAAAAATTTCCTAAAGGTCTCATTACTTTAGAGAGTTTTTTTAACCCTGATGACCAAGCAAGAGGTAGAGTCATGAACCTAGTTGCTGACGAAGATAACTACACCCCAATCATGGTCATTGATGGAAAGTCCTTAAACTTGGGGAAGGTATGTTCTGAAATTGAACAAGAAATTTTCATTCATCTATGTCAAGAATTTAATGATGTATTTGCTTGGATGTATGATGATTTAAAAGTTTTTGACCCAAGGTATTTTCAGCATACCATAGATTTAATTGACAATGTCAAATTAAGACAAAAACAGAGGCCAGTGAATCCTAAAATTGAACCCTTAATGAGAAAGGAGCTATCCAAATTGATTGAGGCCAACATAATTTTCCCTATCAAGCACTCATCATGGGTAGAAAACTTTGTCCCTGTTAGGAAGAAGAATGGAGAAATTAGATTGTGTGTGGACTTTAGGGACCTTAACCAAGCTTCCCTTAAAGATCACCATCCTCTTCCTTCCATGGAGTATATTTTGTCCAAGGTTAGTGGTTTAGAGAGGTTTTCATTTCTTGATGGGTTCTCTTGTTATAATCAAGTGCTAGTCAAGGAGTCTGATAGATACAAGACTGCATTCACCACTAAGTGGGGTACCTATTCTTATTGTAAAATGCCATTTGAACTAACTAATGCAGGTGCTACATTTCATAAGGAAATGGAAATGGCTTTCAAGAATATGATTGAAAAGTTTGTATTAGTTTACCTTGGTGATATTACAGTGTGTTCAAAGAATGTGGAGGATCATTTTGATCATCTTAGACAGGTATTCTTAAGGTGTAGAGAGTTTGGGGTATCCCTTAACCCAAGAAAATGTGTCTTTGCTACCCATCAAGGGAAATTATTAGGACACATTGTATCTAAGGATGGCTTAACTATTGATCTAGAGAGAACAAAAGCAATACTTGCTCTTCCCATTCCTAAACATAAGAAAGGGCTACAAAGTTTCCTTGGTAGGATAAATTTTGTGAGAAGATTTATCCCTAATCTTGCTACCATGGTAAAACCCCTTACAACTATGCTCAAGAAAGTGTGGTTTTTCATGGACCAAGGAAGGGAAGGAAATTTTTGAAGAGATCAAGGTAGCCATAGCCTCAGCCCCTACTCTCATTAATCCAAACTTTGACAAGGATTTCATCCTTTATACCCTAGGTGGTGAGTCAAGTATTTATGCTATCTTGACTCAAACAAATGATAAAAATGAGGAGCAACCCATAGCCTTCTTTAGTGAAGGGCTTAAGGAGTATGAAGACAAGTATAGCTTTATAGAGAAGTAGGCCCTTGCAGTCATTAGAGCTTTGAAGAAATTCAAACACCTATTGTCCCATAATAAGATTCATTTGTTAGTACCCCATGCCAGCATGAAGGAGTTCCTTTTGAGCAAAGATATTGGTGAGAAAAGAGCTGGTTGGATTACAAAAGTGATGGAATATGATGTTGACATCCAAATCACCAAGTTGGTAAGAGGGAAGGGGTTATGCAAACAAATTATATCATCTCAAGAGTTAGATGAGGAAGCTGCCATGGCATTAATAGAGGAACAAGAGGTGAGAAATGATAACCCAAAGAATTGGATGGATGATATGAAAAATTTCTTATTAGGCAACAAATATCCTCAAGGATTAGATAAAGCTAAAAGGAGACAGTATAGATTGCAGTCAATCCCTTATGTCATAGTTGAGGGTATTCTTTTCATGAAAGATTTAAATGGAGCCCTATTAAGATGCATTGACATAGACCAAGTTGAAAGAATGATCAAAGAGCTTCATGATGGTCTTGATGGTGGTCACTTCTCAGCTAGAACAACTGCAATGAAGATCATGAGAGTTGGTTATTACTGGCCATCCCTATTTCATGATTGTCATAAATATGTGAGGAAGTGTGAGAAATGTGCCTTCTTCTCTGGTAAACAAAATCTTGCAGCCCTTCCTCTTCATCCCATCTAGGTAGACTAGCCTGTTGATCAGCGGGGATTAGATTTCATAGGCCCTATCAATCCTCCTTCTAGTTCTGGTCACAGTTGGATCCTAGCTGCTACAGATTACTTCACCAGATGGACAGAGGCAATTTCATTTAAGGATGCCACATAATATTCAGTTTTTGAGTTCCTTGATGGAATTGTGACCAGGTTCGGTGCTCCTTCAACCATTATTTTAGATAATGCAAAGTATTTTGTAGGAGCTCAGATTTGTGCATGGGTAGTTGACCATAATATCTATTTGAGCACGTCTTCAAACTAATACCCTTGGGATAATGGCCTAGCAGAGTCATCCAACAAGAATTTAATTAGGATCATAAAGAGGACAATAGAAGATAACTAGAGGTGTTGGCATAAAAAATTGAGAATAGCTCTATGGGCTGACAGGATAACACCTAAGAGGTTGTTAGGAAATTCACCATTCATGTTAGTATATGGTAGAGAAGCAAGGCTTTCAATTTCATTGGAGTTCCCATCCTTGGAACTAGCTCATCAACTACAGCTAATTGAAAATAATGCCATGACAGTGAAAATGGTAGAGTTGATGGAGTTGGAAGAAAGAAGAAATTAGGCCATGCAGACCCTGGAGACACATCAACAGTAGGTAAAAAAGAGCTTTGACAAGAGGCTAGGGTCAGAACCTTTAGGGAGGGTGATTTAGTTCTAAAATGGGATGCAAATAGGGAAAAACTAGGGAGGCACTCAAAATTTGATGCACTGTGGAGTGATCCCTATCTGATTGTCAGTTGCAAGTAGGCTAATGCTTTTTAATTAAGCAAGCCTGGTGGTGAATTTTTTCCCATCCCAGTCAATGGGATCTATCTCAAGCCATGTTTCTGAGAGGGCTTGATTTTCCATGTATGTAGGTAGTGTAGTTTCTTTTTGTTGTTTCTAGCTTTCCAAGAAGTGCACAAGCACATGTGTTTTGTAGAAGGTTTTCAGTCTCTGGTTTCAGTTGTAGAGGGCAGGTTTTCTAGATTTTTAGTGTTTTGTTGCTACAAAAATAGGGTTAGGGTTTCATTTTGCAAGATCCATAGTTTTTTTGACTCTATAGCCCAATGGATGCATAAGACCATTGGGCATATGCATAGCTGGCTTGCGTCCCTTTTGAATCGCCAAAAATGTTACCATTTTTTGCCCTCCTCGCAAAAATTTGAACTTTGAATGCAAACCCCACCCAATGGTCACCTTCCATTTTTTAAATAGATTATTTATTGCCTCGAAAATACAAAAATTAAAAAGCAGTTGAAATTTATGATATTTCCTATTTTGTTTCCATTGGCCTGCAATTTTCTATGTCGTCAGATCTTGCCTAGATCTATGGTGGGCACTTTCCCCACATTCTCCAAATGCATGATCTTTATGTGATGTGGGGAAACCCCTTTTTGATACATAGTTCGGTGGGTCCTTGTTGTTTGGGTGGGTCCATCTTCTCTAAGCCATTGCAGGTAGGGTAGGCAGGGTGACAGGTTGAGCTGGCAATTTGATTGGTGCCTGCTTCCCTGCATTTTATTTTCTAATAGTGTGGGGAAGCACTTTGGTGATGCGTGTTTGGATGACATCACATTGGATATTCGCAAAGGTTCAAAGGTGCACATGTTACAAGCACCATCAGATTTCTCGAGATCAACAATTGGTGCATCCCCGCAATATGAATTGCAAGAAGATTAAGTAATGCAGGCATGTGCCCTAATCACACCTATCCCGCAACCTCTCATGTTCCTAGTTCCACCTTCCATCGTTTGATGCAATCAGATCAATAGCTGGCGCATGCACAATAAAGAGTTGTGAGAAAATTAAATAATGCGGGTATGCACTCTTACGATGCATGGCATGGTTTGATTTCATGGGCCCACTTTTCTCAGAAGGTAAAGATAGCTCGTCCTTCATGGCAATTGTCAGGTAAGTCAAAGTATGAAAGAGGTATTTCATTGGCCCATCTAGCTGACTTGGCTTGCAGTCTTGCAGAGCTTTGACCATTGTAGATTCAAACAAAATCAAGGGTTGGCACATGCCCACAATAACAAGATGCAAGGACTTTAAGTAATGCGGGCAAGCGCCTTGTTGCTGCGTGTCCCTGTGGGGCTAGGCTGGTTTCATAAGCCACAAGGTGACACCAAGGTGGTGCCAGTAGTACGCCAGGGTGATGCCAGACGGGGCCAGGTCAGGCTGAGTCAAATGCCAAGTGTTTCATGGGCCCAAATTTTTGAAGAACAAGTGTAGTATATGAAGAATCTTTCTCGATCATTGATCTTCTGCAGATTGACAATTAGTGCTCGCCTACAATATGGAATTGCATGGAGATTAAACATTTTTGGAAAGTTCCTGAAGGACACATGTCCTCATGGGCTCAGGGAGATATGTTGTAGCTAGGTATTGACAGTTAGGCACTGGTAGTTAATGTGACCATCACGGATAAGTTGGGAGGTGGTGCAGTTAGTCAGTTGGATGTGGTCAACCATAGGAAGACCTTGTGAGGTGGTAGAAGGATAAAAGACCATTGGCCCACATGGCTTATTCTGCTTGCAGGATTCATTTGACCTATTGACTTTGCTGATCTACAAGCTAGAACTGGAGGAAATTAGGTTTTCTTGCACGATCTGATCCTTGTGATCGATGCCAACCACTCTAGAATTAATGCTAATCTGAAGAGAACACTCCACTAGCTCTGATCCGATCCATCTACTTGGTCGAATGATTTAATGGCACCATTTCTATCTTCTCAAAGCCCTATTCCAACAAGATTAGATATCATTGCATCTAGATCTCCATGATTATTCTCTATAGGACTTAATGGCAGTGGTTGTGGAGTAACTTCAGTAAGAGAACATCTCAATTATGCCTAAAAAAAAGGCAATTTTTATAAAAAATTTCAAGGTCGAACCTTCTCTAATTTCTTTGATATTGCTCTACAAATCTTTAGTGGAAAATTCCCTTTGCCTTTGAACTGAATGACATCCTACTTATCTCCTTCAGCCATTGGTGTGAAAGTGCAAGAATCCTTTGCTTCTCATTGATGTTCTGTAGAAATCTATGATCTACATGACTATATCTCTTTGACCTATGAATGATATCTAAGGGAATATCTCTTTCCTTGTGTCATTCATTCTGGTTTTCTAATCTGCATGTGGTTGTTAGATTAAAACAAGTTTGAATGTGTATATCTTTTGATGTCATAATGCTTCAATAGTGTATGTATGGGTAGAGATTGGTTTGAACACTCTATTTTGGTGCATCACCTCCTTAGATTAGAATAGTTAGATTTTCTTCCATGCTCTCTTTCTCCCTTTTCCTCTCCAAGAATAATTAGGCGTGCCCTGATAGTAAGAGGAAGTCGGCCTTCTCCGGAGATTCAACCTCACAGTTCAAGTCCCATAGCCTGGAGGTTGTTTCCATGTTTCACAAAGTTGTCCTTAGGTAAGACTTTGGAAAAGGGTGAAAACCTCTATGAAAACAAGGTTATTATAGGTTTCTATAACATGGTCCTATAGCACCTAGAATCGCATCCATATCTCATATGAGCTCTGAGATATGCCCCATCAAAGATCACTACCCTATGGCATTTAGTGACTCTTAGGGTTGATTCAGTTTGGCATGCCCAAGGAAATTCAAGCACTCAAAAAGATGGGAGGATCTTGGGGCTAGGGTTTACTTGGTCACTTAGAGCTAACAAAATATATAGTTTGATGCCATGATAATTGGGGAGAGAGATTCAATAGGTGGCAACTTTATACTAGCCAACACTACAAGTTTAAGCATCACTCCAAATGGGGCCACAAAATCTAAATGAAATTAGATCTCCAAAAAGAAGAGTTGTTATTTTAGGTCTCCATAACATGGTCTTATAGCACCTATAATTTCATCCATACCTTGCATGAGCTCTGAGATATGTCCCGTCAAAGATCGTTGCCCTATGACATTTAATGACTCTTAGGGTCAATTTGGTTTGGCGTGCCTAAGAACAATTGAGCACTCAATAGGATGGGAGAAGCTTGGGACTAAGGTTTACCTATCTTCTCAGAGCTAACAAAATAGACAATTTGATCCCACAAGGAACGATAAGAGATATATAAGCAAGATATGTATGCCTAGGCCACTTTATGCAAGATATGAGCAAAAGTTGCTAATTAGGAAAAATTGGATCTTTTTTATTTTTTTGTAAAGATAGTATAGGATTAGGTTTTTTTAGTTTTTTTTAATAGTTTGGAACCTTTTTCAAGTCCTAGAAATGAAATCTAGTGAATTTTGCAAAAGTTGCATGTTTTGTGCAAAATTGCAAAAGTTGTAAAAGTTGCTTTAAAATGCAAATTTGAATGGAAGCCTTCTAACCTTAAAAAATGTGTTTCCCATGCTCATATACCCAACCATGCATAGTTACAATTGTACACACTTTCATTTGCTACTTGCAAAAATTGTAAAAGTTGCTCAAGCAACTTTTTGAGCAACATTGCAACTTTTGATCAATTTTTGCTCTTTACATATTTAGGTCAAATGGGTCCATCTAAGACTATTCTAGGACCCTAGTTAAAATTTCTAGGACCTATTAGGTAACCAAATACCTTAGTTTCCCATGAATATTCAAAGGCAATGAGTAAGAAATTGGCTACTAGCTACAGATATTTTAAAGAAATTGAAAACAATATATATTATTCTTTCAAGACAAATGAGGTACCAATTCTGAAAGTAAGATTGAAATGATTCCCATTAGTGGCATGGCAAAGAACTACCTTTTTAATATAGTGACCAATAGTTGGCCTGAATCCCCATGCCTTCTCATTCCTACAAAAGGAATCTTAATATACAGAGGAATATATACAGGGGAATCGCAGCTACATCTATTAAATATATAGAGGAAGATATAGAAAACTTGCTTAATAGAGAGATTAATGTGAGAGAAAAGAAAATTTCAAAAGAAAATGGTTATCTTGGTGTCATCTGGGGTATTCCAATTACTTAGGATGAAGAGAAAAAACCTAAAACTATTGGGAAAGAGTGTGCATGTACACAGACACACAATTTTCAGATAGAGAAGTAACACGTGCTATAGAATTATCCATGTAGCAATGTGAAGTGAAGCCTCAAATTGGCTCATTAGTAGGAAAAGAATTTGGTCACACACTTCATTACAACACCACAAATGCTTTAATTAGAAATGCCTATTCATCAATGGCCTTGCATTTAGAGGACTTGGGAAGCAGGGATACTCAAGCTAGGCATGATCCCTCAAAGTTCTTATCGAAATATATTAATGATCTTAACATAACAAGAAAAAGTTCATTGCCACCTTTAAATGGAGATTGTCAATTCCCAAACATGTCCCAGTCAAGTAGATGACCAAGATGTTGCTTGAGTAAAGGGGGTACTAGTTTATTAAGGTATCTTTATGATCCCACTTGCATTCAATTACTATTTTTCCACGGCTAGCAAGTTTCTTCAATGTGGGATTTCTGTAATAAATAATATCCTCATACAAGTACATGCCATTTTTTGTAAACATTTTCTATTTTAAATGATTAGTGAGCAATATTTGTAATGTCCATTTTTGGGACTAAAGAATATAACTATTAAAATCAAAAGGCTTCCATGCTGTTGCAATAGAGATTATGTGCAATATCATTTTGCTAATTTTGATTTCGTCAATAATACTATATGCATATGTAAGAATAATCTGGTTCATATATATATTTGGCTCTTAATTGTCTGAGTATTATGAATGACTTATTTCCTTTGGTTTGTAAAAATATTTGTTGTATACAATACTCAATATTGGTATTCCTTTATATTTTTTATTGGTTAATGTTCATATATGCATATATCCTTCAATGGTGTTCCTTTTCTTTATTGGATGCCTTGCTTCAAATTCTCAGAATGGCTATTTATTACTTAATGGAGGGTTCTGTCTCTTTAGCATCTCATCAAGAATAGCATATCTTCCATACATCTCTCTCTCTCTCTCTCTCTCTCTCTCTCTCTCTCTCTCTCTCTCTCTCTCTCTCTCTCTCTCTCTCTCTCTCCCTATTCAATCTATTGAACCAACTAGATTTTCTCTACATTTTAATGTCTCAAGTATTGCCTCATGGTCTAACTTGGGAACTTTCCAAAGAGTCTTATTATGTGGTTTTCCACCATATTTTATTAGGTGGACATTTGATGTGACAACAAGGTTCAAATAATGAAGAATCTTCCTCTTTTTTTTCCAATCCTCAAATAACCACAAGTTAGGGTTCTTCATAGAATATCATCTAAGCCATGTGCCAATTACAACCACCACACCAATATGGTACTCTAAACCTTCACCATTTATAACCAAGTGATCCAATTTTTGTTTAGGCTAGACAAAATGACACAAATAATAATCTGTCCCTTCTTCATTGTCTTTAGGTGTAATAACAAAAAAAACATGGCCTACAATGATAAATGTACAAAATGTGGTCATTAATTTAGAAAATACTTAGGTAAAAGTTATAAAGTTCCATATTTAAATTACAAAGATATATATATATATATAACCAGGTTGCACTAGATTAGACAAGTGGTCAAAGTTAATGGAAGAATCTATCTCTACCATTTCCAGTGCTTGTGGGGGATGATAGGTGTCAATTGGGTCCAAAACCCATATATCCCATTTGTCCACCTATTCAGTCGACTCACACTCATCCCAATTTTCTTATGCACATGATGGACAATAGCATGCCATTTTTTATGTGTGGATACTCCATGAACCTACATCAAAGCTTTTAAAAGTGTGCAACTCACTTGATCCTATTAGTGTGCAACAATCCTCATATGGTGCAATGTTAGTATTATCTATCAACCAAAAAAATCTATGAACCATAGACTCACCTTCCTTACCTGGACCCATTGTAGCATTACACCACTAGATGATGGATTTTGCATCTGTCAAGATTGCTCCATCTTTGTACTTTATTTCTTCATGAGCTAAGGCTCTTTTGATACATGCGCTTGCACCATCATGCTCTCCCTTTCCATGACTTGCCTTTGTGAAATTTCACATATATTGAATTTTAGACAACCTATGTATCCTGTTCAACCAATAGAACATATGTGCATTCTTGAATTGAGATGTGCACTTATCTGAACAAATAATGTGTTGATGATATGGTATGCCCCTATTAACTAAATCTCCATAAAATAGTTGAAAACAACCATGTAAAAACTCTATAGAATGTGATCGATCATCATTGATGTAAAAATGGTACTCCCTCAAAATATTCCTGTCATCCTCTGTACTTGTAGGTGAATGCATGAATGTTTGTGAACAAATATGGAAACCTGTTGAGAAGTATAATACTTTTCTCGTACCTCATTTTATAGTTGTAGCATGTAGTTCTCTGTGAAGTCTACAACCAAAATAATGGTATCCAGTGGAAACGTATCCTTGCACAACTTGAATTGCAAATCCAACCATCAAGCTCTATGTGTATGCCTTGCATACTTGTAAATAACCTCTTCATGAAAAATCTTCATGAACTCATCCACTAGAATCTTTTCAATGACCAAATCACATCATTTACCCTATTTCCCATCTTTTAGAGCATATTTCATTGTCTTATATTTTCCATAATCTACTATTTCATTTCCAACTGCATGTGTACTATCCATATTTTCACAAGTTGATAAAAGTCGCAAAGAACCACAAAATAAGCATGTACCATCCAAGCATAATCTCTAGTAAAATTGTTGGTCATCCCCTATTTGACATAAAATGTTGGATATGAATTCCCTTGAAGATCTAGGTGGCTTATTCATGTCACAATCCTACAAAACAAACTTAGAATGCAAAAACATACATATATGCCTACAAACATCAAAATGGTTAGAAAATTTAATATGTATCCTACAACAAGAAGTTGTGCCTGTGTGATTTATCTTCACATAAAAAGGTTTACCCATCTCAAAAAATATTTGACTTATTCAAATTTGAGGACACATACCAATAAATTTTGCAAAAAATTGTGTCTGAGTTGAATCCAAAAAATGTTTCACATGTGGATTGTAATTTTGGCTATCAGTCATCCTTCTTACAACATCTCTTTGATTAGAGGAAAAAAATGTATTATTTGTCCAAAAATCTTTGATCAATGATTTCAAAGCTTCACTAATTTCTTTATCCTTTCACAGTAATCTACTGCTAAATGTTCATAACTCATTTTTTGTTGGATCTTACAATCTCTCATGCCTTAGCATGGCTTGCCTTAGAGTACCTCTACTGATTTTCAATGTTTTTCTTGTCTTTCTCATGACTCAAGCTTTCTTCATTTAGGTACTTACTATTGTCAATGTAAGTACTCATCTTGTGATATTACTATCTTTGGTGCATGATTTAAAACCCACTTTGTTATAAACACTCATTAGATTCTTTACAATGCTTTTTTTCATTTGAATCATCCATCATTCTTAGCCCAAGAATCTTCATGATAAGCCTAAATTTCAAATTCTTCATCATTTCAATAAATAATTGGCATTGACAAAGAATAATCTCCACATACGATTAACTTTTCTTTGACAAGTATACTTGCTAATCTTGTCAGGCATTGATTTCAAAATGCTAGTATCAATATCAATCAAATATTTTGGTCTTTTAAAATGAATTATAGAAGGTCTTATAATCTCTTCCATTCCCTCAACATTTTTAACATCAACATAAGGTTGAGTGTTTTGCATACCTTGAACCAAAGATGATGTGCCTTGGCAATAAGATCCAAAAGATAGATTATCACCTACTTGATATGTTGATGTTGTGCCTTTAACATGACATGATGGAGTGTGTACATTGTTGGATGTACAAATTAGCATCTCCTCAACATGAGATGATCGTTTGAATCCAACATTGGAAGATGTTGTAGCTTCACAATTCAATTGTCTTTTTGAGCATAATAGTCTCATTCTTTCTCTTTGTCTTTCCAATTCTTCCTCTTTATTTCTTTGTATCTGTGGTTCTTGTTCTTCTTGTAAAGTCAATTCTTCATTATTGCTTTGCAATTTTCTTTGTTCATGTAGTAGTTTCATTTTATCTCTTTTAATTGCCAAATCTCTCTCCCTCTCTTCCATTATTTGAATTTTTGGTTTCTTTCTTGGCATGATGATGATTTCTATATGTTAAATTATTCAAACATCTAAATTATTTACAATTTGTAAATTACAAATCATTAAAATACATATACAAATTACAATTATTTGAATGAATTCACTATTTTTAAACTTGTCAAATTATAATCAAATTTGTTTGTATATAGTAACAAAGAATATTTAAAAAGGACTACACTAACTTTTTCTATAGAAAGAATATTCAAATAGCCTTCAAATAGTGTATCTAATGATTGAATTTGGTGTTTGCTAGATTCAAATAGAATGAAAGAATGTTCAAATAACCTTCAAATAGTGTATCCAATGATTGAATATTGTGTTTGCTAACTTCCAACGGCATGAAACCCATGTTTTCTGTCAGATCAATAGAACACACGATAGAGAAAAAAGAGAATATGGATTAGTAGGGACCCAAACTTTTTTTATAACTATTTTTTGGTGTTTTCATATAGTGCATACACACTATAGCACATAGGCCCTCTAAAGCGCATACATACTGTAGTGTGTATGCACTATGTGAAAAAACTATCTCTCCCTATCCCACCCTCTCCCATCCCCTACTCTCTCTCTCTCTGTATCCCACCCCCTTCTCTCTCTTTCCCATCCCCTAATCTCTCTCTCTCACACACACACTCCCATCCCATTCTCTCTCTCTCTATCTCAATCTCCCTCTCCCACTCTCTCTCCTACTGCCTACTCTCTCCCACTCTCTCTCTCACATCCCCTATCTCTCTCTCTCAATCTCCCACCCCCTACTCTCTCTCCCCCGTCCCCTACTCTCTCTCTCTCTCTTTCTCTCTCTCTCTCTCTCTATCTCTCTCCATCTCCCTCTCTCCCTCTCCCACTCCCTCTACCACTTCCTACTCTCTCTCACTCTCTCTCTCCCATCCCCTACTCTCTCTCATTCTCCCACCCCTACTCTCTCTCTCACTCTCTCTCCCATCCCCTACTCTCTATCTCATTCTCCCACCCCTACTCTCTCTCTATCTCATTGTCTCTCCCATCTCCTACTCTATCCCACCCCTTACTCTCTCTCACTCTCTCTCCCCTCTCCCCTACTCTATCTCTCATCCCCTCTCTCTCACTCTCTCTCCCATCCCCTACTCTCTCTCTCTCTCTCTCTCTCTCTCTCTCTCTCCCACCCCCACTCTCTCTCTCCCACATCCCCTACTCTTAGTCTCTCTCTCCCATCCTATACTCTCTCTCTACCACCCCCTACTCTCTCTCTCCCATCCTATACTCTCTCTCTGCCACCCCCTACTCTCTCTCTCTCCCATCCCCTACTCTCTCTCTCACACTCCCATACCTCTCTCTCTCCCCCTCTCTCGCTACTCTCTTTCATTCCCTCTCTCTCTTCTCTCCCATCCCCTACTCTCTCTCTCACACACACACTCCCATGTCCTTCTCTATCTCTATTCTCTCTTTCCCATCCCCTACTCTCTCCCTCTCTCTCTCTCTCTCTCTCACTTATATACATAGCCATCCCCTTCTCTCTCTCTCTCCCATCCCCTACTCTCTCTCCCACCCTCTACTCTCTCTCTCCCCCCATCCCCTACTCTCTCTCTCTCTCTCTCTCACACACACACACACTCCCATCCCCTACTCTCTCTCTATTGCTCTCTCCCTATACCACCTTCTTCTATCCCCTACTCTTTATCTCTCTCTCCCTATCCCACCTCCTACTCTCTCATTCTCTACCTCTCTACCTCTCCCCTTCCCTCTCTATTAAAATTTAGGCTTCAAGAGTGTGTGCACACTAAAGTGCACATCCCCACCTTCTAATCTCTCTCATTCTCTACCCTCTCTACCTCTCTCCTTCCCTCTCTATTAAAATTTAGGCTTCAAGAGTGTGTGCACACTAAAGTGCACATGTGATATGAAAGCTTAAATTTAAAAATGCTTTAAATAGAACGTGCATGCTATTGAGTGCACATGCTATTTAAAGCTTTGGATTCTACCATGCCTAAGGCTTGGTTTTGCCTTGGAGATCCAACCCAAAGGTTTGGAGTCTCTAAACTGGTCTAAGACGTGTTTTGCTACAAACATACAAAAAAATGATTGATTTATCTTGTGTGCTCTCCTTCAAGTTTCTTCATGGTCAAGCATTGATAAAATCAAGTTACATGACATTATAGGTCTCAGTGTTAGCTATATAACCATATAATTTATTTTTTATTTGAACTATTTCAAGCCTTTCAACTATAATTTCTTTTGAATGTATGTCCATTTTTTGTCAAAAACCAACTTGTACTAATTGGGCTATAGATTTTAGCTCATTCACCAAATTTTGCAACAATTTAGTTTTTTAGAAACTAGACTCCATTATACACACTTTGAAAAAAAGAAGTTTTGATTTTAGATCATTTTTCAATCATTTCTAGGGGGAGCACACATATATTTCATATTTTTGAGATGTTTCCAATTAAAAAATTCATAAAATAAATGAATATTATGAAATTACCCAAAAAATCTAGGTTAAACTACACAGTGTTAGGTAACTTTTGACTAGAGCAATTAAAGAATTTCAAAAAAAAAAAAATTTAAATTTTAGGGAGGCCACACTTTGCATTGTGTTATGTTATTTTATGAATGAACAGTACCACTTTCTATAGCCCCCTTTTTTGAGGACCTAAAACTAAACCATTTTGAAAAAAAATAGTAGTTTAGAAACTAGATTCAAAGGGTTACTACTTTTATTTTTTTCATATCTTAAAAATTTTAGCGTAACTATCTTCAAATTCTTGTCAAAGTTCAAAAATTGTTAATTTCAAAAAAATCTAGCCACTTATACCCCCCTTTTGGACCACAACTTGGTGCATTTACCCCACAGTAGGTCCACATCAAGTAATCAATTGCATAGAAAAAAGTAACATCAATAGAAAGGATCATTCCATGTATAGAAGAATGGACATATAAAGTGGAAATTTTTTTGGGGATGCAAGATTGTTGAAGAACCCAAGATGTTCCTGCATCAAGACAAAAATGATTAGCAGTTACTTCCAATCATTTTTGTCTTAAGCAGTAAACCTCCTCACTATGACTTGTTTGTACAATATCACTAACAATCAAACTTGAACCGATACTCTCCTACAAAGACATGAAATATACCTTATAGTCATCTTCCCTATTTTCCAACACATTGAGGTATCTAAAGATATCCTACTGAAACGGATGCTAGTATTCCATTCAATACTCTCCTTACCAAGTTATGACCTTGATGAGCCTATAAATTTTCATATTTATATTAATTTATTATAAAACTTTACCCATGATTGAAATATATTTTAAATTCATTTCTATACATTTACTTGATTTATTAAGCATAGTTAGTGATTACTAATTTGTTGAATACCATTTGGATGTATAGCTAGTTAATGTTAAGTTGTGATTACTTATTATGATAAATGGTTATTAATGAATAATGATTATCTTGAGATGATAAAAAAAAATTATTTTTGAGATGATTAAGTCATTCATGTAGCTAGAAAGAAGGAGAAGCAAGTTGACACTTGTCAATATTCAATATTTGTTGGAAATGCAGAAAAATCAAAAAAAGAAGTTTCAGTAAAATATGTGTATTTCACTCAATACTTAGTGATATTAAGAATTTTTTTATATATTTGGAAAGTTTAAAACAAGGTGCATAGATCATTTTGAGTTTTTGAGTTAGTTCATAATAGAAAATGAGTACAAGTGATTAGATTTTGATTGAGTAAAAGGTGACACATTTGAAGGCAACAAAATTCACTTTTAGTAAAATGGCCATAACTTCCAATTTTCTTTATGAAATTCAAATTTTCAAAATGATTTGGAAAGATAAAAAGGAGGAGCATAAAAATATAAATGGTTTTTATCTAATTCACAATAATGAAAGAGAAACATGTGTTTGAAGTGGACTATCGAAGAGGTGGAACATAAAATCAACACACTTAGTCATCCTTCTTCTATTTATTACAATTCAAGTTATAACTTCAAAGAGGTTTGATAATATTTGTACTATATTTATGAAGACCAATAAATCTTTGGAGAAAATAATCTTTCTCATAAAAGAGTCCAAACAAGCTCTTTTTACAATCAGCTACAAAGACAAGTTGCAGTAGGACTCTTCTCCTTAGTAATTGTTTTAGAGTAAGTCTCTTCCTTGTTTAGAATAATGATGGGACACTTGTTAGGTAGTTTTTAAAGAGTCAATAAGCTTATATATTTGAAATTTTAATAAAGTATTTCGTATAGATATATAGAAAGTTGTAGATGTTAATTAGTTGATAATACAATTCCTGCAACCATTACTATACAATTTCTTGCAATTTCCTACAACCATTACTATGTACTTAGATTTATTTCCAGCATTGTTCTAGTATATATTTTATAATGATAGAATAAACTAGATATTTTTATAAATCATATACTTTGCAGACCTATTTCAAGTATACACACCCAAGTTAATAATTTAAATGAACCTTCTCTATTAGAAAGATAATTGCTTAGTTTGGATGTCCAATCCATAAGTGGTGTTTTTAGAACCAAGTTATTAATATAACTGGGAATCCAATAGACCTCATGAAGTAAAAATCTAAAAACATGACCAATTACCCAAATCTAAAACTATGTCCACCTTTAGCAATCATCTTCACATTTTCAAGAAATTTTCTAGCAACATCTTATAGAGATTCATTTAAATATTCCCCCATACAATTTTTTGTGTAGTATAAACTGCTAATGCTCAAGTGAAACCATTAAAAAAAATATTCACTAATTTTCGTAAGAACTGTTAGAGGAAACATACCTTCAAGGGTGTTGATTAATAGTGCACATTGAAAATGACCAATTTTACCTAGCTCTTCTACCTCCTTTTAGTTTATCATCTTCTTTGCAAGAAATTTAGTGATACTTCATAAACTCATAATAGTTTCAATATTTACCTCCTTCATCACTGGATAGGGTTTTTCCAAAACTAAGGTTTTACCTTGAAATTGACTTGATGAGAACAAAACATGTGACTCATCATTGCACTAGAAAAATTCTCCACACATATTTAGGCCAAGATTTCTAATCCTTTTCATAAACTCTATAGGAAATCCAAAATATAATTTCTTGATACTCCTATGATCAAACTCCTTGAGCTCAACCTTCTTTTTTTTCTTTCTTACAGAGGCACCAATGCAACAAACAACCAATTTGGGTTCAATAAATACTCCCAAATTCCTTTCCCTAATATCCCTCTAAAAACCTCAAAATTCTCTTCTTGCAATAGTACCAAATGATTTCAAAATTTCACCTTTAAAGACACAAGCAAATTGATTGCTATTCCCACTAAAATTAATTACCATTGATGCAATCAAAATGCACTTTGCACATGAATCAATCAATACATTAATCATCATTATTAATTCATCATTCTTACCAAAGACAAGCTAGTTGCAACTAATAACACTTTGGAGTAGGGGAGGTGTGTGATTTAACATATTAATAGTCTCCTTAAGCCCAAGCATTCAAATTAGTTTTTTTGTAGTGCTATTATTGAGATATGGTACTATCAAACTCTCCACACTATCGAATTTACTCCTCCATTTTGTATTATAATTCTAAGACTCACTTGATATTGCAAGATGATTATCATTGTCAATATTGAGTGGAATTCTACCATAATTGTGTGAGTTAGCATAATGGTCAATTTTCCCACAATTGAAACAATTAACATTTGTTTTAGCATATATCACTAATTGAACCATATATCTACATTAACTAGCCTTGTGACCATACTTGTGACATACACAACAATTTTTATGAAAGATATTATTCATTACAATCTTATTTTCCTAATTTAAAGCTTGAATTTTGCATTGATTTGCTTTTTGACCAAACTTATGACAACTAAAGCATTAAAACTTATGTTCCCTTCTAATCTTACAATCAAATTTCTAATGACCGAAATTCTTGCCCATAAAACAAAAAATGTTCAATTATAAGTACATTTGAGTATTCAAATGACTTAATAGAGGCATTCCAATGGATTTATTCTAATTTTTTACCTTATAATTTCAACCTTTTCTTCATCTTCAATTACCTTGTCCTCTCCTAATTTGATCACTAACTAGTAAACCCTAATCCTTCTATATCTTTTTGAATCTTCCATGGCTCTAAAAACTCATCCAAAATAATGATTCTCTTACAAAATTTTGCTTTATATTTGAAATTATTCAAATTCATTTCCAACTTCTCATTTAGTTCCTAGACTTCGGCCATAGTTAAATTGTGTATTGTTATTTTTGTTTCTATACATTTTAGTTCTTAGTCAATCTGTATTAGACTATCATTGCTAACTTTTTAGTCGTTCTTGTCTAAATTATCTTATATAATTCATCTTCTTATCATTTCCATTTTTATCATTGCATATTTAGAGAAGGATCATCATCCAACATAGTGTTTGACTCTCTTCTTGATCCTACTAAGACATCTTCCTTCCGAACGTGTAATCTTGAAAAGGGAAAGTGATCTACCTATTTGCACACCATTATCACAATCTTTGTGCCACCCAATCTTACCAAATCTTTCCCTTAGATGTAATCTCTTATAAAATAAAGAATCCAAAGGTGGTTATAGATAAGTTTTGTGATGCTCATTACACCATCTACAATTTATGTCACCCAATTAAGTTTTCCCATGTTTCCTCCAAAACAAGTCAAGTAAATGTGTCATACAGGGTGACCAAAATAGTGTCGTGTGTTTATTTTAAAGGATTCTCCTAGGACTGCCAAATATATTGTCATAATATCAATTACTAGTACCACATTTTTTACTCCCTATCCATGACAACTTTCTCCAATATTAGAAACAATGTTTCTACATTTTTTATAGTGTTGAAGGCATACACATTAAAAATAAAATAAAAATTGTAAAGATGTCAAAAATTTAAAATTGATGTAGTCCTTCTCATTTATCCAATTAGAAAAATAGTGCATCCACATTTTATTTCCATTCATTTTTTGATCTTCCTTTACTACTCTTACTTTTCACTTGTATTCGTGAGCAACCCAAATGTGTATAGGTGCATAGTTTTAATAATTTATATAGCTTAAAATCAACATAATTGCCATAAACTCATTCATACATAATCAATATAAATATAAAGTATAAAAAAATTTAAATTTACTAACTTGTAATTGAAGTCTTTGTGACAAGATGCCTTGTAACATTTTCCAACAACTTCAATGCACTAACCAAATTGTCTTGTGCAACAAGAATTACTCCCCACCTTGAAACAAGAGTTGTTAAATCATTATATATATATATATATATATATATATATATATATATATATATATATATATATATATATATATATATGTATATGTATATGTATATGTATATGTATATGTATATGTATATGTATATGTATATGTATATGTATATGTATATGTATATGTATATGTATATGTATATGTATATGTATATGTATATGTATATGTATATGTATATGTATATGTATATGTATATGTATATGTATATATATACACATATATATGTATATGTACATATGTATATATATATATACATATATATGTATATGTACATATGTACATATGTACATATACATATATATGTATATATATATATACATATATATGTATATGTACATATGTACATATGTACATATACATATATATGTATATATATATATACATATATATGTATATGTACATATGTACATATGTACATATACATATATATGTATATATGTATATATATATATATATGTATACATGTATACATATATATATATGTATATATATACATATATATGTGTGTGTGTGTGTGTGTGTGTGTGTGTGTGTGTGTGTGTGTGTATTGTTAGCTTAAAGAATAAATTTGACAACTGAATGTCAATACACTTAACCAAGATCAAGAATAAGTGCCGAGTGCAACATGTGTCGAGTGATACAGTTTTGTTCAAGTGTCGAGCTATCTAGGAAACAGCATGTGCCGAGTATTAGAAATACTTTAGGAGCCGAGTAACTCAGTATATCAGCATAAGAGTTTGTAATTGCACAAACTATGATGCAAATAATTTTTACAGCCAACATAAGGTAAATCTCAAAGGATTTAATGATGAGATTGAATCTTTTAATTTTCCTATGCAATTTGCATGCAACCAATAAGAAAAATGCTAAAGGCATGCAACCAATCAGAAAAAGATAAGTATTAAGCAAGAAATTGAGATTCAATATGGATCGTAGATCCAAAACAAACCCTAAGTCTTTGAGGTCTTTATAAGGAAGATGAAATTTCATTATAAAAAAGAGAGATGAGATATATTGAAGGACATACAAGGGTGCATAAGCAAATTTATTTCAGAAGCAAGAGTTATCAGATCATAAAGGATCAAGAACAGGAGAAGGCGAAAAAGGAGCCTGTATTCAGCAATCAAGGATTGTAATCTATCAGGTTTATTGTATCTAATACTCTCTAGCAACTGTATTAGAATAAAAATCCTATGGTGATAGGTTAGCTTTACAGCTATTTTGCAAGAACCTTTTGATTAGGTGATTAAAACCCTTTAACCAGGTGACACTTCATGTTAAGTGTTTGAAATCCTCTAACCAAGTCACTATTGACACAGTGTAAAGCCTTTAATAGGGCAAGCCTTTAACAGGGAAAACCATCAGAAGTGGTTGAACAATATTGCTGCAGTAAATTTTTGTGGGTATCATCCCCACCCCAGTTTTACCTTCTTATTCCTAGAGGGTTTCTGGGTTACCAAATTCTTGTGTTATGAGTTATTGATGCATGTGCTTTATTTCATATTTATTTGATGTATTTACATGCATGCAATTTACTTTCAGTTAAAAGTTTTATTGGCTAAAGTTTGATACTTACGATTCACCCCCCCCCGCTCATAAGTACTCTTTCCATATTTGAATATTCCAACAATTGGTATCAGAGCTGGTTAGGTTCTCTCAAGGAAAAGCCTAACAGCTTGGAGGAAAAGATCTAAAGATGGAAGCTTTCAAACTTGGAAAGATCATTGAGAATCAGGTGATAGATGCAGGTGATAGATGTGCAACTTGCTCTGCATAGCTTGGAGGAATTCAAAAACAAATTGAGAAGCTAATTTAAAAAGAGGAAGGATCTAGCCATAGCTGAAAATGATATGCACTACAAGGAGATTGATACCACCAACATATTTTCCAGTGGAGACACTAAAGAGTTTGATGCAGCAATAGCAGAACTGATGGAGAAAAATAAAATTCAAGCAGATGAGATAAGAACTCTCAAGATGGAACATGAATCACATGCTATAATGATATGTGAAATTACTAAACAAAAGAAAAGAGCAGTTGATGATAAGGTCATGATGGAAAATGACAAAAGGAATCTTGCAAATAGACTTGAAGAAAAATGTACTGAACTGACAAGGATCTCAAACATGCAGATGGATACACTTGCCCAAATGATGAATATTCATCATGAACTCAATATAAAGGATATTGAGATCTCTACCTTGAAGATGCAAAATGAACAAATGCAGAATGAATTGAACAAAGAAAAAGAGGTAGCAGAGAATCTCAACAAATCAAGTGAAGCAATCTAGTATTTTGAACAGTTGCTGAAATCACCAAAATCTGCCCATGATACATCAGGACTTGGATATAATAGCACTGAAGTTGGAGAATCATCAAAGAGTGCTGAACAAAGAAGTGATAAAGGTAAGAATTCAAAACCCACTTTTCATTTTTGTAATAAGAAGGGACATACAGCTAATGTGTGCAGGAGTAGAAGATTTAATCAATCAAACATACCCAAAAGTTTTTGTCACAAGTGCAACATGCAAGGACATATGACACAAAATTGAAAATCCAATATCACAAGGACTCAAAGATTTGATGGACACTATTATAATTGCAAAAAGTATGGACATAGGGCATTTGAATGCAGATCAAAATCTATGTGCACAGTAAATCAACCAGCAAAAACATCAAACCATGAATTTTGGGATTACAACACCAGGAACAATTGTCACTATTGTCAAGAATATGGACATATTCCATAGAATTGCATAAGAAAACATTTTAGAGGAAACTAAAAAATATGGTTGAGTCAAACCACATGTTTCAGTTGCTTAAAAACTGGTCATGTCAGCAGGAATTGCCCAACAAGGTCAAAGGCATCAAGTTTTGAGTTCAGCAATGGAAAGGCAAAGATAGATGTTGGACATATTAGAAGTGAAATGAATAAGACATGAAAAAAGAAAGATGAGTCTAGCACATCAAATACAGAGATCACTTCACCTAATAGGTCAAGTGATCACACTTCATCAAATTAAGCAAAGAATGAGTGTGAGGGATTGATAAACCTAGTTACATCATAAATTAGTCCCAAGACATATAAGAACTGCAAAAATTAAATTAGCATAAACAAAGATGCTAAGTCAAAATTGAGAACTTTTTGAAGATATGTCAAAGTTGTCTTCAGGAGTCGAGTTACTAACAACGACCGAGATTGATAGTTGATGCCGAGCTATGAAATATCAATAAGAGTCGAGTAAAGTAAAACATAATGGGAGCTGAGTTATAACAAAATCTTTCAAGAGCCGAGTAGACAGTTGGTGGCGTACTGAGCATTTATTACTCTATTTTGAAGGGTACATAAATCCTATTTTCGATAATTTTCCCACCATTTGAACAACAAGCAAAGCCAAAAAAGGAGCAAAGAAGATCAAGAATAGCTCAGAAGCCATTCGTGAAAGATTTCAACAGCGATTCAAGACAAATTTCATCGATTTAAGGTATTTTACTTAAGTGCCAAGCTACGTAGGACTCATAAACTTGTTTAAAAAATAAACCCTAGTTTGGCAAACAATGGCATCTGGGTCAAGAACCACCAATGGTTTAGAGAGTCATGAAGTCCAGTTGGTCAGCAACGAAGTACAACAACCTGAATTTAATCCCATTCCAGAAGTAGCATACAAGAATGATCCTGCAAGAGCATTATCAGTTATTTCGGATAAATTTGTTATGGTACAAGATGTTCGCAGATGTTATAATTGCAAAATTGGTGCCATAGGAGACTTAGAAATTCATAATGCATATGATAAACTATGTGAAGACAAAGTACTAAAAAATGAGTTTTCAATAATAGAAAGAAAGGGATTGACCAAAACCTAGCATTTTCAATTTTTTTCAAAACAAAATGGATACGGATAGTTTTGAGCCGAATACATGACAGAGCTTTTTGGTTAGAGTCTAGGCCAGTAAAATTTACCAAGAAAACTATTCATAGGGTTACTGGTATTCCAAACCTAGATCGGCCAAAGACCCTGCGAAGTGACAAAAGGGAAATAATAGAGAAAAATACAGGTGCCAAATGGAACAATAGAGGAATGAATATCGACACAGTCACAGATCCCCTACTAGATTTTTCTATGAGAATCATATCACACAAATTCTATCAATCAAGCAGGTTGAACAATGTACCTTTTATAGCAGTTGATGTTGCATACAAGATAATCAAAAGAGATCACACTTATGATCTGACAGAGCTCATATTTCAATAGATTAATGAAAATCTAGGAGCTATAAGGAAGAGCAAGGGAGCTCAATGCAAATTTGGATCAATTTTGATGTGTATGTTTTTCTATCTGATGAAAGAATTTCCTTCTATGGGTAAAGTAAAATGGAATCCAAATAAAACAATTGTTGAACAAATTAATGGATACATTGAAGAGATGGGTGAAAATTTTGATGCCCAAATGACTGGTTATTTTGAGGACTTCAAAAAGTCCATGAAAAAAAGAATGAGAATTCCAGCCTCATTGACTGAGAAATATGAAAAAGATATTTTTTTTCTTGTAGATATAGATTATACTTATATACAAGCAGTTATACCTAGAATAAGATGGCTTAGGCCACTAGGTTATGAACTTGATGTTGATCAAGCCTTTGCAGCAATAACAGCCTTACTTGCAGAAGAAGCAGATAAAAATGCACAAATTTTTGGAACCTATGATGTTGTCAAATCAAAGGTAATAACAGATTTGAAGACTATTTCAGCAATAAAGAAGAAAGAGAAAATGGTGAGACAAATCAAAAGAAAATTTGGCGTAGAAGAAGAAGGAACAACAGAAGAAGAAGGAGAAGACATTGAAGAAGAAGGAGATAAACTTCAAAGTCAGACTCAAGGGTTAGAAGGAGACAGAGAGGAAAGTGTTGAGGTAGAAGAAGCCAAGGAAGCACCAGTTAAGAGAAAGACCATAACTCCTTCTGCTCCTAAATCCAAGGGGAGGAAAGTAGCTGCCCCTGCACCAAAGAGACCGACCACAAGGGCTGCAGCACAAAAAGCCCAAGAGGAGGCAAAAGGAAAGAAGAAAGACTCAAAGAAGACTATTGCTAAGTCAAAGAAAAGGAAGTTTATTCCCCAACTTGAAACAGATGAGGAGAAAATAGAGTCAAAGGACAATAGTCAATTTCAAGTGGTAAGACACAAACCCCAGACTGTTGTTGATAAATTATGTTCAAAAATTAGAAATAATGATTTAAAAGGTCTAAAGGGCCTGAATTTTTCTAAGCTCACCAAAGAAGAGCAAAATAAATTAGAGGAATCTGTGTATGCTCTAATGGTTGAGTATAAGCACACACCTCTAGAATTAGATGAATCTATGCCAAGAGAACTGTATAAAATTATAGAGGATAAATGGCATTTTTGTTTACAAATGGAAAAAGAAATAAGGGAGTCTACATTAGCAAGATTGTTTCCTGATCTGACTAAAGATCAAATAATAAAATCCGTAAAAAGGCATAATAATAGATTCACTCCCAAGTATAGAGCATTTAGTATATTACAGAATAAAATTGAAGAGGTAGTTACCAAATCCACAAGATTGTGGAAAATAGTTTACAAGAAAATTGAAGATGTATATAATGAAGAATATAAGGCAGAAGCAATTGCCAAGACAAAGGAAAAGAAAGCATTAGAAACAAAAGAGAAGAAACTAGTGGAGGAAAGAAAAGAAAAGGAAGAAGAGGCACACAATGAGGAGAAAGAGGAAGAGAAAGATACAACTGAGCCACAAGATCAAAGTATGCAAGACATACAGGTATCTCCTCCTAGTCCTCCTCATGCCACCATCACACCTACAGATTTCATAAAAATAAAGGATGTTACAGACATTTCAAATCTAAACATCAATCCATTAACTGCAGAGGATTTGGAAATCCTTGACCAATCATCACTAGTAGCAAAATTAAATTCAAATCCTATATTGGTCAGTGTTGATGAATTACAGAATCCAGAAGTCAAGGTAAAAGCACAAGTGCCACCTTTGACCACACAAACTACTGGTATTCTATTCCTTCCACCACCACCTCCACCAAGTATAATCACTGATACACTCCAAGTGCCAAGTACAGTAGCAAGGGAAATAAAAGAAACATCTGAACAACCAATAAGTTCAACCCCACCTAGCATTCATAAAATGGATATTCAAGCTGAAGAAAAAGATGAGAAAAAGAAGAAGGAGGAGACTGCAATAAAAACATTGGTTGCATTACCAAAATCTGGTACTCCTACACAAACTCTTCAGCAGCCGAGCACAGATGGATTACAGTTGCAAATCAGAACACCAGGCTCGAGCTCATCAAAGGCAGTCAAGAGACTTCACTATGGAGTTCCTGAGCTTGATGAAGAAATAAAGATCCCATATTATGAATCTAGCACTCTTACTGAAGAAAAGATTAATGAAATTCAGAGTGCACTAGACAAAAGAAGGAGACAAGAAGCACTAAGAAAGGAATACAAGCATAAGCTTACATTGAATGAAATTAAAGACATATTCATGGAAGCTTTTTTATTACAATCTCCAGATGAGTCAAGACCAATCATGGAACAACTAACTGATATAGTTGACCAGGTGACTAATGAAGACCAGGAAACAAATGCCAGATTGCTTGAATGGTCAGAAAAGAAGTTTCAAGGTAAAGTAAATAGTAAAATATTTGGTGATATAGCACTATCACAAGAAGAACTGGCAAAGAAAGTTATAATAGTTAAAATTGTACTAGGAAACATTTTTTCCCTATACAACAAGTTGTGTGATTTTTCCACATTCACACAAGACACTAGCCAAAAAATACTGAGCTTCAAAAATAATCTGAAAACTTCTAGCATGCAACTCCCCACAGATCCAACTCAGAGTGAGAAGCATTTTGTCCAATCGCTTCACACATAAAGAGAGCTAGTTGTTTTAGCAGCAAAGGAGGCAACCACAAAAGCCAAATTGATACAAATGCAATCATCAATTACTCCTCATTTGGCATTACTTCACAAGGAGCAGATAAATGCAGAGACAGTCCTCAGGAAAGACCCCAACCTTTTTTCATCTGATGGACTTGTACACCTAGCAGCAGAGATTGTCATCCATCATAAGACATTAGATGTCACATTAGCAAATTGGGATGCAGCTCTAAAGGTACTCCTTGAAGTAAATAACACATTTTTGGCCAAATATGGCATTTCATTGTAAATACCATTGACATAAGTGTCAAAAAGGGAGAGAATAAGCAATAAAAGTTGAGTACAGGAATAAAATGATAAGTATAATAAAAGGGGGAGATAGCAGAGATAGAAAATTTTGAAATTTTGGGGTAGATAGCAAATTTTGGGAGAAAAGTTTGAATGAAGGATAAATTACTGAGTCACATGGATCTTAATTAAGTGTTTTTGTCTCTCATGTCAAAGGGGGAGATTGTTAGCTTAAAGAATAAATTTGACAACTGAGTGTCAATACACTTAACCAAGATCAAGAATAAGTGTCGAGTGATAATAAGTGCCGAGTGCAAAAGGTGCCGAGTGATACAGTTTTGTTCAAGTACCGAGCTATCTAGGAAACAACATGTGCCGAGTATCAGAAATACTTCAGGAGCCGAGTAACTCAGTATATCAGCATAAGAGTTTGTAATTGCAAAAACTATGATGCAAACAGTTTTTACAGCCAACATAAGGTAAATCTCAAAGGATTTAATGATGAGATCGAATCTTTTAATTTTCCTATGCAATTTGCATGCAGCCAATAAGAAAAATGCTAAAGGCATGCAACCAATCAGCAAAAGATAAGTATTAAGTTGGAAATTGAGATTCAATATGGATCGTAGATCCAAAACAAACCCTAAGTCTTTGAGGTCTTTATAAGGAAGATGAAATTTCATTGTAAAAAAGAGAGATGAGATATATTGAAGGACATACAAGGGTGCATAAGCAAATTTATTTTAGAAGCAAGAGTTATCAGATCACAAAGGATCAAGATCAGGAGAAGGCGAAAAAGAAGCCTGTATTCAGCAATCAAGGATTGTAATCTATCAGGTTTATTGTATCTAATACTCTCTAGCAATTGTATTAGAATAAAAATCCTATGGTGATAAGTTAGCTTTATAGCTATTTTGTAAGAACCTTCTGATTAGGTGATTAAAATCCTTTAACTAGGTGACACTTCATGTTAAGTGTTTGAAATCCTCTAACCAGGTCACTATTGACACAATGTAAAGCCTTTAACAGGGCAAACCATCAGAAGTGGTTGAACAATATTGCTGTAGTAAATTTTTGTGGGTATCATCCCCATCCCAATTTTACCTTCTTATTCATGGAGGTTTTTTGGGTTACCAAATTCCTGTGTTATGAGTTATTGATGCATGTGCTTTATTTCATGTTTATTTGATGTATTTACATGCATGCAATTTACTTTCAGTTAAAAGTTTTATTGACTAAAGTTTGATACTTATGATTCACCCCCCCCCCCCCCCCCCCCCACTCTCATAAGTACTCTTTCCATATTTGAATATTCCAACATGTATATATACATACATGTATGTATCTATGTGTATATGTATATGTAATACATGTATATACATATATATATATATATATATACATATATATGTATATAGATATACATATACATATACATACATATATATATACATACATACATATATACATACATATATATGTATATATATGTATGTATGTATATATATATGTATATATGTATGTATATATGTATATATCTATGTATATATGTATATATATGTATATACATATGTATACATATATACATATATATGTATATATGTATATCTATATATATATATACATATATATATACATACATATATATATATATATATATATATATATATATATATGCCTGTTCACCTTGTTATTCCATCCAATCGCTTTCCATGATGCATGTGTTCCATGTTTGGTTTTTGGCATAAAAAGTTATGCAACATACATGTAGCATTGCTTTGACACTTAGCTAGAAGTAGATAAAGTTTTAGATTATGGTAAAAGCAAGCTTTGAAGGGACCTGAAACCCTTTACAAAAAACTAAAGATAAACATTTAAAGCACTACTAGGTTGTAGAAGGACCTAAAACTTAAAGTTAAAAAAATCTAAACTAGGTTTTATAGGTACCTGATGTACACTCAAAAGTGTCCCACTCTAAACCCTTATATCCAAACAATTCCATGAGTTTGGAATGCTTGGATGCTAGCTTAGAGCTCCCTATCCAAAAAGTACAAGAAAGTATATTTCAAGAATAAGAAGGCTCTCAAATGAGCCTTAGAGATACTCTTCTTGCTAGTAAACCATGCAATGAGAGGTTCCAAAGACAAGATGCAAGAATGCAAATGTCTCAAAGGGTTCCTCAAGAATGGAATGCAAGTACAAAAACTAAGCTAAGATGAGAATGCAAAATGCAGCTATGCTAAAACATGTATGAGAGTGTTACAATCCAAATATTAAGCTATGTGAGATAGATTATTGCAAAATAGAAGCTAAACTAACATGCAACATGAATATAAGCTAAAATTCTATGGTATGAGAAAATGTAGACAAGAAATAGAAGTTCTCCACAAAGCTCCAAAGAAACCTATTAGAAAACTTGCAGTATAACAATACTCAAAATATGGATGGATCCTTTGAGGGGGGAAGCTCTCTCCCTTTTAAAGTTTTATGGATGGTAGAGATCAAGATGAAGATGGTGGATGATCAATGGTGGAATTCAAAAAGAGGAGTGATCCATGTGCACACACAAGTCAACCAATAGAATATAAGTTGACTTGTCACATAAGACAAAAGTCTCACAAGCCTTTTCTTTTAAGTGTAAAATAGAAAAAGGACTTTATGTGTGCACTTTAAGTGGGTTGGAAGAATGGGGTCTTTTATTTAACTAAAAGGGGACATGTTCTTTTAATCAAATAATGAACTTAGGATAGCATAGTCAAACTATAGGTTATAATCAAATAAATTGATTATTAGAAATTTGGTCTAGGTAAATGATTAAATTAATTTAGCCAAAATGTTGAGAAGGGGGCTAATAGTCTAGGTGACCATTTTTATGTGATTACATTTGCCCCTCTTTGACTAATGTGTGATCGATCTGGGAACACATTATGTCAAAGAAAACATAAACCAAGTAGGCAGCAATAGAAATAGATATTTGATTCCAAAAAATGAAATGCAGAAAGAGATAGAAAATCATGAATGTATAGTCTGATAACAGTAGTACTAAACACGGGGATAGAGATGATATCAGAATTCAAGAAGAATACTAACACCTAGCAAAGCAGATAGATCAAGAGCAAGTGAAAAGATCAAACAAATGCTCTTAAGAAGTAGATAGCTGTAGCAAGTATTGATAGACTATTTTTGCCCCCTCGGGATTGAAATCAAAATGAAGTAAGGGGAATGCAAAAATGAGCTAGATATGAATAAATTAGGATATAGCAATGTCCGAGATGATAGATAGATGATTAGAACTAAAGAATGACTATTAAAGAGACTATTAAAATGCCCCAGTTTGACTAGACTTGACCTTGAAGGATATAGCATAAAAATTAGGTCAAAATGAGTAGAAAGGTGATTTTAGACATGAAATGGTGAATTCAAGTAGATATGAAGTATGGAAATGATGAAGACATGAAAAAATGAAGATGCCCCAGTGATGATTCAGAGATTAGACCTCAAAAGGTCAGCTAACTGCTCAGAAGAAAGTAGAATTTTTAAAAGACAATTTTGACCATCAAGATGAACTCAAATTTTGATTTTGATCCCTAAAATGAATCTAGGACATCAAAATTATTTAAGAGGTCAAAAATTTATATAATGTGATGATAAGATAGAAAAGAGATGAAGCGAAAGATTAAGAAGGTGAAAAGACATGAACAAGAAGAAAGTAAAGAAATATATGTAAGGAGTTAGCTGATATGTCCACAAAAAGATGAAGAGAGAGCTCTCCCCATATGAAAGAATATAAGATTAAGCTAGAAAATGAACCTAAAATGCAAGCTAATATGCAAAGTGGTTTACCAGCAAAAAGCGCATAACACTTAGACTCTTAATTTCATCACTGAGCATTTATTAGGGACATCATGAGATCATACAACCATCACTAGTATAACTATGAGGATATGAATATGATTGATATCAAGTAGGTATGTGGAAATCCAATCTAAGCATTAGAGACATGTAAGTCAAGATAACTATGCGATTAGATTCCCTAAGTTTAATTTAGCAAGATTACACTTGTATCAAGGCATAAGCGCCAAGATAAACCCTGAGTTCGGTCTTGTAAAACAATCAAGGATGATACATTTATAAGTCAAAATGTTGAATAGGTCAAGCATAAATGCTTACAACACTATAGACAAACAAAGTATACCCACAAGTAGAAATCAAGAAAACATGCCCCATGCCCCCAGTCTTCTAGTCAATGACATCCTTGAAAGACTATTATGGATGGAACATATAGTAAAGAAATCGTCATAGATAACACACAAAGTAGATAAAGATCAGCATAGCTCAGTTGTTTAATTGTTAAAGTGTGTGTGTGTAAGTCACTTGGCCATTTCTTCAAGACATGATTCTGATAGTGAGAAATATCGCAACATTAGAGACTATAGTTAAACTATCTAAAAAGTGTTAAAAAACACTTGATGTCAAGGAGGGGGAAGTGTTGAGAAACACTATTTTGTGAGTTGTCAAAGAAACCCTAATGCACAAGAATACCTCAATAGGCTAACTAGTTATGCCCCCAAGACAACGACAAGAAAAAATTCCAAGCTAGGAAATGTGTTGTGAAATGGATGATTGAGACTGATAGACATAGGTGCAAGGGTTTCAAGTAGTGCCTATTTCTAGGTTTTCACCACTTGACAAATTTTTTCAAGACTTTTTTTCAATTTTTTTGTATTTTTTTATTTTTGATTTTTTTGGTGATACATCAAAGCACCTATTGCTAGGTTTTCACTAAGATGATCATTTTTTGATTTTTAGGATTTTTTCAGCATCATATATGATTTTTTAGATTTTTTAGAAGGTTTTCAGAGATTACTAGTTCTCAAGCAAGATCACATCATTTTCTCCCAATGTCTAGCAAGGTGTAGGACATGATGGAGCAAAAAGTTGGTGGATAGAAAAAGATGGATAAGAAAGGAGTATGAAGCAAGTGAAAGTGATCCTCAAGGATTGACTCCTCAAGAGTACCCAAGCTAGGGAAAGAGATGAAATAGTCAAATGAAGTATGTTTTGGATAAGCAATGGAAGTAATGAGAAAGATAGCATGTAAGATAAGTGGTGAAGCCAAAAAGTGCGATAGCATATAAGATAAGTGATGGAAGACAACGATTAAGATAACATGTAGGATAAGCAGTGGAAGCCAATAAGAAAGATAGCATGAAAGTGTGCAATCCAAGAGAGTAGACATGTGAAGAGGCCTATGAGAACCATGTTTTATTTATTGTGATCAAGACTCAAGGGTCAACTAGATAGGATAGTAATGGGATAGAGCAATAAGAATAAAGCTCAAGATAGAGGCTATGAGTGGATGGGAGAGCACAATAGAAAATCTCGTGGATAAGATAGCCAATATGCAAAGAGAGCTCAACATTGTCAAGATCAAAGAGAGAAGAGGGGATAGATGGGTGATGGAAGAATTATGCATGACGCCTATTTGCCAGGTTTTCATCATGGTACTTATCCAAGGTGCCAAGAGAAGTAGTTTTCACCATAGGATAAATTTATTTCTCTTTACTTTTTCTACCAAGGTGCCACAAGAAGTAGTTTTCACCAAGGCACATTTTTTTTTTTTTTTTTCTATTTTTTTTTTTTGAATTTTTAGAAAGAGCTCAAGCTATTTGAATGTAGATAGTAATCCTATAGAAAAGATAAGTCATGATAAGCCAAGAACATAGAAAGGTATGCTCAAAGATGTTGATAGGGTGATGAAAGAGAAATGGTATTAGGAAGAGTATATGGAGGATAATAGTGTACACTTGATTTGTGTCACACTCTAAACCATTCTATCCAAACGATTCCATGAGTTGGAATGCTTGGATGTCAGCTTAGAGCTACCTATCCATGGAGTGCAAGAAGCTAGTATTCAAACATGAAGGCTCTCAACCAAGCCTTAGAAATGTGCTTCTTGTTAGTAAACCATGCAACAGGTTCTTTGAGACAAGAGCAAGAATGCAAGTGTCTACAATGAGTTCCTCAAAGATGCAATGCAAGATGGAAGACTAAACTAGAATGGAAATGCAAGATGCAGCTATGCTAGAATATGAATGAGAGTGTTACAATCTAAATATTTAAACTATGTGAGATTATTACAAGAATGAAAGCTAAACTAACATGCAACTATGCTAAGAATGCCATATGATCTTATGCTAATATGATGGAATGAGAGAATGTAGACAAGGAGTGAGAAGTTCTCCAAAAAGCTCCCAAGAAACCTATTAGAAAATTTGCAGCATAACAATATTCAAAGATGGATTCATCCTTTGAGGGGGAAAGCTCTCTCCCTTTTAAAGTCGTACGGACGGTAGAGATCAAGATGAAGATGGTGGATGATCAATGGTGGAATTCAAAAATAGGTGTGATCCATGTGCACACACAAGTCAACCAATAGAATATAAGTTGACTTGTCATATAAGACAAAAGTCTCACAAGCCTTTTCTTTTAATTGTAAAATAGAAAAAGGACTTTATGTGTGCAATTTAAGTGGGTTAGAAGAATGGGGTGTTTTATTTAATTAAAAGGGGACATGTTCTTTTAATCAAATAATGAACTTAGGATAGCATAGTCAAACTATAGGTTATAATCAAATAAATTGATTATTAGCAATTTGGCTTAGTTAAGTGATTAAATTAATTTAGTCAAAATGTTGAAAAGGGGGCTAATAGTCTAGATGACCATTTATAGGTGATTAAATTTGCCCCTCTTTGACTAATGCGTGATCGATCTAGGAACACATTATGTCAAAGAAAATAGAAAGCCAAGTAGGTGGTGATAGATATAGATATCCGATTTCAAAGAATGAAATATAGAAATAGATAGCAAGTCCTGAATGCACAGCCTAAGTGGTAGTACTGAACACGAGGAAGATGATGTTAGGATCTGAAAAGAATTCTAACACCTAGCAAAGTGAATAGATTGAGAGCAAGTGATAAGGTCAAACAAATGCTCCTTAGACATAGATAGTTGTAACAATCAACAATAGAGTATTTCTGCCCCCTCGAGATCGAAATCGAAATGAGGTAAGAGGAAGCAAAAGCTAGCTAGACATGAGAAAATTGAGATATAGCAATGTCTGATATTACAAATAAATGATTAGAACCCAAGAATGACTATAAGAAACTGATAAAATGCCCCAGTTTGACTAGAGTTGACCTTGAAGGATATAGCATAAAAATTAGGTCAAATCTAGTAGAAAGATGATTTAGATGTGAAAAGGTGACTAGAAGTAGATATGAAGCATAGAAATGATGAACACATGAAGAAATGAAGATGCCCCAGCGATAATTCAAAGATTAGACCTCAAACGGTTAGCTAACTGCTCAGAAGAAGGTAAAATTTTAAAATGTGATTTTGACCATCAAGATGAACTCAAATTTTGATTTTGATCTCAAAAATGGATCCAGGACGTCAAAATTAGCTAGGGGTGTAATTTTTGCACAATTCTGAGGAGTTTGAAAATTAGGTCCAAATGAGGTTGGAGGCTATAAAAGGGGTCCAAGTGTCATTTTCAATATTCATTTGTCTTTTTGTGAGTGGAGAGATTTTTTTGTGGTCCACATAGCATCATGTCTTAGGCAAACATTCCTCTTCATCGACACCATTTTGAGCGTAGCCGGTTGCACAACCGGCCAGAGCGATATGGGGCACCAGTAAGTAACTACCTTTTTGTCGCTTTCTCGAGCTTTTTGTGAGTTTTTTCGCATGTTTTAAGGTTTTTTGAAAAAAATTCATGCGATACTTTTAAAGTATCACACGGTCATGAAAAAACTATCGTGCGACACTTTTTTAAAAAATGTATCGCACCGTTTAGGAAAATGTATCGCCTCAACTATACCCAAATGTCGCATGACATGGTATGAAATGTCGCACAACATAAAAATGTTGCACCTATTTAGAAAAAGTATCGTGCGACACTGTTTCAAAAAAATGTGTCACACTCTTATGTAAAAAGTGTCACATAGATAGTTTTGTTGTTTTTCTTAATGCTTTTTTTTGTCATGTGACTATTACTAATGATTGCTTGTTTAACTTGGACAGGAGGTATTCCTGGAATTATAGATTAGAGCTCCTAGGGTGGTTGGTTTGTGCATGGTGGAGCATTTGAGCGATGAGTAATAGATTGTGCTAGTGGCTATGGGCTTGTGGTGGGTTGTACGGATGCCCCATATTCAAGCAAACCACGGTTTGTTGTCTGCGCTGGCAGAGAGGTGGCATAGCGAGCATAACACTCATCCCACAAAGGCATAGTGGAGATGTGACCTACTACCAATGCATGTTTGATGAGCTAACGGCATTCACATGGAAACCATACTGGGAGTGTTAGCGGTGGTCAGATTCATGGGAGTTAGACTACATGCGGTATAGCAAACCCCTGGTGGGTCAGAGCACAGACATTGTGGAGCGGTTTGTGATCAGTCGCATATGGCGATAGTTTGCAGAGTGGTAGGTGGTATCAGTAGAGACCATGACCTATTCCCAGATGTGCATAGATGAGGGATTGGGATGGCTATCGATGCTAGACTATCAGATAGCAGTGCTAGTGGTGACTCCCTGGGATTATCGACTAGATGTGGAAAATGCAGGAGCTAATCCAAGGTATCTTTATGAGATGCAGAGACACCCGTTCTGTCAGTTCACACATCCAGATGTGGCACCTATAAGAGTGGGAGGTGGAGGCGGCGGTAGAGGAGGAGGAGGCGGAGGGAGAGGGAGGGGGAGAGGCGATAGGCAGATGGAGGGGGAGAGTTCCCAAGCAGGGCAGAGGAGGATGCGAGCACAGGTGATGCAGGAGGTGGAGGAGTCATCAGAGTCTGATGGTGATGATGGTGGGGAGGAGGAGGTGCCCCTGAGGAGACGGTGAGTGGTGAGGGTAGAGGCACTTGCAGAGCAGCCAACAAGAGGAGAGGAGTAGGGTGCGAGGATCTGTGCCTTGGAGGTAGAGTTGCAGGAAGCTTGGGTGACCATTACAGTATGGGATCAGCAGTTAATGGATGAGCGGGCATGAGCAAATGAGCTATGCCAAGAGCGAGATACTGTGAGGCGAGAGGCAGCGCATCATGGTGCACGAGCTGCATATTATTATGTTGCCTATAGGAGTGTGGTACCACCAGGACAGGGTCTTTCAAATTATTTAGAGGGAGCGGGTAGATTAGAGGGTGTAGTGTAGGCACTAGATAGGAGACAACCTCCTCCACTAGGGTCAGCACCAGCTGCAAAGGGTGGTAGTCAGACATGATATCAAGTGATAGCTATGCTTTGATTGTACCTCATGTATTTTTGAGACATATATCCAGATTTTGGATCTCACATTTGTATATGTACCATGAAACATTTGATATATATATGAGATACTGGGTTTAGCAATATTCTTGTGTACTTGTCTCAAAATGTATGTTTCAACTTTCATGTGGTATTTTAGTTTTTTGTTTTCAGCTCATGTATGTGTATATGCTCATGTGTATTGATTTTGATCTCTCATACGGATGGTAAAGACTTAAATGTTTTTTGTGAAAATATGTGACACTTGGATAGATCGTATGTGAGGATTTTGGATTAACCCCTTGTCATGACAGGATAGCAAAGAAATGTAGCAAAAGATTAAGAAGGTGAAAAGACATGCAGAAGCGAAAGATAAAAGTAGCTAGCTAATATGTCCATGAAAAAGATGAAGAGAGAGAGCTCTTCCCACGTGTAGGAATGTGCAACTAGAAAAAAAAGACATGAACCTAAAATGCAAGTTACTATGCAAAGTGGTTTACCAGCAAGAAACTCATAACATTTAGACTCTTAATTTCATCATTGAGCGTTGATTAGGGACATCATGAGATCATATAACCATCACTAGTATAACTATGAGGATATGAATATGATCGATATTAGATAGGTATGTGGAAATCCAATCTAAGCATCATAGACATGTAAGTCAAGATAACTACGTGATTAGATTCCCTAAGTTTAATTTAGCAAGATTACACCTGTATCAAGGCATAAGCATCAGGATAAACCCTGAGTGTGGTCTTGCAAAATAGTCAAGGATGATACATTTGTAAGTCAAAATGTTGAATACGACAAGCATAAATGCTTACAACACTATAGATAAAAAAAGTATACCCACAAGCAGAAATCAAGAAAATATGTCTCATGCCCCCAGTCTTCTAGTCAATGACATCCTCGAAAGACTATTAGGGAGGGAACATATGGCAAAGAAATCATCATAGACAGCACACAAAGTAGATAAAGGTCAGCACAACTCAGTCATTTAAGTGTTAAAGTGCATGTGTGTAAGTCACTTGGTCATTTCTTCAAGACTTGATTCTGATAGTGAGAAATATCACAATATCAGAGACTGTAGATAAACTATCTGAAAAGTGTTGAGAAACACTTGATGTCAAAGTGGGAGAAGTGTTGAGAAACACCATTTTGTGAGTTGTCAAAGAAACCCTAATGCACAAGAATACCTCAATAGGCTAAGTAGCTATGCCCCCAAGATGAGGACAAGAAACAATTCCAAGCTAGGAAATGTGTAGTGAAATGGATGATTGAGACTAATAGACATAGGTGCGAGGGTTTCAAGTAGCACCTGTTTCCAGGTTTTCACCACTTGACAGATTTTTTTCAAGACTTTTTTCAATTTTTTTGTATTTTTGAATTTTTGAATTTTTTTGATACATCAAAGTGCCTATTGCTAGGTTTTCACTAAGATGATCATTTTTTTCAGGGCATTTTTTGATTTTTAGGATTTTTCAGGATCATAGATATATACAAGATAGCTGAGCAGCAAGCCTCTAAGTATAGAACTTCTTCAAGTGTAGGATGTTGATAGGCTCTGCAAGTTCTTCACCCGTTGAAGTAGACAACTGATAAGCACTAGACTCGAATGTTGTTGTGATAATGTAAGGACCCAACCAGTTAGGTTCAAATTTCCCTTTATGTTCTCGATGTTGCTAATTTTTTGGATTCTCTCTAAGCACGAGTTCACCAACTTGGAACTCACAGGGTGAACCTTCTTGTTATATTGTGTAGACATGTGCTTCTGATAAGCTCTCATGTGATCAAAAGTAGCCTTGTGACATTCATCCAGAATTTCTAGTTCTTGTACTCGCATAGCTCTATGATCTTCATCGGTTATTAACCCATGTAAGGAGATGCTCAAGGAAGGTATCTCAACTTCTAACAGAAGAACAACCTTAGAGCCATAGACTGGAGAAAAGGGTGTAGCCCCTGTAGGAGTATGAATGGTGGTCCTATAGGTCCAAAGTGCCAGATTTATTTGCAAGTGCCAATCTTTCCCACACTTGTGAACTGTGCGGTGTAGGATTTTCAGCAGTGTTTTATTAGAGGCCTCAACTTGGCCATTCCCTTGGGGATAGTAAATAGAGGACCAGTGTTGCTTAATTCGAAACTTTTTGCGCAGCTATTTTAAGTCCTTATTCTTGAACTGCCCTCCATTATCCGTAACAATAAAGGATGGGATACTATATTAGAAAATGATGTGATTTAGTATAAACAGGGCAACATGTTTTCCTGTAGCAGCAGATAATGGTACAACTTCAACCCATTTAGTGAAATACTCCATTGCTGTGATGATGAATTTATGACCGCTGGATGAGTTTGGATGAATTTATGACCAAAGTGTAGTGTGAGGCATTACGAAGGAGTTGGCATTTTTGGTTGCACGTGAGGTTTTCAAGAATAACCTGATCATGTAGGTAGGAGAAAATAGCCACATAGCAGGAGGAATCATGACCCACAACAGTGTAGATCACCTAGTTATCTAAGGAATCATAGGCTGGATGATGCAATTCCTCCACCAGGAACTCAAATCGTGATTCATGTTCTTGCAATTGGAGGATAGATGCTAAGGTGGCCATAGTATCAGCAGCCTTGTTTTCTGCTCTAGGAATATGTTGGAATGTTACAAAGGTAAAATAATTCCTTAGAGCGTCTATCAACTTTTTATAAGTGATCAACTTGTCATCCTTTGTTTGATATTCATTATTCACTTGGTTCACAACCAGTTGAGAATCCCCATAGATGTGTAGCTCAGTTATTCGACATTCGAGGGCCATTTTGATCCCATTTGTTAATGCTTCATACTCTGTAATATTGTTTGTACATGGGAACAATAGTTTGTAGGACTTTGGAATTATATAACCATGAGGGGAAACAAACAAAATCCCTGCTCTAGCTCCATTCTGTGTATGGGATCCATCAAAAAACATCTTCCATGTTCTATCAAAAATGTACATGATCGAGGCATCTGGAAACTCAATTTTCATAGGTGCTACATCTTCAAGTGGGAAGTTAGCCAACTGGTCAGCTATGGCCTGTCCTTTGATTGCCTTATGTTCCACATACTGAATGTCAAATTCGGAAAGAATCATCATCCATTTAGCAAGGCGACCAGTAAGTGCAGCTTTACTTAATAAATATTTCAAAGGGTCTATCTTGGCAATCAAGTGAAATGTATGGGCCAACATATAATGCCAGAGTTTTTGGGAGGCAAAAACTATAGCAAGGCATGCCTTCTCTATACTTGTATAGTTTAATTCATAAGCCACCGAAGTTCGATTGATATAGTATATGGCTCTTTCTTTACCCATCTCATCACTTTGGGCTAAGAGTGCTCCTAGAGAAGAATCCGTAGCTAAAATGTACAAGATCAAAGGTTTTCCCAGAACCGGTGGCATCAAAATTGGAGGTTTTTCCAAGTAGCCTTTGATTTGATCTAAACTTTGTTGACAGTCACTGTTCCAAATATGGGTAGATCCTTTATGAAAATTTTTATTAATAGGTTGAGCCTTGTCAGCTAATTGAGAGATAAATATTCTTATGGATTGTAGATGTCCTTACAGACCTCTAAGCTAACTGATAGTCTTTGGTGGAGGCATATCCATGATTGCTTGGACCTTTTCAAGGTCAACCTCAATGCCTTTTGCTAAAATGATATAACCTAGAAATTTTCCAGAAGTGACACCAAAGGCACATTTTTTTGGATTCAGCCTAAGTTGGAATTTTTCCATATGGTCCAATATAAAACTAAGGTCTTTGAGATGTGTGTCTCATTTCCTTGATTTTGCCAATGTGTCATCAACATAGTCTTCCATGGTTTTATGCATCATATCATGAAAGATGGTTGTCATTGCTCTTTGATATGTAGCGCCAGCATTTTTAAGCCCAAAAGGCATGACATTCCAGCAAAAGGTACCTCATGCACATGTAAAATCTATTTTTTCTTGGTCTTTTGGAGCTATCTTTATTTGGTTATATCCAAAAAATCCATCCATGAGCGAGTACATCTCATAACCTGCAATCATGTCCACTATCATATCAATGTTTGGTAGTAGAAAGTCATCCTTGGGGCACGCTTGATTGAGATCTCTAAAATTAGTACAAACTCGTATGGATTTGTCATGCTTGGAGATAGGTACAATGTTGGAAATCCACTCTGCATAATCAATGGTCCTAATGAAGTTTGCACTCAATAGTTTTTCTAACTTTGTCTTCACCAGTAGGGCCACATGTGGATGCATTTTTCTCAACTTCTGTTTGACAGGCTTGACATCTGGTGAGATGGATGAATGATACATGATGAGATCTGTATCAAGCCCTGGCATATCAGAGTATGTCCATGTGAAGTTGACCTTCTTGTCTTGAAAGAATTGAGTAAATCGTGTCTTTTCTTCGTATGACAAAGATTGAGCTACACGGATAATCTGAGGACATTCTTCTATACCTAAGTTGATAGGCTGTGTAGGTTCAATGAGAATCAAAGATCTATCCTGGAAATAGCTTGGTAGACTACCAAGTACCTCATCCGCAGGTGCCTCAGAGAGGTTTTCACCATTAGATATGCCTTTATTTTTACTTTTTTGAGGATTAGACACCGCCACAATGTGGTTTTCGCCATCTGATCGCTTATTTTTCCTTTTAATTTTTTGACTAAGGTACTTGATATCTAATTTCCTCATGTTAACTGCGGGTTCACTGGTGGAAGAAGTGACAGGTTCAACTGCGTTTAGATAACAAGCGATCTCATAGTCATTTTGGAAAGACCGTATTTTAGGTCTTTGATTTTGGATAGACCAATCTATGAGATCTGGGTGAATTAGCGAGAGTGAGGGAGAAGTTTCAATGTGATTGACATGGAAGGAGTCATCTCTGGTGACCTGTGAAGTTGAGCCTATAGAAAATGTCGCAAAGGAGTCCAGCTCAAGAATAGTCTTGGAGGAACTAGTGTGATCCATTGAGACATGTTGTGAGTCAAACTCATCTGACCCCATACTAGACTGTTCGACTACATCGGGTTGGGTTGTATAGGCATGAATGACATCCACCCCTATTTCGCAAGATGCATCAGAGAGGCTTTCCCACTCATACTCATGAGAATTTGTACTTTGATCCCTAGCTATGAGATGAGCAATATTCTGCCTAATTCATCTCCTATTTATGTCCTCAGAAGTAGATCCTTCTGGTTCTCGTTATTGGGAGGTAGAAGCTTCTTCATTATTAGCAGTCATTATTTCTTCTCCCCAAAGGAGGGAAGTGAGAGGAACAAAGTCTTCATCTTGTGCAATGGTAGCAATTATGGGAGAGTCATCATCCTCCGATTCACTAGACATGAGCAATCTTCTATCACAGGTTGGTATATTATTATTCAGCCCAAAGCCTAGACCAGCAGTGTCTCAAGTATCACAACCTTGAGTGTTACTTAAAGGTTCAACTAGAGCATTCTTACAACCATTTAAGGACCCATGGCCCTGGTAGCTCATTTTTGTCAAAAATTTATAGCCTTTTCCATATTTTTTGGGAGAAATAAGAGTAGTCACTGTAATCTCCTCATCTTCCTGATCCAATCCCTAATGGCCTGTTCTTCCTTTTCTAATTCTAGAGGTATGGAAGATTGCACAAAAGTGCCAAAAAGCATCATAGCAGAAGCAGAAGACTTCTTTGCAGTAGTTGGTTTTCCATAGGACTGAGGGGAAATAGGTAAGATAGTAATAGAGTCCAAAGTGTACTCGCCCATACCAAGACTCATCATTTTCAATTTTTGTTCACATTCTGTGAAAGATGGTGCTAGCTCATGAGAAGAGCGATTGTGCGAGACTAGCGTTTCAGTAGCAGATAATGTGTTGATAGACATGGAGTTGTCCTCGAGGACAACTACTTTGGTACAATTAGAAGGGAACTTAATGCACTAATGATACGTAGAGGGTACTTCTTGCATATCGTGAATCCATGGCCATCTCAACAACAAGTTGTATGCAAGTGGTATGTCTAAGACTTGGAAAATGATATTCTTCTCAACTGGACCAACTTTGATTAAAAGTACAATTAGACCTTTAGAAGGCCTTTCGACCTCATCATAGGCCTTTATAGTGATCTTACGCTTAGGATTGATGGCAAATTCAGACATGCCCAACTGTTGGATTACATTGAATGAAATGATATTTAACCTTGCACCATTGTCTATCAGGACTCCGTGGACGTGGGTACGAAAGATTTGAACTTCGACATGAAGAGCAAGGTTATGGGGATGACTGAGACATTGATCATCTTCTTCAGAAAAGGTGAGATAGTGAGGCGAGGAGATGTGGTTCACCATAGCTTGGAATTGTTCCGCATCAATATCTATGGGAACATTAGCAAAACATAAAGCTTTCTCAAGGATATCCCTATGCAAAGGAGATAACTCTAGCAATTCAAAAATGGAGCTTTGTGCTTGTGTGTGTTGCAGTTGGCTAACAAGATCATAGTTGGAGATCTTGGAAGTAATTGGTTGCTTAGATGATGAAGCATTTTTAGGATTATTATCAACTTTTAGAGATTGCCCCCTAGTGACAGCATTAAGTGGTTCATCCTGAGAAGATGAAGACTCAGTATGATCTTGAGGAGTGGATTGTGTTCTTAAGACCACTCTTGGTCATTCATCTTCAACATCATAATTTGGCTAGTTTTCATTGTTGGAGCTTGCCATACATATGTATTCAATGGGCTCAAGCATGCCTATAACATTATCAGTGTTAGCATAAGCATAACTGATTTTGGTGTCATGATTCTTTTTTGTAGCTACCCTTGAGGTCTCTCACCCTTTTCATATTCAGGTAATGGTTTTTGGAAAGCCTTATGATCATCATTTTTAACAAGGCCATCTGTGAAAACTTTGCCAGCTTCGATGAGCTCCTGAATTACATCTTTGAGTTTGAAGCAATTTTCTGTGTTATGTCCTTTACTTCAGTGATAGCTGCAAGTATGATCTTCTCTCCACCATGGAGGTCTAACGGGTGGATCATAAGGACATGAGTTGTTTGGTAAGGTAACCAATTTTTTTGCAATTAAGGTTTTTAAAACCACTTCATAAGGTTCGACTATAGGTGTGTAAACATGTCGCTTCCTCACAAATTTAGAGCCTTTGTCAAAGGGTTGTGGCTTTGAACCTTCTTGTTGTTTTGTTGCATAGATGGCATTGGAAAGGTTAAACATAGGCTCCTTAGTCTTAGGAGTGTCCACTACTCCATCATTGACAACATACTTGTTTTTGTTCCAAGGTTTGCCTTTGTCTTTACCGTTTCCATTGTTAACTCTATCCTTGTTTATGGCAATGTCACCTCTTTTGATAGCAACATCCTCAATACGATATGCACTTTCCACCATGGTGTTGAAGGATGTGAATAATTGTTTTCTTAGATCAAAGTATAATTCGGGTACAAGCGTATTGACAAAAATGTCAATTTTTTCAGCCTCAAGCACTTGCCGAGGATACCGAGAGTATAAAGATCTCCATCGTTGAAGGTATATTGCAAAAGATTCTCCTGGTTTTTGTTTGATGTTGCATAAGTCTAGCATAGTCACATGATGTTGAATGTTGTATGAATATTGCTGGATAAAGCGTTGTCCGAGTTCATCAAATGTCTTGAGAGGGGGACTCAATTTGGTAAACCATTACATGGCTTGTCCTCTCAAACTTCTAGGGAAAAGATGCATAAGAAAGGTGTCTTCATGCATAAAGTCTGTGCTAATAGCATAGAAATGTCTCACATGGTCATGAGGGTCACCATTTCCATCGTATTTGTCATACTTAGGAACCTTTATATCCTTAGGAAATGGCAGCATGTACAGACTCCTATCAAATGGAAGAGCGCAAATTGATTCAACAAATGATGTTTTAGGTGGCTCTTTTGAAGTTTGCATTTGTGCAAATTTTTTCCTTAGTTCCTATATTTCTTCCCTTAAGATTTCAGCCTCAATAGGCTCTCATTTTGGAATAATATGCTCAACATTAAAACCTTGAGGGAGTTTCCATCCCCTAGCTGCCATATATCGGAAGTATTGGTCTCCATTTTCTTCTAAAGCTCTAAGCATTAGTTTTTAGGCAAAGCCATCTTGTTGAAATTTGATCACGTCTTCACTAGTTACTTCTTCATCACTATCATGATGAGATGGTTTAGGTGAAGGACATGCACCAGCAGCAGCTCTAGGAGTCCTTGGAGGCATGTGATTGCCATCATTGTTCTCAAAAGAATTTCGAGGAAAAGTTCCTTTATATCCTTCATAGTGTGTCTGATTGTCAGTTTCAACTTGTTGGTTTTCTCTCTCCATAGCGTATAGCCTCCAAAGTCTTTTGGTTTTCACGTGCTTGTTCTTCTAAATGACATTTAATTTCATTAGGGTGCACCATAGTGACTATACCACTTGTATCTTTGGGTGTCTCAAAGGGTGTACCAAACGAATTTTCAAAACTATAAAGTGGGTTGTGCCAAACGTTGGCCGTTTGTGTTTGAGCAAATTCAAGATTCTTATCACAAGGTTGCTTACGAGGATGTTTGGGTGGTGTTTCCAATTGCTTGAAAATGAAAGGCGTGTGGCTACCATTACCAACTTGATATCTAGTTGTGACCGGCATGTAAAGAGTTGTCTTTGCTTAGTAGGACAAGGAAAGTGAGCCAAATTTGAAGCTTTTACGATTAGGACTAGTCACTTGTCAAAATGTGATAGATGGCTTGTCAAACAGTGCTCAAGATCTTATAGCACTGGTGACTCGAGCCGAGCAGACGATCAAGAAGCTCAATAGCAGATAGCTAGAATAAAATAATAGCTGAATTTTGACGAGTGATTCATCAAGATGTTTCAAGACTTACATTCGACGGACTAAACCCATCTTTTCAACCTAGGATGAATTCTTCACACACTGATACTTAGCCAGGATCAAGGGTGACCAACATGATGTTCCTTAGACCAAATAAATCCAATTGCAAACTCTATTTTTTATCCAAAATGACTCTAGGTGATACTTTCTCAAAAGGAGGGCGACATAAGTTCAACAAATAGTGTCACGCGACAAAATTTTAACAAGGGTGTGACACTTTTTGTCTAAGCGATAGATATTTGAATTGAGTGCGACAGAATTTTATAGACAGTGTGACAAAATTTACTACTGACATGCGACAGACTTTTGGGTAAAAATATGTCGCGCGATATTTCTCGTGAAAGCGTGTGACAGAGTGCTAGTTTTGTGCAAAAAAAGTCAATTTTTGGTTTGAAGTTCATTTCAATTTGTCAATCAGACAGTTGTTTCAATTAGACAATGTTTCATTTCAATTCGTATCAGTAAACAGCAAGGTTTGCAAATAGTAAGTTTTTTAACATGTCTCGAAACAATTGGTCAAGGGTAAAAACAACCTTGTCAATACGCATTTGGGGGGGCCTTCCTAAGAAATTTTTATCGGAATTTTTATGTTGCAAGAATGTTAACACTGGTCAAAACATCGAAAACAATAGCCAAGCAATCTACCTTAGAGTCATGGTTCATTACTCAACAACTTGGCCCACGCTTGATGCTCCTTTGCCTCACACCAAGTGGTTTCCCACAAGAGATATTGGCTTTGTCATGGAAGTGCCATAAGCACAACCAAGGGAACACATATGGTGAGTGTAAATCTTGGGGTGATATGGGTAGTCCACTAGGATCGATCCTTGCACCAAGAAGTTAAGCGACTAAAAAGGGTAGTTACTAACTTAGGGTTTTTAGATTGGGCTTCCATTCATAGTGTTCCTCTTGCTCCCAATTATGGGACACCTCACCTTGCAATGAGTAACCAATCTCGCGACCACAAGAGTACCTTAAGCATTCTTTCCTAGTGATCTCCCTATGGTTGAAATCCCATAAGCGATCACACTAGGTGAAGACAAACACTATGTCTACCAAATTTTTGTGTCCTTGGTAGCCTTGAGTTTATAGTGGGTTGGAAGAGCCAGGTAATCGGCTTGTCCCCACTTGGGTCGTTTCTCTTAGGTTGTTTGAGAGCAGGTCCTCTAAAGGATTCTAACTACACAAAGTGGATCAACTTTCGAAAGTCAAGATTTCTAGTTCACAACAAGGGTGAAGAGCATACTCTCCTATTCCAATCATTTTCTCCCAAACATGCTAGGAAGATTCAGTTACCTCTTGCTTTTGAAACCAAATGGCAAGTCAAAATTTCTAATTCACCACGAGGGTGAAGAGCATACTCTCCTACTACAAAAAGACTCCAATCACAAGTTTTATGTGCCTATAAAAATGAACAATTATTCAATGCCGCACATGAAAACAAAAAAGCAAGAAAGTTTGGGTTTTTATGCTTTGGGCAGCCCTGCAAACAATGTTAGTAGCCCTTGCACATTTGAAGCTTTGACATGCATTCTTTTGGATGCAAGGTTTCAATTTTTCTTCACAAAGAGGGCAACCTGCAATCACAACTCATTAGCCCACAAGTTAGCATGAAATAATCACAAAAATTGTGAATTAAACCTTTGTAAAACAGCCTAGAAATCTGCTTTAAAATAACAATCAGCCAGCTAAGAAGAAATTTGATCAAATCCCTCAAGGAACGAGCAAAAAAATTGTCGGGCAATAATTTTTTTGCTGAACAAATGTCGTGTGATACTTTACAGTATACCAGGGTGATAGTTTATGTTCAGGTGATACTTTTTCTTCAGCCATGCGATAGAGTTTTGCACAGAGGGTGACAGAATGCAGGCTTCAAGTGTGACACTATTTCCAAAAAAAGTGTCACATGGCAGTACTGTGAACTGTCGTGTGATACTGGAAAAATGTCGCCCAACATTGCGACTGTAAAAAAAAAGAAAAATGCAGAGTAGTAAGGGAAATGCAAGCGAAAATAGGAAAATGCAGGGCGAAACATATAGTCCAGCCCCACGGAGGGCACCAAAAATGTACACTTGATTTGTGTCACACTCTAAACCATTCTATCCAAACGATTCCATGAGTTGGAATGCTTGGATGCCGGCTTAGAGCTCCCTATCCACGGAGTGCAAGAAGCTAGTATTCAAACATGAAGGCTCTTAGCCAAGCCTTAGAAATGTGCTTCTTGCTAGTAAACCATGCAACAGGAGGTTCTTTGAGACAAGAGCAATAATGCAAGTGTCTACAATGAGTTCCTCAAAGATGCAATGCAATATGGAAGACTAAACTAGAATGGAAATGCAAGATGCAGCTATGCTAGAATATGAATGAGAGTGTTACAATCCAAATATTTAAGCTATGTGAGATTATTACAAGAATGAAAGCTAAACTAACATGAAACTATACTAAGAATGCCATATGATCTTATGCTAATATGATGTAATGAGAGAATGTAGACAAGGAGTGAGAAGTTCTCCACAAAGCTCCCAAGAAACCAGTTAGAAAACTTGCAACATAACAATATTCAAAGATGGATTCATCCTTTGAGGGGGAAAGCTCTCTCCCTTTTAAAGTCGTACGGACAGTAGAGATCAAGATGAAGATGGTGGATGATCAACGGTGAAATTCAAAAATAGGTGTGATCCATGTGCACACACAAGTCAACCAATAAAATATAAGTTGACTTGTCATATAAGACAAAAGTCTCACAAGCCTTTTCTTTTAATTGTAAAATAGAAAAAGGACTTTATGTGTGCACTTTAAGTGGGCTAGAAGAATGGGGTGTTTTATTTAATTAAAAGAGGACATGTTCTTTTAATCAAATAATGAACTTAGAATAGCATAGTCAAACTATATGTTATAATCAAATAAATTGATTATTAGCAATTTGGCTTAGGTAAGTGATTAAATTAATTTAGCCAAAATGTTGAAAAGCAGGCTAATAGTCTAGATGACCATTTGTAGGTGATTACAAATAGTTCATGTATAGAAAGTAAGTGTAAGCTTTAGAGGATTTCATGAGGGTAGTTGAAATATTGGAGAAAAATTAACATTGACACACACCTTAAAGGGTATTGGAATGATGGAGGAATCATGGATGAAGTAGCTTGAGGTTTAGATCTATGAGGTGGTAGAAGAGATTTGGAAAAAAGTGGAGTGGAAGGCTTTGGAATATTTATAGAAATATTTTTAGAAGAAGATGGATTGGAAGCCTTTGGAAGCTTGAATGTCAACTTTGAAGTATTTTCAATATTCAAGTCTTTTAAAAGAGACTTGGGAATCCATATAGCTTTAGATTTTCCTTTGGATACTTCAAAACACATTTCTTCAATAATGGGTTTAGGAACCCATATTTTCTTTGATTTAGCTTTTTTAATAGTAAACCTTTGTAGTCTCTTTTGTGCATTCTCCTTCTTAGCATTCACATTTCTATTAGATGGGATGTAGTGATCTTTATTTTTCAATGGATTCTTATGTTTATTCTTACTTCCAAAGGACTTGGGATTTGTGGATGAATAAGGCTGATATGACTGGTTTAGATGGATAGATGGGTGAAAAGTCATCAAGGATGAGTGTCGTTGTTGATCTTGAGGTATGATGGGAGAGCTAGGAGTGGAAAGTGTAGGAGATGAAGGAACATAAGGTCCCAATATAGATGGAAGGTTTGAAGGCTTTAGCTCTAATGGATGAGGACCAAGGATAGAATTAGGATATGTAAATGGATAGTGAAAAGGGATATTAACATCTTTAGAGTGAGCAGCATGGTCAAAGCTATCAATAGACTCATGAGTAGCTTTGATAGGAACAACACTTTTAATAGGAGCAGTTGAAGCTTGAGCACAATTTTGAAGTGGATGTGGAGAAGTAGAACATGAGGGGATGCTTTGATCTTGACAAGTAGCTTTGGATAGCATAAGAAGAGAACTTTTCTCATAATTTTCAGTAAGCTCAAGGAAAATAGTGGAAGTGGTGTCTTCATCATACTTAGGAGGTGGACAAGATATAGGATATGGAGGGGAAAAATCTTGAAAGAGATGAAAGGGTACTTGATCTTGACATTTATAGTTTTTTCTTTTTGAGAGTTCTCTTGACATGGAGCCACTTCCAAGGACAAGGGAGAATGAAGAGTGAATGAAGTAGTGCTTGGATATTTAGGATTAGTAGCATGGAAAAGGTTTGCAGCCAAGTGAAGGTTAGCTTGAGTTTCTTTTAGAGGTAGCCCTTGAGGATAGGAATAGTGTACGTGAAAAGCATTAGGTTTTTATTTGATAAAGACATGTTGGAAAGCTTTGAAGTGTTGGGAGATGCATGAGTGTTGGAATAAGTGGAGGTATCAAGGAAACCATCACTAGACATAGGTTCATTAATATGATCTTTCTCAAGAAAAGTATCCTCATCACATGAATCATTAGAGGTATCAATAATTCCATTATCAATAAGATCTTGGATTTTACGTTTTAGCTCAATGCAATCTGAAGTACTATGCTCATTATGGTGATGATAAGCACAATATATATCCAAGAATGGGTTTCCATATGATCTAGACTTAGGTAACATGATGATCTTATTACCAAGAAGTTTTTGCAAAGTGTCATCATAAGAATCTTCCAAGGGAGAAAAATTTCTATTAGAAGTATGTCTAGAGTCCTTTTGTTGTTTCTCAAGTGAATGGTATGCATCCATGTCTTCATCATTATCTTGGTCAAAGATAGGTCCATCATGAAATTTTAACATAGGCTCAAAGGAGGTATCACTTGCTTGTTCTCTAAAGAGGTCTTTAGATCTAGAAGATGAAGACATTTGATGTCTTGAAGTAGAGCATGTAGACCTAGAAGAAGAGGATGACCTCAAAGAAGGTGACTCACATGCATGTAAAGACCTTAAGGAAGATTCATGTAATGATGCAATCTTCTCCTCTAACCTTTTCTCAAGTTTAGAATTCATTTCTATCATGCGCTTAGAGAGATGAAGGTAAGAAAGATCATTGGTCTCTTCTAGTTCTTTGTATTGCACATATAGATCTTGAAACTCTTTAGTGACATGGAGGATACCATGATCATCTAGATTTGGTTGAGGTTTGGTAGCACAAGCTTTTAATTTCATAGTGGTAGATAGATAATCAAGCATGAAGGAGACTAGACGAAGCTAATAAGGTGACACAAGATAACTTGATGTCCAAACTAGAGAGGTAGATTATTCACTTGCCAATATAGTAAAGATAGAGTAAAGTGACTTGTCAAGAAAGTGTCCAACTTACTTATGACACTAGTGACTCAAGACAAGAGCTAGGCAAGAAGCCAATAGCCAAGTAGATAGAGCAAGTGAGGTGACAAGTGAACAACTTTCCCAACCTAAGAGTGCAATCAAGAAATCAAGGTAACCATTTCAGCAAAAGGATAGGTAGAAAGCAAACATAAACCATGAAGACAAAATGACCAACAACACTAAGACCAAAGAGCCACTTTAATCATGTTCAAGAACTAGAGACATAGAAAATAAAAATCAAATGATGAGACTCCCCTTAGCAAGCAACACAAGAAAAATGTTAAGAGTTGATGCTTTGATTTGGTTGACAAAGTTTGACAATAGTTGATAGCATAGCAAGTTTGATGTTCAAAAACAATTTCTTTCCAAGAAAGATAGTGACACATGGAGTAGTCTTCAAAAAATTCAAGCAAGGGAGAAAGAAACCTTGCATGATACAATCATATGTAAGGTCTCAAAAGAAATCCCTTGAATTATCATCATGTGCATGTTCAAAATATTTTCACAGGTATATCACATTTGAGAACACATCAAGCAATATCTACCTAAAGGACATGGTTCATTACTCAACAACTTGGCCCACACTTGATGCTCCTTCGCCTCACACCAAGTGGTTTCCCACAAGAGATATTGGCTTTGTCATGGAAATGCCATAAGCATAACCAAGGGAACACAGATGGTGAGTGTAAAATCTTGGGGTGATCCGGGTAGTCCACTAGGATCGATCCTTGCACCAAGAAGTTGAGCAGCTAAAAAAGGTAGTTACTAACTTAGGGTATTTAGATAGGGCTTCCATTCATAGTGTTCCTCTTGCTCCCAATTATGGGACACCTCACCTTGCGATGAGTAACCGATCTCGCGATCACAAGAGTACCTTAAGCATTCTTACCTAGTGATCTCCCTATGGTCGAAATCCCATAAGCAATCACACTAGGTAAAGACAAACACTACATCTACCAAGGTTTTGTGTCCTTGATAGCCTTGAGTTTATAGTGGGTTGGAAGAGCCAAGTAATCTACTTGTCCCCACTTGGGTCGTTCCTCTCAGGTTGTCCGAGAGCAGGCCCTCTAGAGGATTCTAAACTACAAAAAGAGTGGATCGCCTTTTGGAAGTCAAGATTTCTAATTCACCACAAGGGTGAAGAGCATACTTTCCTATTCCAATCATTTTCTCCCAAACACACCAAGAAGATTTAGTTGCCTCTTACTCTTGAAACCAAATAGTAAGTCAAGATTTCTGATTCACCACAAGGGTGAAGAGCATACTCTCCTATCACCAAAAGATCCCAATTGTAAGTTTTAATGTGCCTAAAAATAAATAATTAGTATATGCCACACATGTAAAAAGTAAAGAACAAGAAAAATTAGGTTTTTATGAGTTGGGCAGCCCTGCAAACAATCGTTAGTAGCCCTTGTGCATTTGAAGCTTTGACATGCATTCTTTTTATGCAATGTTTCAATTTTTTTCACAAGGATGGCAACTTGAAATCACAACTTGTTAGCACCAAAAGTTAGTGTGAAACAACATAAAAATCTGCAATAAAAAGTGGTTAGTTGCCTCAAAAATCCAATTTTTCTTCCAATCAAGTGTATGCAAAAAAAGTGCAAACTAATCACAAATGCTCTCATTTTTACTCTTTGCTTTTGACCTAGTCAACAAGATTAAACTTTTTTTACTATGATTTATGATCCAAAAATAGAAATAAAAAGAAGAGACCCCAAATAAAAATTAGAGAGCTTTCTAAAAATGCAAGAAATTCAAAAAAATCTCTTCATTTGTGCCCTAGGGACCCATTTTGTCAAAACAAACCAAATTTATCAAATCAGGTTTTTGATCCCTAATATGACCTCAAAAGTGAAAACACAGAGAAAGTACCCCCCTTAGAATTCAAAAAAAAATCTGAAAATGTAAGTTTTTCTGAAAAATGCGCTGATTTATGATCAAAAATAACTTTTTATGAAAAATAAAGAAAAAATCATAACTTTCGCAAATCACATCAAAATGCTCTAAAAATTGGATTGAAACATGTTGGACACATACCCAACCTACAAAAAAAATTCAAAACCAAACTCCAAGCGGTTTAAAAGATATGATCAAATCTTTAAACCAACTAGATTTTTGGCCTTCAAACCAATCTACTTATGGGTTGGCCTTAAAACCAAAGTGATAATTCTACAAAAGCACTTGATTAGATCCAATATGTTGTTGTAAAAAAACCAGAGATAAAAAATGAAAGAAAATGGAGCTAGAAACTTGATTCAAGCCCCATGGTGGGCGCCAAAAATGTACACTCAAAAGTGTCCCACTCTAAACCCTTCTATCCAAACGATTCCATGAGTTTGGAATGCTTGAATGCCGGCTTAGAGCTCCCTATCCACAGAGTGCAATAAAGTATATTTCAAGAATAAGAAGGCTCTCAAATGAGCCTTAGAGATACTCTTCTTGCTAGTAAACCATGCAATGGGAGGTTCCAAAGACAAGATGCAAGAATGCAAATGTCTCAAAGAGTTCCTCAAGAATGCAATGCAAGTATAGAAACTAAGCTAAGATGAGAATGCAAAATGTAGATATGCTAAAACATGTATGAGAGTGTTACAATCCAAATATTAAGCTATGTGAGATAGATTATTGCAAAATAGAAGCTAAACTAACATGCAACATGAATCTAAGCTAAAATGCTATGGTATGAGAGAATGTAGACAAGAAATAGAAGTTCTCCACAAAACTCCAAAGAAACTTATTAGAAAACCTGCAGCATAACAATACTCAAAAGATGGATGGATCCCTTGAGGGGGAAAGCTCTCTCCCTTTTAAAGTCATGCGGACAGTAGAGATCAAGATGAAGATGGTGGATGATCAATAGTGGAATTCGAAAAGAGGAGTGATCCATGTGCACACACAAGTCAACCAATAGAATATAAGTTGACTTGTCACATAAGACAAAATTCTCACAAGCCTTTTCTTTTAATTTTAAAATAGAAAAAGGACTTTATGTGTGCACTTTAAGTGGGTTAGAAGAATGGGGTCTTTTATTTAATTAAAAGGGGACATGTTCTTTTAATCAAATAATGAACTTAGGATAGCATAGTCAAACTATAGGTTATAATCAAATAAATTGATTATTAGCAATTTGGTATAGGTAAATGATTAAATTAATTTAGCCAAAATGTTGAGAAGGGGACTAATAGTCTAGGTGACCATTTTTATGCGATTACACCTGAAACCAAGAATTTAAATCAAACAAAACAACTAGGTTTTACAAGGACTTGGAACCTAGAGTTGTAAACAAACAGGAAAGAAAAAGGAAAAAACTAGCAAAACCACCCCGACCAAAAACTAGCATGCTCAATCCACAACACACACCTATAGCATCCCCTTGATTATATTCGCCACCTCTTTACCTGCTTCCACAGTACTCTAGATGATATCAGCATGCAAAGGAACAAGAGCCCCAAGAGCTTGAGCAACCTCTTTCCTTGTGCTCTGCCTTGTTCTCTTACTAGGCCCACCAGGACTCCCCACTCTAGTATTACCAGGTGACATAATTTATTCATTTCTTTTCTTTCCTAGAGTAGCCACCACAACACAAAGACTGGAAGTAACCTATTCCATTTTAGACCACTTTCCTTTATTAGTTGATGAAGCTCCTACTTGTAATTTGTTAGCTTACAAGGAATGTTACCGATATGCACTTCCAGCTGGGTAATATTAGCCCATTTAGCATCCAAATCTCTTTGCGTTATCCCCATTTCCTTTTTGAGAGCCATTAATTCATTATACATCCATGAATCACCCTAAAGAGAAGTCTTTTCCTTAAGCTTTGGAGTGTGAAGAAAGTAGAGCTTTGCTCCCTCCCATCTTCACATTCCTGGGCTATGAGGAAGAAATAGTATTAATCTAGGTATTAGTGTTTATGTCCATATTCTTCATCCTTTCCTCATTCACTCCTTTACTTTGGCTATTATCCTTACCAATAGGGTCTTTGTCTTCATTCTCCTTTCCCATTTCCTCCATTTTCTCCTCACTGACATTATGTGAAGGGTGATCACTCAATTTATCATCCTCCTCCCTGTGGGTATCCAACCCCATATTTCTATCATGACTTCCCTCTAGATTATCTTTACCAGTAGACACCCCTCTACTCCTCGAGTACCAATCTAGGTTAGAGCTGAAATCCCCCATTTCCATTTTCTCATCATTGTCTATATCCTTCTTCTCATTATTGTCCAAATTCTTAGACTTTGTAATTTCCTCAACATGTTTCTTAGTCCTTTCTTATTTTCAAACCTTTTTGTTAACATTTGCCCCTTCTTCAACCTTAATTCTCTTATAATGGGTCTCACTTCCAGTCCCTTTCCTTTTCTCATAGACTGGAGAGGGCTTTATAGCCTTACTTTTACAATAGTTTTCAATAAGTAAAATTAAACCTTCATGAAACATAGAATGAGACTCTTTTTTTCTATGTGCATAAAGGCTAAGAAGCAAAGAATATTTCAAAAAAAATGGGAAGAAAATCCTATCTTTGTGCCTAAAATGATTTAGGAAAGCAAAGTAAAATTTATAGACCCTTTTAGCCCTACCATAAGAAATAAAATACTCATGGATACAAGAGAGCACATCCCTCTAAATCACTTTAATTTATTTCAGTTCGTAGAAATCCCCATTTTCTCCAGATTCTTCTCTTCATCTTCTATCCTTGGAAATTTCTTGAAGCCCACATTGGAAATGCTAGTCACCTTATTGAATTTCAACCCTTCATTTGAAAGCCTCGTAACCTAAACAATAAAATATTTAGTCAAATTCACTATGACCCCATGCAAAGTTACCCTCTCTTCAAACAAATTTTTGAAGAATGCTTCCATAATATGAGATTTATAACCATGGAGATGCTCCAGATAGGTCGTCACATTACCTTTTTGCAAAATTTTCCACACAGAAGCCTTGGCCTTCCAAGCCCTGCAATTTCTTAGCTCTTGCTTCCTTGGTTCCCCACCCATCTCAAAAACTTGAAAATCTTTGTAGAAAACCAAAGTAGCACAACCTAGAAAATGAAGTAAAGTATTGAATATTACCAAGGAGCTAATAACTTTACTTACATGCCAATCAAAAATCATATAATAGCTCTTTGGTACTTCCTTGGGAATCTCAATCTATCCTCTGTAAACCCACCACTCTTCTTCATAAATTTTCCAATCTTAGAAAATATTTCCTTCTCTTGTGTGTGTCATGTCATTATTAAAAAACATCATCAGCTCCACACTCTTGCTTAGATCAACATGCCACCTCAACTTACTTTCCCAATAGACAACTTGGTTAGTAATCTAGTCAGCAACAAAATTTCCCTCTTGAAAAATATGGGAAAATATAAAATTATCAAATTTCTTCATTAAGTTTTTTTTTTTTCCATTAAATTGGCTTCAATAGACGAAGTGATTGGGCTCTTGTTATTGAGCATATTAATGATGTTTAGTGAATCTCCTTACATCCAAAGGTTTTGAAAACTAGTTTCCACAGTTAGCCTCATAGTATACATCATTTTCATTGTCTCAACTTTATGGCTAGTAGAGATCCCAATAGGAATAGCAATATCATCAATAATTCTACAAGTATCATCCCTCAACACCCCTCCACAACCAACTTTGTCAGGATTACCTTTAGCAGCACCATCAAAGTTTCCTTTAATCCATCCCATAGGTGGAGACTTCCATTTGACTTTTTTTTCTTTGATCATCTATCTTAATTTTAAAGCCTTTAGTCTGAGTAGGATTATTAATTTGGAATCTGTCACTTAATTTTCTATGAGATTTGAAGTTTTTCTTGATAGCTCTGATTATGTTATGACCAAGAACCCACTTAGGTATTTCTTTGTCTCTAAATATGCTATTATTTCTTTCAATCCATATTCCCCACTAGGGATGAGGTAGGGAAATTTTCCACAAAAAACTAGTATTGCCCTCCTTAGACGGACAAGTCCACCTCTGGAAGCAATGATCAATTTTGTTGTGTTGAACCCAATCTAAATTCCAATAGTTTAGGATGTAACGCCACACTTTTTGACTGTAGCTACAATTTAAGAAGAGATGATTTCTATCTTCATAGTCCTCTTTACATAAGCTACATCCATTAACCACACTGATTCCTCCTTTTTGCAAACTATCCAAAGTTAGAATTTTGTTTTGAAGTAAGATCCAAAAAAAAATATTAATTTTTGGAGTGAGACCTTTTATCCACGCTTTTGTCCATAAAGGTTGAGGACTTTTTTCCTCAGTTCTAAAAATAGAGGAGACTTTAAAACAACCACTTGCATCAACACCCCAAATCATTTTATCTTCATTATGGGGATAAAGGCTAAAGACATTCAGGATTAACTAAGTATTATGAAAAGCTTGATTACTTTTAGCAAGGTTTACCCATTTGTTATTAGTCTAGTAATGTTTCACAAGAGTACCAAACATTTTTTTACATCTATCAATTTGAGTTCTATCCTCAAAATCCTCAATCAGAGGATGATCCAGAATCCAAGCATCATCCTAAAACTTGATCTTTTGCCTATTACCCACTTTCCAAGAACAACCTTTAATTAAAATGTTTTTAGCTCCCTGTACAACTCCCCAAATAGAAGAAGGGGATAAAACATTAGGATAAGAAAGAAAATTAGACAATTAAGGAGCATTAAAGAGGTAGTTATGTTTCTAAATAGTACTTGATTCCTTATCATTGTTGTAAACTCTCCAATCCTTCTTAGCAAGAAGAACTTTATTCATACTTTTTACTGACCTGATTCCTAGACCACCATCCATTTTAGGCTTACAGATTTGATCCCAAGCAATTAAAGCCATTCTCTTCCTCTCCTCAGTACTAGACCAGAGAAAGTTCCTTTGGATTTTGTCAATAGAATCAGAAAATTTGGCTAGAATCTTGAAGAGACTTAGGGCATAAGTAGGGATACTTTGGAGACAAGCCTTGAGGAGAGTAATTTTACCAGCTTGACTCAAAAGATTACCCTTCCATCCTGCCAGTTTCTTGTTAATTTTTTTTAACAAGATCATCCCAAAAAGATTCCAAAGCATTAGGCCCCAAAGGGAGGCCTAGATAAATACAAGGGAAAGAACCTATAGAACACCCAAGAACTTTAGCAATTTTACTCTGTCTAGAAACTAGAGCATTGATAAAATACAAGGAAGTCTTATTCCAATTAATCAATTGACTAGAAGCAAAAGAATAAAGGTTAAGGACTTTTTAAAGAATCCTAGCTTCCCTTACCTCAACTTCACTTAGAAAAATAGTATCATCAAAAAAAATTCCAAGGGAAAAAATAAGAGGATGAGAAGAAGGCTGCAATCCTTTGATTTCCCCTAGAGAAACCAATTTCCCAATATATTTTCCCAAATAGTCAGCCATAATAGTGAAAATGATAGGAGATGAAGGATCTTCGTATCTCAACCCCCTAGAAGGTTTAAAGAACTCTGAGGAACAACTATTAACCAAGACAACTATCAAAGTAGTAGAAATCATCTGTAAGATAAACTTCACTACATTGAAACTAAAACCAAAAGCCAATAAAATATTCTAAAGAAAGGCCCATTCAACTCTATCATAAGCTTTAGCAATATCTACTTTCATAATAAAGCCCTAATTATTAGAGAGAGATAAAGAATGGATATTCTCATGCACAGAAATGACAGAATTAAGGATTTGTCTGCTAGGAACAAAAACATTTGATTGCTTAGAAATAAGTGATGGTAGCAGCAACAAAAGCCTTGAGGTGAGGACTTTTGAAATAATTTTATAAAAAGAGTTGCATAAATTGATAGGCCTGAATTGATCTGGAGAGTCAGCCCCCACTTTTTTGGGAATAAGGCATATGGAAATGGAGTTAATTTCCTTCAACATTCTTTTGGCCCCGAAAAATTCTTTAACAACATCACACACATCTTTCCCAACCAGTTTCCATTCCTTATGAAAAAAGAACATAGGAAAAGCATCAAGCCCTAGAGATTTATCCCCTCCTAAAGAACACACAACCTTATAAATTTCCTCTTCCCTAGGAATAGAACACAACATTCTATTTTTTTCTTCAATAACCAAAGAGGAAATAACATCTAACAACTCAGCCTGATGAGTTAAGTCAATGTTAGGATCTGAAGTAATCAAAGAAGAAAAAAGGAGACCATCTCCTCTGAAATATCCTTTTTCTCAGTAATCTTCATGCTACCTTTCTTAATATTTGAAATACAAATTTTAGCTCTATGTTTCAAGGTAGATAAATGGAAATTGTTGGTATTTTTGTCAACTTCTTTTAGCCATATAGATCTAGATCTTTGCCTCCAATAAGTTTCTTCTTTAGTAACAATATCAGCATACTCCACCATTTTCTCATTTTCATCCCTCACTAAATCCAAAGAATATCCTTCCCTCTGAATCCTATCTTAGATTAATTGCAGCTCCTCTTTGATTATAGATTTGTTATCAAAAATGTTACCAAAACATCTCTTATTCCAGATTTTAACTTTCTTTTTAACATTTTTGAGTTTAGAAGCCACCCAAAAAAGAGCAGTACCATTAATGTTAATGTTCCACCATTCAGCCAACCTATCTTCAAACTGTGGGTGCTACAACCACATTTTTTCAAATCTAAAAGGAAAATTCTTTCTGATATGGATATTCTCAGTAGTGCAGATCAAAGCAAAATGGTTTGAACCAATCTTCTAAATCGCCTTAAGATTACACACAAAGTCTTTAGTCTAGTCTGGAGAAATAAGAAGTCTATCCAAGCAAGCTTGGATGCATTCATCATCTATCCTTTTGTTACTCCATGTGAACTCAATACCTTGTAGATCTAGATCCATTAAGCCTTCCTTGCTAATAAAATCCATGAAATCCAGCCTCCTGTCCAACTGACTAGCATTTCCCATTTTTTTTCATGCTTATAAAGAGGAACATTAAAATCCCACAAAAAAATCCATCTTCCATAGTAATCTTTACTCTTTATGTTAGAAAGAGTTCACCACACCTTTTTTCTAGCATTCTTGATGTTAGGTGTATACACATTGATAATATACCAATCATTATTTTGGTCAATATTTTTTATTTTAATCACCATAAAATGTTTGTTGGCATTCAACAAGGTACCCCAGAACAAAGATCTCTTCCACAAAATCATTGTTCCCCCTAAAGCTCCTTCTGAACTACTAGCCATTATATAGTAATTGTTAAAGTACTTGATCTTCTCAGCCTTCTCCTTATCCGTTTTAGTTTCTTGGAGCAATAAAATATCCGGTTTATGCTCCCTAACAAAATTTTGAGCAATATCAATTTATGGATGCTATTCAATCCCCTAATATTCCAAGTGATAATATTCATCATATTTTTTAGGGGTAGAATTTAGAATAGCTACCTATTTCACATCAGCAATATTCTGTAAACTTTCACTTCTCTAGTTTGTTTTTTAAGTTTTCCTTCCAGGTTTCTTTGGAGTACCAACATTTGGCTTCAATTTTGGAAACAACTTCAATTTACTGCTTCGAGTCTCCACTTCTTTTAAAATAGTATTACCTTTCTTCTCTATTTTTTTCCTTTGAGTCTATTTCTATTTAGGTTCCTTCCTTTCAAATTTCCCATCCACTTCTTTAGATTCAAATCCATCCTTAAAGGATATAATCTCTTTACACAGGGGAGACTCAAGGGACTGGATTACAACAATTTGAGTTTCCTCTAATGCCAAAGATCTACTCCTTTCCTCAAGAATTTCAACTTCCTCTATCTCTTCTAATTCTTCTAGATCTTCCCATTCTAATTTATTTTTCTAATAGTTAACTAACTGATTCATAGGATCTTCCATTTTCTCTTTACTCTACATAGGAGAAGTCAAAGTTGGGTCTATCTACAATCTTGACTCCTGATTTCAAGGATATCATTATCCTCAGTCACCTTCTCAAGTATAGCTTTAGGTTTCCATACCTTTTTCTGGATCTTTACTTCTTTCTTTTTCTCCACATTAGTTAACTTTGGTTGATTCTTGCTTTTGTAAGGGCAATTTTTCACCCAATGACCCTATTTTTCACAAACAAAACAAGTATTTGGAAGATCTTCAAAAATTATCTCTTGCATCTTTTTCCCAAGTTTTGAAATCAATTGCACCTTCTCAGGAAGGTTCTTCAAATGGGCTACTTTCACATATATTCTAGCACACTGGAGTTTTGATTTTGAAGCCGTGACATTGTCAACTGCGACAAGTTCACCAAAAGAACTAGCTATACCCTTGAAAATATCTTCATGCTAGAACTCTGAAGGTAATCTAGGAAGTCTAACCCATACTGCAGTAGTTAGGAAGAAGGCATTAGATAGATCCATGTTTGGCTCCCTTTTTTTCATTGTAAGAGGACTATTACCAAATGACCAAGGTCCACCACAAAGCACCATATTCAAATCTTCCTTATAGTTAAAGACAAAGGAAAAAGAAACCATTCATCATAGGTGTTATGTCAACTTGGCCACAAATAATCCATTTTCTTTTGATCATATTTCTCAATGCATCAATATCAGGCCTTGCCCCCAAAAATTTCCCAACTAGAGTACAATCCATAGTCGAGATAGAGAAATCAACAATCAAATCTAGAATAAAGATTTGGAACTCACCTTTCTCCCAGCAAGGTTTCAATGTGACAGGAGGGAAGGATGATTTACCTCCAGGTTTTCTCCCGAACAATGAAGACCACTTCCTTTGATCATCTGGCACTTTCTCCCTCATCTAGTCCTCTGTCCTACAAACATTAGCATTCTCTTCCATATTCTCCAAAAAAATCTTTTCTTGCTCAAGGTCCCTTTTGAGCACGTGACTGGCAGACAAGGGAACGGAAAGGGCATTCCCGACCCCATAGCTTGTGGAACAGGAACCCGATCCTGCAATTTCCGTCAAGATCCCCATCTTTTGATTCCCCTGTCCCTCCAGGATCGGTCCCTATTGCGAAGTTTCCTCCTTCTAGATTCCCGCTTGACAGAGCTCTGACCATTTCAAAAAATTATCCACTACTCATTGATTGAGTTAGAAGAAGATAAAGTTGTTGATTAGTTTTAAATAAATACACCACAAAAATAACATGTTACACCCTAAAATGAATTTTCATCTTACTCTAGTTGAACCAAAACACCTTTAACAATAACTACAAATATTGCCATGACTATCTTTTCCCTACCCTCTACAATTCTCTCTCTTTGAGTGATACAAATAAGACATTTATTTATTTATTTTGATGACAACTCCTGACATCACAATGAATAATGTCTCAACACGATATTGGAGATAGTTCAAGTTTCCATAGAATATTTTGAGATATTCAATAAAATACAATAGCTCAAGGTCCAATCCTTGAGATCCATATTTCAGAACAACATAGGTCGTTTATATTGCAAGAGATAGCTATCCAACCATGATTTTGTGAGTCATTTCTTTCATATGCTTAATTAATCTAGAATCAATCGAACCTTATTTTTACCCTCAAAAGTGTTATATTAGGAAGCAAATTGCCATTTTCTTTGTTAAACTTAGAGGGCGACAACACATATTCATCATTCTAAAATTGACCAGTAAGGATGGATTGCGTAGACAAGATCTGAGAAAAAACCACTGAAAACGAGAGGAAGTGATAATTTTTTGAAGGATATGGTTTGAACATAGACCGGTAGAGCTCATGTTAACGAGGGAAACAGAGGACCCACGCCACTTCCTTTGATTAAAATAACAATTATGATTATGGGCTGATAATAATCGTGTAGAAAGTTCATGGGCATGGAACATATTTTTTAAGAAATGTAATGAAAAAGGATAGAAAAAATGCATGGTTTTGCGTGTAAAAGGAATAAAGTTTGTGGATTAGAAAAGTGAAGCTTTTGCAAGGACAAGTATCATTTCAATGTGGACGAAGACTTGATGAGGAAAGCAATGCAAGGGAATTTAAAAGTGTCCCAAATCAAAAGTTGCTTGTCCCACAAGTCATGCCTTCTTTCATCAAACACCTGACTTCCCACTTCATAAATTCATATAATGGATGACAGACTTTTATCTCCTTCATAGCCATCTTTCCCATCCAATTATCAAAACACACCCAAAAAGCTTTTGTGGACACCCACAATTCAAACCAGAGTTGTGGTGGAGATGAAGCTTGATGAATACTATTCAAGAGAATCTCGAATATTGTAAGTTGTCTGCCATTATTGGCTTAAGATTGTTTTTGGCTGACGAGGAGTTGGAAAAAGGGAAAAAACATCACATGGCCAGATGAAAAATCGCCTTTGGAACAAGAGAAAGTTTGGCGTAGCTACAACTATAAAAACTGCTTTGGATCATACTTTAAAAAGAAGAAAGAAAAATCGAAGGCCCAAAAATGCGGTATCAGAGACTGCATAATTGTTGTAGCAAGAGACCTGTAAAGAGAGGTCTTTGGTCCCCTGATGAAGATTTGAAGCTCACCAGATATATCCATGGCCATGGCGCAGGCAACTGGCCATCTCTTCCTGATAGAGCTGGTAAGCTGTTTGTATCATTCAAAGCTATTAGATTTCTACAATTCATTTCTAATATCAAATTCTATTTCTAGATTTAATTGTGTATGTTCTTTCAGCATCAACATTTCGGATCACACTCTGTGATCCATTGTCAGAATGAGAGAGAAGAGAGAAGGATAGAGGAAAAAGAAAGAAAATAAAATTCATATCATATCAAATCATATTCAGTTCAGGTCTTTTATTGAATGACTGATTATACCATGTGGGTGCAATCATCATGGCAGGATTGGAGCGATGTGGGAAAAGTTGCAGACTCAGGTGGATGAATTACCTGAGGCCAGGCATCAAACGAGGGGAATTCTCTGTGGAGGAAGAGAATACCATCATCTTCCTTCACACTCTTTTGGATAACAGGTATTCCTAGATCTCTGCTTATGGCTGCAAAGTCTAACCCTGTACAACTTTCTAATGCCCATCCTTGAACATCACACACTAAGGAAAAGATTAAGCTTTGGAAAAGTATGTCAATTTTGACTATATAACATGCTTAGCTTAAGAATGAAGTCTTAGTGTGTGATGTTTAAGTCATCCCCATTTTAACTACTGATTTCAGAAATTAAAATTACATATAGTTTGGTGCAGGGCTTAAGCAGACTTTGTTTCAGTATTAAGATTTCCAAATTAGGAATAAGAGCTGTCTGCCTGATTCTAGGCATGTCATCAGCTCAAGATAAGCAGCATACAGTGATAACATAATATATCTTTATAATTATGGATTGCTGAGTGTGATTCAAAACTTCAATACAAAAGAACTGTTTGTTTGTTCTAAGATGCAAATTCAAGATAATCATCAGTATATAATAATTAATAAGTTCATCTTTATGATATGTGGCTGAGTATATCCAAAACATCAATAGAAAAGAGTTTAAGATATATTATCAGCTCAAGATAACCAGCATATAGTGATAAGTAAAATACATCTTTATGATGGTGGATATGTTAACATTGATCTAAAAAGTCGATTCAAAAGAACTGTCTGTTTGTTGGAATATATATATATCAGTTCAAGATAACTAATCTATAATGATTTGTTTATCTTTGCGATAGTAGACAGTTGAGTGTGATCTAAAATATTGATACAAAAGAATGTCTATTGTTTTGACACATTATCAGTTCTAAGTTAACCTGTATATACTAATAAAATCATTTATGTTAATGATGATGGATTGTTGAATATGATCCAAAACATAACAAAACTGTCTATATGCTTTAAGGCATACTATCAGCTCAAGATAATCAACATATAGTGAAAAACAATTGTCTGTATCATAATTGAGAACTAAATATGGTCCAAAACATCAATATAAAAACAAAAATACAGTTGATTCAGGAAGGATTTATTTGAATTTATCTTCACTTAACTAGGTTCTATCTAAGAGTTCTACTTCAAAAACACAACCAATCTATACTGTGGCCTTGCATCCACCTGTGCCGAGCTTAACAAAGTAGTCATTTGTGTCTGAAAAAGCAGGAACAATCTTACTTTCTTTTACTTCCTGGATAAGCTGCTGATTGATTTGATTCAGTTATTGTCATCATATTTGGATTGGATACTTGCCAATTTGATCTTACATCAAAGGATCAAACTTTGCAAGATATTACAAAGCTTATACAACTATAAAGCCACTGTACAATATTGTAGCATAACTTTGCAAATTCTCTGTCAAAGAAGTGGAGGGCCAAAGAGATGTTTTTATTTAAAATTGATGATTTGTATTCAAATTTTAAACATAAATGTTACTTTTATGTCATTAAAATTGAACAATTTACATTATGTCAGTTTTTTTTTTTCATAAAAGAATGACACAGGTTTGTGCTTTTACCCTTACAACCTTTTAACATTTTGATTATTTTTGGACTTTAAACAGATGGGCTCAGATTGCAAGGCATTTGCCAGGAAGAACAGACAGCGAAATCAAGAACTATTGGCACAGCCGCCTTAAGAAGAAGGAGGGTTTTGCTTCAAGTTCAACTTCTATTCATGATACCTCCAACTCTTTCACACCCTCATGTGATACAGATGTGCCTCTTCCCACCATTGATGACACCATTGCTTCTTTTCAGCTCTCCACCAGTGACCTCCAGAGCTGTGTTGAGTGGATGGATTCTCTGCAACACCAATTAACACAAGATAATGTCATCTTCTTGGAAACAACATACCCAAGATTAACACAAGCCTCCTCATATGACACTCTCTTCTATAATGAAGAAGCCAACATTCCTGATGCCATGCCTCATTCAATCATTATAAACCACTTGGATGCCTCCACATGATGGGAATTTTTAAAACATCTCCATTGTATTCATTCCAACTCATCTTTTACATGAGCATATGACTCTGCTATATCATGTCTGTTATACAAATGTATGACTAGTGTATTATATCATCTCTTATACAAACATATGACTTTGTTATATCATTTCTTAACATGCATATGACTGTATTATATCATCTCTTGTACAAACACATGACTGTGTTATATTGAGGCACTGTTTTTCTCTTTTGGAAGATTACTGTTATATCTGAGATACTGTGTCCCTTTTGGAAGATTAGTTAGGAAGGATAGATATTACTGTGCGTCTCTTTTTGGAAAAGCACTTTCCAAGGAAACATTTGGAGACTCTTATATAATTAGTATGTTGTATAGGCCGAAAATTTTGGATTGAAATTGTGTGGAGTTTATTTGTATTTATGTTTTAGATTATGTTTTGTTTCTTTTATTGGTTCTTAAAATTTTAAGACAGTTTTTTATTGTTTTTATAATGATAATGAATGGATTATGAGTGTGGTGTCAAATAAAATGTCATATTTAAAAGTCTTCAATTTTTTAAGGAGATAGTTGTGAGTAGTAGTAGAAGTCAAATTTTGATAAATTGCTATCAGAATTTAACTATGTCGTTTATGAGTTAAATTCATTGATCTTTGTTTCATGAGTAGTGGTTCACAAGAAACCATCTTTCAAGAGAATGAATGAAACAGTCAGCATTGCTTCACGGATGGAGTGATGGGTTCTTGTGAACTGAACTACTCATGGAATATGAGTCAATGAATTTGACAATATTGAGTCTTGATAGCAATATCGCATGCTGTTAATAAGTTAAATTTGAGAAATATTCATCAATAGAAGTATCTATAATACTATTCTTTTATAAAAAAGAGTTTTATTTAAGGAGTTCATGTTATAGTGTGATGTTACGAGATGGCACTGTTGTGGCCACCAAACTCCAAACTTATGTTGGGGTATTGAACTTAATGTTGATGATGTTGCCGTTCATACTAAGAAACTTGATGCTTTAGGTCTTTGTTGGGCTAGTGTCTTCACCTTGAGTGGTTGTTGTGCCACTAAGTCTGGACAATTCATGTTATTGAAGATGATGTCTCTTGTGGGTAACCACAATGAGAGTGACGAGAGTTAAAACTTCCTCATCACTAAACAAAAATAATAATAGTGTAATACAAAGTAACAAGAATCGGAATCGGCAAGGCCAAATCAAATCGTGAATCGGCCATGAATCAGAATTGAATCGCCCACGAATCAGCAAATTTAAAATACCCTTGAAATTTAGTGAGCAACTTATTTCATAAACCCTTTATCGCTGATTCGATTCACCGATTCACAAAAAATCGTTTGGCTTGAATTCAATCGCCAAATTTGATTCTTGGAACTATGATGTAATAAGAAAATTAAATTATTTTTAGCTTAAAAGAGTTATATTTTTGTTTAATTGTTATCTCAAGAAACCTTTGTATTTGAATATTATAAGATATATATTTAGTTTTGCTACTCTTTCAAAATAAAATTTTCTAAAATCATATCTATTATTAAAATTAAATATATATAAATACTCAGTCTAATACAAAATACATATATTGAAAAAACATGAACATAATTATTTTATCTCAACATTCACTTTTAAATGTCTATAACTTCAATATCAAATCGAAAACAAATTTATTATAAATTAAAAATATTTCTTAGATACCTCACTAACTAAATATAATAATCATATACAAATTTCAAAACGTGAAAATTGCGACTGACAACTCTTTGAGCTCTGGAATTAATTTCTTCGATACCATGGAGCGTTATTCCTTTGATGAGTGGCATGTTGGATAATAATAAATATTCTTTTTCACGTGGATGACAAGCAATGGGGACTTATGTCATGGATTCCTTTCTTGTAGGCGCCACTTTGTCTTGATTTTTTGGTAATAATGTTAACTTTAAAGTTGGGTCAAGTACAGTTTGGCCCCATGAGATCAAAAGTCTTTGTTGAGATCCCACACAACTTTCCAAATTACAAAATATCAACCATCAAAGTTACTATCACATTACCACAAGCATAATGTTTAATGCTCTTCAAGAGCTTTTGTGGGTCCAACAGGGGGTCTTCCATTGGGAACTTCCTAAAATCTCCCAACCATGCAATTATGATTCAACTCTACTATATTTAAAGTCATATCTTTTTGGGGAGAAATAAACTAGACATAAATTAATGGATAAGGGTTGAATTTATTGGTCTTCCATTATTAATGGTTTGAGTTGGTGTTTGGAAACTTTTAAGTGGAGATGGATGTTTGTCAATAAGTTAGATGAAGCCTAAGTTAATTGATAAGGTTTGAAGTTATTGATTCAACATTAAGTGTAATTTGTCACTGTGTTTTCAGTATTATGGATGGATGTTGGTCTTATATTTGTTTTTAGGATTATGAAATTTGAATTTTATAATAAGGGTTAAATGTTATGAAACAAATGTATTGTTTTTATGATTTGTATTTGAAATATATTTAAAATATGGATTGTTTGAAATTTATTTTGAGAGTTTAATGTTTGTAGTGAAAATTGTGTATCTTGTAGTTTTCACTTTTTAATTGTTCTAATCATGCTTGACATAAATTGAGGTCTTTGATCATTTTTTTTCCTAAATGTTTCAAAGCTTTAAAATATATACTTATACAAGAAATCAACTCTCTTATCTTCTCTTATAATTGTCAAAGCTTTGACTTTGCTAATTTGGTAAGAAAATCCATGCTGAGATTTGCTATCTGGATTTGATTGTGTGACCAATTTTTTACATCAACCCGTCTAACCTCAACCGTGATGATGGGTGGCACCTAAACCATGCTTGGCGTCCCTTGTTGTCGTCCCTTCAGTATTCTAGCCCCACCTTGTCCTGATTGTTCCTTGTATCCCCTGTTCTGCCTCGGGCCCCCCCCCCCCCCCACCACCTTTTTTGGTTTTTTCGCTTTCTCTCCCCCTTGGTGCTCCCTGTCCCTTCCTCCCTCCTTGTCTTCTCTCCTTCTCTTGTTCCTCTTAGGCTCTTTGGTTTTTCTTGTGCCGACCTTCATGTTTCTCTCTTCTTTCTCCTCCGCGCTAGTACTAGGGCTTTGGGGGCCTTCTTTCTTAGTTTCCTTGTTGTGAGTCGGTTTGCTCTTTTTTAATTTTATTTTTCATTTTTATTTTTTTGTGTTACCCCCCTGGTGCTTTTGCAGGCATAGGCTGGCATGTGTTCCTATACATTTGTTGGTATTTGTCGGCTTTCTTCTTGTTGTGTTTTCTTGTGTTCTTCTGCAGATTTTTTCTTTCTCTTTTTATATTTCTTTTTTGAACTTCCTTCCTTTAGCTTAGTGTTTTCTTTCCTCTTATTTTATACTTATTGTCTTAAGTTTTTAATTGTTTTGATTCGTTTATCTTATTTATCTTTTTGATGTTTTCTTTCCTTTACTTCTTGGTCCTTTGTGGCCTTTTTCTATTTCACCAACTCCCCCCACCTGCCCCCCAACCTTTTATAATCCTTTCCCCTTTCGTTTTCTTATATTGTCTCTTTCATGGTTCTTTTGTTTATCTTACCTTTGTTCTTCTTTTCATTTTGTTTTTTTCTTCTTTTCTTTCTTTCCAATTTTAATTTTATTATTAACTAAGTTATTTTTTATTATTTATTTAGTTATTTATTTTTAAAATTTTATATTTTACTCTATTGTCCTCTCTTTTGCTTATTCGAACCAAAAATTTATTTGTGTTTTATTCCTTATTTTTAACTATGTTTCAATCTTCTTCTTTTTATTTTATTAGTTCATTAATTATTGTGTATCTTCGATTTTTCTTCTTCTTTTTTAATTCTCCCTCCTTTTTTAAAAATTATTTTAGGTGTCTTTTCTGTTTCCTTTCTATTTTATCATTTTTCTTAATTATTTTAGTAGTTTTCTTCATTATTCTTTTGGTTCTTCCAGTCTCTTAATTAAATTTTTCTTCTTTTTCTTCGTTAGAACCTCTTTTAATTTTTTCAAGTATTTTCTATTCTTTTTAATTTTTTAGTGTTATATTCTCCTTTCTTATCTTTTGGAGTCTTTAGGCTGCTCACCAGGATTTTCTCTTTGGGTCTTGCAACTCTTTTTCCTCTTCAGGTTGGCTTGGTTGTCTTTTGGGTTTCCTTTATTTGGTAGTTGTCCTCATTTTGTGTGCTTTCTTCCTCCTTTCCCCCCTAACCCCCTACCTTTTATTTGAAGTCTGGTTTGCTAACTTTCTCTTTTATCCTTCTCTTCTTTTGTATGCATCCTGATGATGGATCACGGAGTGTGATCCGAAACGTTGATGTAAAAAATTGGTCACACAATCAAATCCAGATAGCAAATCTCAGCATTGATGGATTGTGAAAATCTGATAGCTCTTAAGAAAATCCATGATAACAAAAATGTAGTGGTTTCCTTGTAAGGGAGCATCAATAGGTCCAATGAAGTCAATCCCCCCATATCGTGCGTGGATCTAGAGCTACTTGAGGCTACAAAGGAATCTCAATTGTTGGTGTGTGCCCTTCCCATGTGCTAGCATTCATCAAAATGTTTCACACAAATGAAACATCTTTGGTTGTGGTTGGCCAAAAATAGCTTGCTTCAAGGATCTTATGTACATTGTGAATTATTGAATAAAGACCTCCTTCAGGTGCACTATGACATGAATGGATGGTGTCATATACTTCAATTTCATGCACAAACATACAGAAATTATGACTAGGATTGTTTCTAAATAAAAGGCCGTCAATCCATTCAAATCTTGAATTTTCTCTAATTAACTATTTCTTTTTCCTTGAATTGAAATAACTTGGACACTTCCATGTCACAAGATAATTTGCAAGGTCAACAAAACATGGTAACTGAATAGAAATGGCAAAAATGTTCATTTGTAGACTTCTTATCTACTAGTTTATCATTTCCCTGCATAAGCATTTTTGGTAGAAAAATAACAATACACTAGTACATTTCAGGGTCATTTTAGACCAAAATTTTTGTTAGCAGGCCAATTTGACTTGTCAAATTCATTTTTAAAAAATATGATCTCGATAATGTCAAAATTTTGACAACAGTTAAGTTTTGCATCAAAATTTCCACATTGTTGGGGATATAAACAAAAAAAAGAAAAGTGAAACTTCATTTATTCACATGGAAAAGTGTAGATGAGAGGGAGGCTTCACGAATATTTTTATATCGCCATTGAAGGTAAGGGTTTTCGAAAAATAATTTACAAGGCTTATCTTATTTTAAACCAAGTTCATTTTTTCTCCATCTAGTACTCTTCTATTTTCTTAAGTGCATTCGTCACATTATCTAAGAGGAAATTAGTATTTCATGATTCATGCTATTTGCAAGATCAAATTGAAGGTTCTATCCTTTATATCTTATTTACCTAGCTATAAGTTGTGCCCAGCTTCTCAAAAATTGAATTTTCCCACAAACTAAAAATCCCATCAAGAGGTCTATTGAGTGAAATCGCACTTGATAAGTAGTCAAATTTCCATTAATTCTCCACATCTTTGGTGTCTTTATAGACTGGTCATTAGAGATACCCTTGTCTTTATAGATTGGTCGTTAGAGGAACTTGATTCATTCACATAACAACAATCGCTACAGACTGGCCATTAAAGATACCCTTGAATGAGATCAAAATTTTTCAGCATGTAAATATTATTAGAATACATTAAAAGCCCTATAGTGATCGATTAGAATTTTGAGATGAATAATAAAACTAGAATGATGGTTCACTAGACTCTAGGGATTGGTTATAAACTTGCATGATATTTACATGAATGATAAAATCTAATAAGTGTGCAGTTGGAAAAATTCATTAGTCCATGAAATTTAAAGGAGACTATGAAATTTGGTAGACCCAAGACTAGAAAAGACATAAATTTCCTTAAGCAAATTGACCTTACGGCTTGAAATGTACACTTACCTTAAAACTTGAAAATTGATTAAAAAATGGAATGAGACACTACTATACCCTTAATGTGGATTAAAATGTTCTTCCAAGGATGCTAAAAAGAGCATCTCAAGCAATGAGTAGACATAGAAACTCATCGAAAGGATTCATGAATTTCATTGAGGAAAAAATAAGTAATATTTTCTCACATAGGGCCATTTGGGCTAAAGAATAACAGTCCATACATATTTGATTAAAATAATAATAAAATCATATATATTGCCCATGATCGATTAGGAAGAGTAAAGCCTTTCTTGCATAAACTGTCAATAGTCAATACCTTATTTTGAAAGAACAACTAGTAAAAGATATTTATTTTAGGAATTAGAGAGTTAATCCAAGCTTTAGACCAAAATAAACTCTCAAAGTTTTTAAAATTCATAGATAAAATAGAGGAAATAAAGAACCTTCCATCAGAATTGTGACTATTGAACATGTTATCATTAAGACTCAGTCCAGTAAAATAGGAATTCGGATTTTAGTTAATAGGAGGAAGAGCAGGATTCACATCCTTAAGTATAATTCATTCATTGTTTCTCTAGTAGTTTCTAACTTCAATCCCTAGTAAGTTTTTGCATTTTTCTCATGCTAGAAGAAGATTTAAGATCTTCAAAAATAGGATTATCCATAATCCAATTATCATCCCTAAACTTGATCCTCCTTCCATTACCAAGATGCCATCTTTTTCCTTGCTTAACATGTTCTTATCTTTATGGATATTATTCCAAATCTGGTAACCATTAATCCAAACATCTAAATAGAGGTAATCCTCAAGGTTAGGAGCTGCAAAGACATACTTTTTTTTAATTAGAGAGTTCCATTATTTTTCCTCTTCAAATATTCTCTAAATTTGTAGTAACTCTCTAAATTAGAGAGTTCCATTCTTTTTCCTCTTCAAATATTTCTCTAAATCTGGTAACCATTAATCTAAACATCTAAATAGAGGTAATCCTCAAGGTTAGGAGCTGCAAAGACATACTTTTTTTTAATTAGAGAGTTCCATTATTTTTCCTCTTCACATCCTTAAGTATAATTCATTCATTGTTTCTCTAGTAGTTTCTAACTTCAATCCCTAGTAAGTTATTGCATTTTTCTCATGCTAGAAGAAGATTTAAGATCTTCAAAAATAGGATTATCCATAATCCAACTATCATCCCTAAACTTGATCCTCCTTCCATTACCAAGATGCCATCTTTTTCCTTGCTTAACATGTTCTTATCTTTATGGATATTATTCCAAATCAGGTAACCATTAATCCAAACATCTAAATAGAGGTAATCCTCAAGGTTAGGAGGTGCAAAGACATACTTTTTTTTAATTAGAGAGTTCCATTCTTTTTCCTCTTCAAATATTATCTAAATTTGTTCAGAGAGAAGTATTTTATTAATCGTTTGGATGGTGTTGATGCCAATACATCACTTCTTAATTGGTTTGTAGGCATTTTCCTAAGACACTAACAAAAATGAACCTTCTCCTTTGTGTCCATCCAAAGAAACTTCCCCTAGATTTTTTAGTTATATTAACATACTTAGCAAGAATAGAGAAAAGGCTTAAATGCATACACATGCATATTTTGGTGAATAGATTTCAAAAGTTGGATTTTCCCAGCTTGACTTAAAAGGTTCCTTTCTAACCAGTCCACATGCTATTAATTTTGTCAGTAACGGAATTCCAAAAAGAATTAAAAGGTTTGATCAGTAATGGGAGACCAAGATAGGAAAAAGGAAAAAAAAATCAATCTTACACTCAAGGATTTTAGATATTCTTTTTTGTCTCTCTTATGGATTATTGATAAAGAAAATTGAACTTTTGGTCCAATTGACAAGTTGGCCCATAGAATTAAGTATAGGAAGAAAGAGAAATCTCAAATTTTTTTGCCTCTTTGACAAAATCCATTCGCATCACAATAGTGTCATCAAAAAATTGCTTGCAAGAATGAGGAGAAAAATTAGAAAAATGTTGGAGACCCTAAATCTTTCCATCTTGAACAAATCGTCCAATACATCTACCCAAAGGTTCCACCATGATATAAAAAAAGCTAGGAGAAATGATGTCACCTTTTTTTATACTACATCAAGCTTTGAAGAAATTAGAATACATGCCATTCACCAACACAATAGTAGACGAAGTAGAAAAAAATAATTTAATGAATTTCTAACTAAAACCAAAAACCTTTAAAACTTTGCACAAAAATTGCCAATCAAATCTATCCTAAGATTTGGATAGATCCAATTTCATTAAAAAAAACCTTGTTTGTTTGAGACTTCCAGTGAGTGAATGTTCTCATGGACAGTCATGATTGAATCCCAAGTTTTTCTTCTAATAAAAAAACCTATTTGTTAGACACAGATAATTTTATGGAGAAGAGCCAACAACCTCAAAGTTAGGACTTTAGAAATAATATTCTATAACAAGTTGCAAAGGATAATTGTGTTAAATCCATCCACAAAATTCGCTCTTGGTTTATTCTAAATAAGGTAAATAAATGTACAATTCATTTCCTCTAGTAGAGATTGAGTGCCAAATAATTCTTTGACATAATTGGAGACTTTCTTAGAAACAATATGCCAAAACTTGTGGAAAAAGAACATAGGGAAACTGCCCAACCTAGGAGACTTCTCTCCTTTAAATGAGAAGGTTGCTTCCTTAATTACTTTGGAGGATAGGATAAAACTAAGAGATTTATTCAAAATATCATCAACTCTAGAAGGAATAGAAGTGATAAGATCATTTTGATTAAGAGAGTATAAATTATTGTCAATCAATAGAAGATTAGAGAAATACCCCACCATTTCTTCCTTGATATCTTGATCCTTATCTAACTTTTCTCTATAACGCTGAATGTTATTTATTATATTTGTTACCTTATGCTTAAGAGCTATCATATGGAAATATTCAGTATTTCTATCTTTGTCCTTCAACCATAAATCTGTCAATCTTTTCCTTTAGAATATTTACTCTTTAGATGTTATATTGTGGTACTTGACTAGAATGTCATTCTCAGAATTTATTAGATGTTCAGTGTAGCCCTCTTCTTAAATTTGATCCTACATAATTTTAAGATCATTTTGTGTTTCCACTTTTATTTAGAACATGCCTCCAAAGACTTCCTAATTCCAATTTTTGATCCTTTCTTTTACATGTCCATGTTTCTTTTCCACTTTGAACATAGTTGTACCTTTAACTTTAATGCTTCACCATTCATGTATGCATTTTCAAGATTCGGATGAGCCAACCACATTCTTTAAACTTGAAGGGGTAGTTAACCTTTCCAGACAAAGGTTTTTCTACAAAGGTTAGAGGAAAGTGATCTGAACCAATATAGGCACAAAACAACAAAATAAATTTATAATATCTCTGAGCACATGATACACTAAGCCTTCAAGATTTTTTTTTTAAAATTGCAAGTAGGTAGGACATTGTTAAAAAGTTTTCACTTAGATGACTCCAGAGAATACCAATATGCATCAACCATTAAATCAATCTATTACCTTGTTTGTAAGAAATGCACATATGTAAGAGACCTTCATAAAACTCAAAGAGATTTAAATGGAAGGAACAAAATAGCGTTATCAATTCCCTGAAATGGAAAGTTACAAGCTATAAAAATATTTTATTGAAATGTGGCCTATTTAGGCACAAAATCTAGAGAGACATAGGCTACAATTATTTACAATATGAGATGACATAGGAAATATGGAACTCGTCTCTTGGAAATTGGGTGTCTAATGAAGAGAACATAACATGGGTATGTGCAGGATCATGGTCAACCAAACTATGGCCTTAAGTGGTAGTAAAAAACTAGCAAATCAGGGTTATGTCAACTTGACACATAATTTTAAAGTGGTTCTAGACTTTATATCAAAAAGTTGTAATAAAATAATCTGTAGGAAGTTGAATGTAGTTTCTAAACTACTAGGTCTTATCTAGAGAAAAAAATAATTGATTGCTCAAAAGTTTGGATTTTAATGCAGTACTACAAAAATTTTAGGGCGAAAATAAAAAGTAGGTGTATGTCTAACCACCTTAATCAAAATCAAATGATAATATTTTTAAAATATAATTATAGATATAAAAAGTGGGCTCATGCTCGGATGTGACGCATATTTTTGGGTATTTTTATCTAAATAAATAATTAAATATGAATTTTCTACTAAAAATTTTTTGGAAAAAAATCCTCCCATGTCTGACCACCTTAACTAATAGAAAACTTTATCAAATCTAATTTAATTTTTATTTTTCTTATACTAGGTGAAGCATAGAGTGTGACGCAACTTTTGGATTTAAAAAATGTTATATTGTTTGAGAGTTATAGCTATTTTTCAATCAGTATGTCAATAATCACTTTACAATCATCTTCACTGAAAATTAACTAATAAATACTTATCGAACTCAGAATTTGAAAAAAATTATATCGATGGAATCTCGAGAGTGTTATAAAAAAACTCTTTTTGTTTCATTCAATTTTGATGAAATAACATTGTCAGATGGCTACCCAAAGTTTGAGTGTTAATGAAACCCTTCTCAAACACATTTTTTGGGTTGATCCAATAGGCTTGGTAAATACCAAGGCTAATTGGATACCCAAATTCAATCAGGTATTTGATTAGGTCCAAGATTTTTCAATTGAAATTTGGAGAGAAGTTTGAGAGGAGAGATTTTTCAATGTCAAATTTGGAGGGAGGGAAATTTGAGAGGAAATAAATTTAAGAGGGAAACTTTAGAGTGTTTTAGAGAGAAATTTATTTGGGGAAAGTGTGGACATTGATATTATTATTATTAACTATTATTATTATTATAAATGATTATAATTATTATTATATTATAGTAATATGTATGATTATATTATTAAATATAATATACTTATGAATATAATTATTATTATTATAACTAAATATAATATAGTAATATATATGATAAGTATCATTATTAAATATATATAGTAATATTATATGACTATTGTTATATATAATAATATATATGGTTATTATTATTAAATCTATAATCTAGTAACATATATGATTATTATAGTTATATAATCTAATAATACATTATTATTATATTAAAATATACAATATTATATTATTATTAAATATAATATTGTCATAAAATGCATCAAAAGGACGCATTTCATGACAACATATGTCCCTAGGGGTCCTAGGGGTCCTACGGATATACATTTTCATGAAATGCATTGAGAGGGGTCATAGGTTAACCTATGACCCCTCTCAATCCATTGGAACCAACCAAATGACCTATGACCCCTCTCAACATGTTGGAACCAACCAAATGCATCCCTAGGGGTACTAGGAACCCTAGGGACATAGGTTGTGATGAAATGCATGGAGAGGAGTCATAAGTCATCCTATGGCCCTTTTTGACCCATATAAACGATTATATTATGTCCTTAGGGGTCTTAGGAACCCTAGAGACATATGTCATCATGGAATGTGTTGAAAGGTCCTATGACCCCTTTTGACCCATATAAATAATTATAATATGTCCTTAGGGGTCCTAGGACCCCTAAAGACATATTTTGTAATAAAATGTGTCGAAAGGGGTCATAGGTCATCGAATGGCCTCTTTCGACCCATATAAATGATTCTAATATGTCCCTAGGGGTCGTAGGACCGCTAGAGACATATGTCATCATGGAATGTGTCGAAAAGAGTCATGGATCTTCCTATTGCTACTTTTGACCCATATAAACGATTATAATATGTCCCTAGGGGTTCTAGGGCCCCTAAAGACATATGTTGTAATAAAATATGTCAAAAGGAGTCATAGGTCATCCTATGGCCCCTTTCGACCCATATAAACGATTATAATATGTCCCTAGGGGTCTTAGGACCCCTAGAGACATATGTCATCATGAAATGTGTCGAAAGGGGTCATAGGTCATCCTATGGCCCCTTTCGACCTATATAAATAATTCTAATATGCCCTTAGGGGTCCTAGGGCCCCTAGAGACATATGTTGTAATAAAATGTGTCAAAAGGGGTCATAGGATGTCCCTAAGGGTCCTAGGATCTCTAGAGACATATGTTGTAATAAAATGTATCGAAAGGGGTCATAGGTCATCCTATGGCCCTTTTCAATCCATCTAAACAATTCTAATATATCCCTAGGGGTACTAGGACCCCTAGAGACATATGTCATCATAGAATGTGTTGAAAGGGGTCTAAGTCATCCTTTGGCTCTTTTCAACCCATATAAATGATTATAATATGTCCCTAGGGGTCCTTGGACCCCTAAAGACATATGCCATCATAAGATGTGTTGAAAGGGGTCATAGGTCATCCTATGGCCCCTTTTGACTCATATAAATGATTGTAATATGTCCCTAGGGGTCTTAGGACCCCTAGAGACATATGTCATCATGGAATGTATCGAAAGGGGTCATAGGTCATCCTATGGCCCCTCTCGACCCATATAAATGATTGTAATATGTCCCTAGGGGTCTTAGGGCCCCTAGAGACATATGTTGTAATGACATGTATTGAAAGCGGTCATAGGTCATCATATGACCCCTTTCGACGCATATAAATAATTATAATATGTCCCTAGGGGTCCTAGGACCCCTAAAGACATATGTTGTAATAAAATGTGTCGAAAGGGATCATAGGTCATCCTATGACCCATTTCAACCCATATAAATGATTATAATATGTCCCTAAGGGTCCTAGGACCCCTAGAGACATATATCATCATGGAATGTGTCAAAAAGGGTTATAGGTCATCCTATGCCCCTATGGCCCCTTTTGACCCATATAAATGATTATAATATGTCCCTAGGGGTCCTACGGCCCCTAGAGACATATGTCGTCATGGAATGTTTCGAAAGGGGTCATAGGTCATCCTATGGCCCCTTTTGACCCATATAAATAATTTTAATATGTCCTTAAGGGTTCAAGGACCCCTAGAGACGTATGTCATCAAGGAATGTGTCGAAAGGGGTCATAGGTCATCTTATGGACCCTTTTGACTCATATAAATGATTGTAATATGTTCCTAGGGGTCTTAGGACCCCTAGTGACATATGTCATCATGGAATGTGTTGAAAGGGGCCATAGGTCATCTTATGGCCCCTTTCGACGCATATAAACGATTGTAATAAGACATATGTCGTCATGAAATGTGTCAAAAGGGGTCATAGGTCATCCTATGGTCTGTGTCAAAAAGGGTCATATAAATAATTCTAATATGTCCCTAGGGGTCCTAGGACACCTAGAGACATATGTTGTAATAAAATGTGTCAAAAGGGCTATGGCCTCTTTCGACCCATATAAACAATTGTAATATGTCCCTAGGGGTCCTAGGACCCCTAGAGACATATGTTGTAATAAAATGTGTCAAAAGGGCTATGGCCCCTTTTGACCCATATAAACAATTTTAATATGTCCCTAGGGGTCCTAGGACCCCTAGAGACATATGTCATCATGGAATGTGTTGAAAGGGGTCATAGGTCATCCTATGGTCCCTATCAACCCATATAAATGATTATAATATGTTCCTAGGGGTCCTAGGACCCCTAGCGACATATGTCATCATGGAATGTGTCGAAAGGGGTCATAGGTCATCCTATGACCCCTTTCAACCCATATAAATGATTATAATATGTCCCTAGGGGTTCTAGGACCCTTAGAGACATATGTCATCATGGAATGTGTCGAAAAGAGTCATAGGTCATCATATGGCTCCTTTTGACTCATATAAATGATTATAATATGTTCCTAGGGGTCCTAGGACCCTTAGAGACATATGTCATCATGGAATGTGTCGAAAGGGGTCATAGGTCATCCTATGGCCCCTTTCGACCCATATAAACGATTGTAATATGTCCCTAGGGGTCCTAGGATCCCTAAAGACGTATGTCATCATGAAATGTGTCGAAATGGGTCATAGGTCATCCTATGGCCCCTTTTGACCCATATAAATGATTCTAATAATAATAATGACAATATTATATGTTGTTATAGTAACAAATAAAAATAATATAGTAAAAATAATAATATAATATAATAATCATATATATATATATATAAATTTATATATTATATTTATAAATAATAATAATAATAACATAGGTCATAATAATAATAATATATAATAATAATAATAATATATATTATAGATTATAATTTATAAATGATAATAATAATAATATAATATAATAATTTCATATATATATATATATATATTATTATATATTATATATTTATAGATTATAATAATAATAACATATATTATTATATTTAATAATAATATAACATAATAATACATTATAAGGTAATACATAACTCATAACTCATATATTTTGGTAATTCATAACTCATTACTCACTAATAATGAATAGTAATTCGTTTTTCCCTCCAATATTTGGGTGGCAATATCGGATATCCGATTTGAAATTGAGTATCCAATCTAAAATCGGATATCTGATTTTACTGGCATGATTTTATCAAAATATTTCCTATGACTGCAAACCCGACAACATCACTTTTTTGTGCACCTTTTTCATGGGTTTTAGGAAAAATCACGTTTTGGGGCCCAAACAATCAAAAAAAGTTTGGTAATATATCTCTAGGTGTTTGATATTGTCATCTAAATGGGGAGCAGCAGTCGTCAAAAGGCTAAATGCAAAAGAAAGGTATCTAATGAAGACATTGTGGCATATAGGGAAAGGGACAAAATAGAATACCAAAGGAAAAGACAAGGAATGTTAAATGTCAGTCAAGTTGACGATGAATTAGTCAAAGGTGAAATCATAGAGTTAGATAATGAATATGTGTAGTTGAGGAATGAAAATGTACCAATTGAAAATGATAATGCGAGAGTTGAAAATTTAGACAATGAAAATTTTGAGGATGAAATGCTACCAGGTCATAATGTAAATTGCATAATTGACCATGTCGAACATGACAATGCACAGGAACCTTATATATCTCCTAGTTATAATCGACATGAAGGTTCTAGAACACAAAAATGGATAATTGAAATTGATGAAACAATTATTACCAATTTGGAAGGGAAAAAAATCAGAAAGAACCATTCGGTTATGGGCATCAAGACTATATAAGATTTTTTTTTACAACAAGACAATGATAGTGCAATGTTAGCTTTTTATACACTTATTACAGATGCAAAAGATGAGACCTATGCTTTCCAAATTGAAGATTCATGTCAATAAAAAGTTGAAAAGAAATGCTATTATCATGAAGAATCTTTTCAGTGCTCTCAATAGCATTGGGAAAAATAGTAGGGATAAGGATAAGAGAGCTACTCGAAGGGTTATTATAACCTCTTTGGTAAGTCATCATTTGAGAAAGGGTATATTAATGAGACAAACTTGTATTTACTTGAACCTAAATCATACTACTTTGAGAAGAGCACTTAGTCGACAAGAGAGAATTGGTGATCCTCTTCAAAATGAAACATGGGCTTTTGGTGGGAGACTTCCACGTTTGGCTTTTTTCTTATTTGACATAGAGCTGACATTATGATTATTAAAACCATTTTTATCAAACTAATAAAATAAGACTAATCTAGAAAATACAGATGAACAATTAGAATACTCGATTCCTTAAAAACAATTTGGGGAAGGCGTCGATAAGTTTGAATACTTATTCGTAATGAGGCATTGAAACTAGAAGTGATTTTATGATGATATTGTGTAAGCTTTTTACTACAAGTCTTATCAATGCATTTCAATTTATTTATTTTAGTGTGAGGTTTTCATTGTATATTTTACTCATTATTTTATTCTAATAATGTGATCTTGTATATTGTCAAAGTTAAACCATTGTATATTGTCAACATTTGGGACTGAATCAACATGTTGCATTTGATCCTCTCCATAATCATCTTCATGTTCGAGTGCTAGTTTGAATGGTGACTCCTCCCTTGACTTGAGCTGGGAAAAATACCCAATTGCACAGCCTCTTAAAAGCACAAACTTTAAGCTTGATTTGTTGGTTTCTATAGTGTTTCTCCTTTTTGTTGGTTCATCATGGTTACCATGCATTGTTACAACCATGCCAGCTCTTCCTCCAGTGGAAAAAAGTGTGGCAACAATGCTTACCAAATTGATTTTCCCCCTCATATTAACTTGTCTCCTATATTTAATGTTTCTAACTTGTATGCTTTGAAAGGTACTTTTTCAACTGATGTGGATGCAGGTACACTTGAAGAACCCAAGGAGGAGTTAAAGAAAGTCATTCCACCTATGCCTAAACTAGTGGTGGAAACTATTTTGGACAAGAGGATCAGTAAGAAAACAAGGAGGAAAACATATTATGAGTATCTAGTATAGTGGAAGGGGTAAACAATAGCAAATACCACTTGGTTGATTGAGAAGGCTCTTAAGGCTATGGCATTGAACCTTCACTTCTCAACACTCTAGAGACTGGAGTTTCTTTTATGTAGGGGAGAATGGTGAAAATCAACTAATTTTTCTTTTCTTTTCTTGATGTAATAAGGTCTAGGGATAGATCTAATGATCTCCCTATGACCATCGACTCTTGTAATGGACACAAGACCTCATGGTGCAACTATAAGCCTTGGGCATCAATTGGTCCAATAAAGTGGATTTTTGGTTATTTCTATGTTTTCTAGATGGTCTAGGTGTTTAGAACACTATTAGGGTCCCTAGGAGTTTTTGGAATCCATATACAAGCAAATTTGCAATAAAAGTTGTCTTAGCACAAAAATTGCAAAAATTGCAAAAAGTTGCTTAGCAACTTTGGCAATTTTCTTGACAACTTTTCAAAATGTAACTCCTAATGGCTGCAACTATCCATAGATTGGTTTAATTAGTTACAAATAGCCTATAAAGGCTCTGAACATTTGAAGAAGGAGATAGATTGAAAAAACGCATTGTACTTGCTCTCAAATCAATAAAAAAATGTTGTTTCTAGTGCATTTTTTTAAATTTCTAACGTGCAGTATGGAACCAAATGGTTGAAGGGTGAACTTTTTGCATTGATAAGTTGACACTATTCATTTAGAAAAACTTGGTTTTGGTTTGAAGTCCCTATCAATCATTTTGCAAAAGATATCCTATTTTCTTAGTTGTTGGTCCGAGAAACCCTTAAAATCAGGTTTTGGTCACAAAAATGACCCTAACTTGATTCTCCACCAGTGAATTTCTTTCCATTTTGGCATAGAGAAAGTTAGGGATGTACTTTATCATATTTTGGAAGTTTTGGAGTAGGAGGTTGCATTGGTGAATTTTGAGAGCAAACCCTAGGTCAAATATCTCTATGTATTTGACCCTGTTTTGGAGGAATTTGAGTGGATAGGATGGTGGAAATAGTTTGAGGACTTGGTGTAAAAATAAAGTACCCTTATCTGAATCTGAAGAATAGCCTGGTGGTGGAGCTTTTACTTCATGCACCCATTCTTGACCATTTTCCTTAAAAACCAAGCCTAAAGTGGCTAATTAGGCCTGTGTACTTGGTGCTGGTTGAGATATGCTAGAGTGGAGTTGGCCTTTGAAACTTTGGAGTTAATAACTACTTGGAAAAGGGTATTTGAATCAGCATTTTATTTCCTAGGTCCTTTGGTAAGTTTTGGAGTTATTGGTCAAAATCTATTTTAGGAGACCTAATAAGCTACTAGATCTAATTGAGCAAATTTAGTTGTGGGTTGTTGGGAGTGCAACCAGTGGTTGGTTCACCTTGTTTGTGTTGAGACCAAGTTTTTCCAAGCCCTTTTTGGTGGTGGAAAGTCCTAGAACAACAAAATCCTCATTTTGCCCATTTTGAGGGAGGTTGTCATATTTGCATTTAATTGGATGCATGTGGTTTTGGGTCTTACTTGTGGAAGGTAAGTCTAGAAACCTTTTTCAGTGTTTGTTAGGAGGAGTATCCATTTAAGGAAGTAGACCAATTCTTTTGTTAAATCCTTGTGAAAACCTTGAAGGTTGTGTAGGAGTTAGCTTGATCCTTGCTTCCATTGTGTTATCTCTGCATCATCCATGGTCAAGGAGTCCCCTCCTTTTGTTAAGGTAGCTCAAAGTTCATAACAACTATCAACCTACTAAATTCTCTTGAGAAATGGATCCATCTTGCATTCATGCTTAGAATCATTAGGAAAAATACATTCATAAAAGTTCATACGTGCACTACATCCATAAAAGTTCATAAAAATTACATTCTATGACATTAAAGGATGATAGTCCATTTGCACACACTCTTTAGCATCTCCAAATGAGCTATTCATTAATATGGTGATTTAACATCACCAAAACATGTTGAGCTCTTAGGCCCACCCCTTGAAACATGAGTAAAATTGACAAGAATCCCTTTTCATGCAGTCTCAAGCCTCTCCAAATGAACTAGTCATTACCAAGGTGGTTCAAAATCACCCATTAGTGTTGAACCCTTAGGCCCACCCTTCCAACTAAGAGGAAAACTAGTTCTTAGTCCAATAAGATTAATGAAATACAAAGTTGTTGATCATTCACATACCTAGTACGTCTAATAAAAAGAGTTTTCAAGAATGCATGACATGTTTCCAAATGCATATCCATAAATGCACAAAAATAAAATTCTACAATATTAAAGGATGCTAGTCCCTTTGCACACACCCATTAGCATCTCTAGAAGAGCTAGTGATTTTTGTGTGGATTCAATATCACCCAAACATGTTGAGCCCTTAGGCCCACCCATTTGAATTAGTAGGAAAATTGATTGGTTATCAAACAATGCTCATGCTAAGAAAGCTTGTTAATTGATCACATACCAACCACATCTCATCAAAAAATAAATAAATCAAGTAATGCATACATGAGGTATGCACAATCACTAACCATTCCATGCACTTTTTTATCACATCAAGACATGGAACACTAGTGTAGAGCACCTAATCTTTTTCCTTTTCTTGATGTAATAAGGTCTAGGGATAGATCTAATGATCTCCCTGTGACCATCCACATTTGTAATGGACACAAGATCCCATGGTGCAACTATAAGCCTTAGGCATCAATTGATCCAATAAAGTGGATTTTTGGTAAATTTCATGTTTTCTAGGAAATTCTAGGTGTTTAGAACATTGATAGGGTCCCTAGGAGTTTGTAGAGTCCATTTGCAAGCAAATTTGCAATAAAACTTGTCTTAGCGCAAAAATTGCAAAAAGTTGCTTAGCAACTTTTGCAATTTTCTTGACAACTTTTAAAAATGTAACTCCTAATGACTAGAACTATCCATAGGTTGGTTGAATCAGTTGTAAATAGCCTATATAGACTTTGAGCATTCGAAGAAGGAGATAGACTAAAGAAACACATTGTACTTGCTCTCAAATCATTAAAGAACTTACTATTTCCAGTGCATTTTTTTGATTTTCCACGTGCAGTACGAAACCAAATGGTTGAAGGGTGAACTTTTTTCATTGATAAGTTTGCACTATTTATTTATAAGGTTTTGGTTTTGGTTTGAAGTCCCTATCAATCATTTTGCAAAAAAAATTCAATTTCCAAATACACATCCATAAAAGTGCATAAAAATAACATTCTACGACATTAAAGGATCACCATAGCATAACTTTGAAACCATTGATCTTGGCATCAAAGTGGGTGGGTGAACCCTAGCGACACCCTTGTTTTGGCCACAAAGACCATCCATCATCCATGGCCACTCCATATCAAGGAGTCTCCAAGGTGCTCTAAGTGCATTTCAAGGTCAATCTTTCGAGGGTCATAACTCGAAGCTCGTGAGGGTTATCAATGAAATGTCAAGTTCTATAGGACAATGATGTTGAGGCCTAAAATAATCTATCTCATTTTTGATAAATCACATTCCATTTGGATTTAGAATAGTGATCTCACTCAATGCCAAAACTCGTAGTGTGCCTCAGTTCATAGGTGCACCACAGCGTAACTTTGAAACTACTGATCTTGGCATCAAATCGTCAATGCCATTAGCTCTGAATGGTCAGGTTAACCCTAGTGACACCTTTGTTTTGGCCATGGAGATCATCCACAACCACCCTGTATTGAGGAGTCTCTAAGGTTCTCTAAGTGCATTTTGAGGTCGATCTTCTGAGGGTCGTAACTCAGAGCTCGTGAGGGCTATCAATGAAATGTCAAATTCTATAGGACTATAATGTTGAGGCCTAAAATAACCTATCTCATTTTTGAGAGATCACATTCCATTTGGATTCAACACAACGATCTCACTCGATGCCGAAACTCACAGTGTACCTCAATTCATAGGTGCACCACAACGTAACTTTGAAATCGTCGATCTTGGCATCGAATCATTAGTGTCATTAGCACTAAATGGATGGGTTTAGGGACACCCTTGTTCTCACTGCTGAGACCCTCCATCATCCATGGCCACCCCGTATTGAGGAGTCTCCAAGGTGCTCTAAGTGTGTTTCTAGGTCGATCTTTCGAGGGTCATAACTTGGAGCTCATGAGGGCTATCGATGAACCATCGAATGCTACAGGATGGTGATGCTAAGGCCTAAGATAACTTATCTCATTTTTGAGAGATCATTTTCCATTTGGATTTGAAACATCAATCTCACTTGATGCCAAAACTCACAGTGTGCCTCAGTTCATAGGTGCACCACAACGTAACTTTGAAACTACTGATCTTGGCATTGAATTGTCAGTGTCATTAGCTCCAAATGGGCGGGAGAACCATAGTAACACCCTTTTTCTAGCTACAAAGACCCTCCATCATCTGCAACCACCCTGTACTGAGGAGTCTCCAAGGTGCTCTAAGTGCATTTTGAGGTCGATCTTCTGAGGGTCGTAACTCAGAGCTCATGAGAGCTGTCGATGAACCATTGAATGCTATAGGATAATGATGCCAAGGCCTAAAATAATGTATCTCATTTTTGAGAGATCACATTCTATTTGTATTTTGCACAGTGATCTCGCTCGATGATAAAACTCGTAGTGTGCCTTAGTTCATAGGTGCACCATAGTGTAACTTTGAAACCATTGATCTTGGCATCAAATTGTTAGCACCATTAGCTCTAGATGGATAGGTGAACCCTAGTGACACCCTTTTTCTAGCCATGGGGACCCTCCATCGTCCATGACCACCCCGTACTAAGGAGTCTCCAAGGTGCTCTAAGTGCATTTCAAGGTCGATCTTTCGAGGGTTGTAACTCAAAGCTCATGAGTGTACACTCGAATTGTGTCCCACTCTAAACCCTTCTATCCAAATGATTCCATGAGTTTGGAATGCTTGGATGCCGGCTTAGAGCTCCCTATCCATGGAGTGCAAGAGAGTGTATTTCAAGTTTAAGGGCTCTCAGCTGAGCCTTAGGAATACTCTTCTTGCTAGTAAACCATGCAATGGGAGGTTCCAAAGACAAGATGCAAGAATGCAAATGTCCCAAGGAGTTCCTCAAGAATGCAATGCAACTAAAGATTAAACTAGAATGAATATGAAAAGTGTAGCTATTCTAAGCATGGATGAGAGTGTTACAATCCAACTATTAGACTATATGATTTAAGCTACATGTAAAAATGAAAGCTAAGCTAAGCTAGAATGCCATGGATGAGAGAATATAGACAAGAAAGAGAAGTTCTCCACAAAGCTCCAAAGAAACCTGTTAGAAAACCTGTAGCATAAAAATATTCAAATGATGGATGGATTGAGGGGGAAAGCTCTCTCCCTTTTAAAGTTTTATGGACAGTAGAGATCAAGATGAAGATGGTGGATGATCAACAATGGAATTCGAAAAGAGGAGTGATCCATGTGCACACACAAGTCAACCAATAGAGTATAAGTTGACTTTTCATATAAGACAAAAGTCACAAAGCCTTTTCTTTTAATTGCAAAATAGAAAAAGGAATTTATGTGTGCACTTTAAGTGGGTTAGAAGAATGGGGTCTTTTATATAATTAAAAGGCGACATGCTCTTTTAATTAAATAATGAACTTAGGATAGCATAGTCAAACTATAGGTTATAATCAAATAAATTGATTATTAGCAATTTGGTCTAGGTAAATGATTAAATTAATTTAGCCAAAATGTTGAGAAGGGGGCTAATAGTCTAGATGACCATTTTTAGGTGATTACATTTACCCCTCTTTGACTAATGCGTGATCGATCTGGGAACACATTATGTCAAAGAAAATAGAAAGCCAAGTAGGCGGTGATAGATATAGATATCTGATTTTGAAGAATGAAATGTAGAAAAAGATAGCAAGTCCTAAATGTACAGCTTGATAGTGGTAGTACTGAACACTAGGAAAAGATGATGTCAGAATTCAAGAAGAATGCTAACACTTAGCAAAGTAGATAGATCGAGAACAAGTGAGAAGATCAAACAAATGTTCCTAAGAAATAGATAGTTGTAGCAATTAGTGATAGAGTATTTTTGCCCCCTTGGGATCAAAATTGAAATGAGGTAAGGGGATGCAAAAACTGGTTGGACATGAGAAAATTAGAATATAGAAATGTCCAAGATGACAGATAGATGATTAGAACCCAAGAATGACTATAAAAAAATTGATAAAATGCCCCAGTTTGACTAGAGTTGACCTTCAAGGATATAGCATAAAAATTAGGTCAAAATGAGTAGAAAGGTGATTTTAGACATGAAACAATGAATTGAAGTAGATATGAAGTATGGAAATGATGAAGACATGAAGAAATGAAGATGCCCCAGTGATGATTTAGAGATTAGACCTCAAAGGGTCAGCTAACTACTTAGAAGAAGGTGGAATTTTAAAAGACAATTTTGACCATCAAGATGAACTCAAATTTAGATTTTGATCCCGAAAATGAATCTAGGACGTTGAAATTATTTAAGAGGTCAAAACTTTATATAATGTGATGATAAGATAGAAAAGAGATGAAGTGATAGATTAAGAAGGTGAAAAGACATGAACAAGAAGAAAGTAAAGAAATATATGAAAGGAGTTAGCCAATATGTCCACAAAAAGATGAAGAGAGAGCTCTCCCCATATGCAAGAATATAGGATTAAGCTAGAAAAATGAACCTAAAATGCAAGCTAATATGCAAAGTGGTTTACCAGCAAGAAGCGCTTAACATTTAGACTCTTAATTTCATCATTGAGCATTTATTAGGGACATCATGAGATCATACCACCATCACTAGTATAACTATAAGGATATGAATATGATCGATATCAGATAGGTATGTGGAAATCCAATCTAAGCATCACAAACATGTAAGTCAAGATAACTACGCGATTAGATTCCCTAAGTTTAATTTAGCAAGATTACACCTGTATCAAGGCATAAGCACTAGGATAAACCCCAAGTGTGGTATTGCACAATAGTCAAAGTTGATACATTTATAAGTCAAAGTGTTGAATAGGACAAGCACGAATGCTTACAACACTATAGAAAAACAAAGTATACCCACAAGCAGAAATCAAGAAAACATGCCCCATGCCCCTAGTCTTCTAGTCAATGACATCCTTGAAAGACTATTAGGGATGGAACATATAGTAAATAAATCATCATAGACAGCACACAAAGTAGATAAAGATCAGCATAGCTTAGTCATTTAAGTGTTAAAGTGCGTGTGTAAGTCACTTGGCCATTTCTTCAAGACTTGATTCTGATAGTGAGAAATATTGTGACATCAAAGACCATAGGTAAACTGTCTGAGAAGTGTTGAAAAACACTTGATGTCAAGGTGGGGGAAGTGTTGAGAAACACTATTTTGTGAGTTGTCCAAGAAACCCTAATGCACAAGAATACCTCAATAGGCTAAGCAGTTGTGCCCCCAAGACGAGGACAAGAAACAATTCCAAGCTAGGAAATGTGTAGCAAAATAGGTGATTGAGACTGATAGACATAGGTGCAAGGGTCTCAAGTAGCACCTGTTTCCAGGTTTTCACCACTTCGTAGATTTTTTCAGGACTTTTTTCAATTTTTTTGTATTTTTATATTTTTTATTTTTTTGGTGATACATCAAAGTGCTTATTGCTAGGTTTTCAGTAAGATGGTCTTTTTTTAGAACATTTTTTATTTTTAGGATTTTTTCAGCATCATATATGATTTTTTGGATTTGTTAAAAGGTTTTAAGAGATTACTAGTTCTCGAGCGAGATCACATCATTTTCTCCTAATGTCTAGTAAGGTATAGGACACGATGGAGAAACAAGCTAGTGGATAAGCAAAGATGGATAAGAAAGGAGTATGAAGCAAGTAAAAGTGATCCTTAAGGACTGACTCCTCAAGAGTACCCAAGCTAGGGAAAGAGGTGAAATAGTCATATAAAGCATGTTTTGGATTAGCAATGGAAGTAATCAGAAAGATAGTGTGTAGGATAAGCAGTGAAGCCAACAAGTGTGATAGCATGAAGCGTGTAGTCCAAAAGAGTAGCCATGTCAAGAGACCTATGAGAACCATGTTTCATTTATTATGATCAAGACAAAGGGGTCAACTAGATAGGATAGTGATGGGATAGAGCAATAAAAATAAAGCTCAAGATGGAGGCTATGAGGGAATGAGAAAGCACGAATAGAAAACCTCATGGACAAGATAGCCAATATGCAAAGATAGCTTAACATTTTGAAGATCAAAGAGAGAAGAGGGGATAGATGGATGGTGGAAGAATTACGCATGACACCTATTTGCCAATTTTTCATCATGGTACTTATCCAAGGTGCCACAAGAAGTAGTTTTCACCATAGGATAGATTTATTTCTCTTTACTTTTGCTACCAAGGTGCCACAAGAAGTGGTTTTAACCAAGGCACATTTTCAATTTTTTTTTATTTTTTATTTTTTTTATTTTTAGAAAGAGCTCAAGCTTTTTGAATTTAGATAGTGCTCCTATAGGAAAGATAAGCCATAATAAGCCAAGACCATAGAAAGGTATGCTCAAAGATGTTGATAGGGTGATGAAAGGGAAATGGTAGTAGGAAGAATATATGGAGGATAAGAGTTCATGTATAGAAAGAAGGTGTAAGCTTTAGAGGATTTCATGTGGGTAGCTAAAATATTGGACAAGATCAACATTGACACACACCTTGAAGGGTATTGGAACAATGAAGGAATCATGGATGAAATAGCTTGAGATTTAGATGTATGAGGTGGTAGAAAATATTTGGAAAAAAGTGGAGTGGAAGGCTTTGGAATATTTTTAGGAAGATTTTTGGAAGAAGATGGAATGGAAGCCTTTGGAAGATTGAATGTCAACTTTCAAGTATTTTCAATATTCAAGTCTTTTATAAAAGACTTGGGAATCCACATAGCTTTAGATTTTCCTCGTTCTTTGGGTGCTTGAGAGTGCATTTCTTCAATGATGGATTTAGGAACCCACATTTTATTTGATTTAGCTCTCTTAATAGTGGACCTTTGTAGTCTCTTTTGTTCATTTTCCTTCTTAGCATTCACATGTCGATTAGATGAGACATAGTGATCTTCATTTTTCAATGGATTCTTATGTTTATTCTCACTTCCAAAGGAATTGGGATTTGTGGATGAATAAGGATGATATGACTCATTTAGATGTATATATGGGTGAAAGTCATCAAGGATGAGTGTCTTTGTTGATCTTGAGGTATTATAGGAGAGCTAGGGAATGAGCTAGGAGTGAATGTAGGAGATGGAGGAACATAAGGCCCCAATATGGATAGAAGGTTTGAATGCTTTAGCTTAGATGGATAAGGACCAAGGATAGATTTAGAAGATGCAAAGGGATAGTGGGAAGGGATATCGACATCTTTAGAGTGAGCAACATGGTCAAAGCCATCAATAGACTCATGAGTACCTTTGATAGGAACAACATTTTTAATAGTAGCACTTGAAGCTTGAGCACAATTTTGAAATGGATATGGAGAAGTAGAACACAAGGAGATACTTTGATCTTGAAAAGTAGCTTTGGATAGCATATGAAGAGAACTTTTCTCATAATTTTCAGTAAGCTCAAGGAAGATAATGGAAGTGGTATCTTCATCATACTTAGGAGGTGGACAAGATATAGGATATGGAGGGGAAAAATCTTGAAAGAGATGAAAGGGTGCTTGATCTTGATCTTTCTTGACATTTATAGCTTTTTCTTTTTGAGAGTCCTCTTGACATTGAGCCACTTCTAAGGACAAGGGAGAATGAAGAGTGAATGGAGTAGTGCTTGGATTAGGCATAGTAGTGCATGAAGGTTGAGGATGTTTAGGATTAGTAGCGTGGAAAAGGTTTGCAGCCAAGTGAAGGTTAGCTTGAGTTTCTTTTAGAGGAAGCCCTTGAGGATACACGTAGTCTATTTGGAAAGCATTAGTTTCTTTATTTGATGGAGGCATGTTGGAAAGATTTGAAGTTTTGGGAGATGCACGAGTGTTGGAAGAAGTGGAGGTATCAAGGAAACTATCACTAGACATAGGTTCATTAATATGATCTTTCTCAAGAAAAGTATCATCATCACATGAATCATTAGAGGTATCAATAATTCCCTTATCAATAAGATCTTGGATTTTATGTTTTAGCTCAATGCAATCCAAACTACTATGCTCATTATGTTGATGATAAGTGCAATAGATATCCAAGAATGGGTTTCCATATGAGCTAGACTTAGGTAACCTGATGATCTTATTGCCAAGAAGTTTTTGCAAAGTGTCATCATAAGAATCTTCCAAGGGGGCAAAAGTTATATTAGAAGTATGTCTAGATTCCTTTTGTTGTTTCTCAAGTGAATGGTATGCATCCATGTCTTCATCATTATCTTGGTCAAAGATAGGTCCATCATGAAATTTTAGCATAGGCTCAAAGGAAGTATCACTTGCTTGTTCTCTAAAGTGGTCTTTAGATCTAGAAGATGAAGACATTTGATGTCTTGAAGTAGAGCATGAAGACCTAGAAGAAGAGGATGACCTCAAAGAAGGTGACTCACATGCATATAAAGACCTTAAGGAAGATTCATGTAACAATGTAATCTTCTCCTCCAACCTTTTCTCAAGTTTAGACTTCATTTCCATCATGTGCTTAGAGAGATGAAGGTAAGAAAGATCATTTGTGTCTTCTAGTTCTTTGTATTGTGCATATAGATCTTGAAACTCTTTAGTGACATGGAGGATATCATGATCATCTAGATTCGGTTGAAGTTTGGTAGCACAAGGTTTAGATCCCATAGTTTTAGATGCAAAGCCAAGAATAAAAGAGCCTACAAGATAACTTGATGTTGAAACTATAGGAGGTAGAGTGTTCACTTGCCAAGATAGTAGAGAGAGATTAAAGAAACTTGTCAAACAATATGTCCAAGAAACTTACAACATGAATGACTCAAGTCAATAGCTAGGCAAGATGCCCAAATAGCCAAATAGATAGAGCAAGCGAGGTGACAAGTGAACAAATCTCCAACCCAAGAGTGTAGTCAAGAAATCAAGGCAACCATTTCAGCAAAAAGATAACTAGCAAGTGGACATAGACCATGAAGATAGAAAGACCAAGAGTGCTAAGACCAAAGAGTCACTTTAAGCATGTTCAAAAACTAGAGACATAGCAAATCAAAGTCAAATGATGAGACTCCCCTTAGCAAGAAACACAAGAAAAATGTTAAGACTTGATGCTTTGACTTGGTTGACAAAGTTTGACAATAGTTGATAGCATAGCAAGTTTGATGTTCAAAAATAATTTATTTCCAAGCAAGATAGTGACACATGAAGTAGTCTTCAAACAATCAAGCAAGGGACAAAGCAACCTTGCATGATACAAGCATATGTGAGGTCTTAAAAGAAATCCCTAGAACTTTCGTCATGTGTATGTTCAAAATATTTTCATAGGTCTAGCACATTTAAGAACACATCAAGCAATATCTATCTAAAGGACATGGTTCATTACTCAACAACTTGGCCCACACTTGATGCTCCTTTGCCTCACACCAAGTGGTTGCCCACAAGAGATATTGGCTTTGTCATGAAAATGCCATAAGCATAACCAAGGGAAAACATATGGTGAGTGTAAATCTTGGGGTGATCTAGGTAGTCCACTAGGATCAATCCTTGCACCAAGAAGTTGAGCGGCTAAAAAGGGTAGTTACTAACTTAGGGTGTTTAGATAGGGCTTCCTATCACCAAAAGATCCCAATTGTAAGTTTTAATGTGCCTAAAAAACAATAACTAGTATATGCCACACATGTAAAAAGTAAAGAACAAGAAAATTTGAGATTTTATGCATTGGGCAGCCCTGCAAACAATTATTAGTAGCCCTTGTGCATTTGAAGCTTTGACCTGCGTTCTTTTTATGCAATATTTCAATTTTTTTTCACAAGGATGGAAAACTGCAATCACAACTTGTTAGCACCACAAGTTAGTGTGAAATAACATAAAATACTAAAATAAAAAGTGGTTAGTTGTCTCAAATATCCAAGTTATCTTGCAATCAAGTGTATGCAAAGAAAGTGCAAGTTAATCACAAATGCTCTCATTTTTACTCTTTGATTTATACCTAGTCAACAAGATTGGACTTGTTTACTATGATCTTGGATCCAAAAATAGAAATGAAAAGAAGAGACCCCTATTAAAAATTAGAGAGCTTTCCAAAAATGCAAGAAATTCAAAAAAAAATCTCTTCATTTGCTCCCTAGAGACCGATTTTGTCAAAACAGGCCAAATTTATCAAATTGGGTTTTTGATCCCTAATAGAACCTCAAAAGTCAAAACACAAAGAGAGTACCCCTCTTAGAATTCAAAAAAAATTCTGAAAATGTAAGTTTTTCTGAAAAATGTGCTGATTTGCGATCAGAAACAACTTTTTATGAAAAAAAAAAGAAAAAATCATAACTCCCTAAAATCAAGTCAAAATGCTCTGAAAATCAGACTGAGACATTTTGAACACATATCAACCTGCAAAAAAAATTTCTGAACCAAACTCCAAGCAGTTTAAAAGATATGATCAAATCTTTAAACCAACTAAGTTTTTGGCCTTCAAACCAATCTACTTATGGGTTGGCCTTAAAACCAAAGTGATAATTCTAAAAAAGCACTTGATTAGATCCAATATGTTGCTGTAAAAAACTAGAGATAAGAAATACAAGCAAATGGAGCTAGAAACTTGATTCAAGCCCCACAGTGGGTGCCAAAAGTGTACACTCGAAAGTGTCACACTCTAAACCATTCTATTTCAATGATTCCATGAGTTGGAATGTTTGGATGCCGGCTTAGAGCTCCCTATCCACAGAGTGCAAGAAGTTAGTATTCAAGCATGAAGGCTCTCAACCAAGCCTTAGAAATGTACTTCTTGCTAGTAAACCATGCAACGGGAGGTTCTTTGAGACAAGAGCAAGAGTGCAAATATCTTCAAAGAATCCCTCAAGAATGCAATGCAAGTATGGAAACTAAGCTAAGATGATAATGCAAAATGCAGCTATGCTAAGCATGTATGAGAGTGTTACAATACCATTATTAAGCTATGTGAGATTAAGCTACATGTAAAAATGAAAGCTAAGCTAAGCTAGAATGCCATGATGCCATGGATGAGAGAATGTAGACAAGAAATAGAAGTTCTCCACAAAGCTCCAAAGAAACCTGTTAGAAAACCTGCAGCATAACAATATTCAAAATGAGGATGGATTAAGGGGGAAATCTCTCTCCCTTTTAAAGATATATGGATGGTAGAGATCAAGATGAAGATGGTGGATGATCAACGGTGGAATTCAAAAAGAGGAGTGATCCATGTATAATAGGTTATTCACTTCTAAATGTACAAGACCCACGGTCTTTCACTTCTAAGTGTACATTCTAGCAAAAATGTACATCTAGGATCTTCTTCTAAATGTTCAAGCCCAATGGTGGGTGCCAAAATGTACACTTGAATTGTGTCCCACTCTAAAGCCTTCTATCCAAATGATTCCATGAGTTTGGAATGCTTGGATGCCAGCTTAGAGCTTCCTATCCATGGAGTGCAAGAGAGTGTATTCCAAGTTTAAGGGCTCTCAGCTAAGCCTTAGGAATACTCTTCTTGCTAGTAAACCATGCAATGGGAGGTTCCAAAGACAAGATGCAAGAATGCAAATGTCCCAAGGAGTTCCTCAAGAATGCGATGCAACTAAAGATTAAACTAGAATGAATATGAAAAGTGCAGCTATTCTAAGTATGGATGAGAGTGTTACAATCCAACTATTAGACTATATGATTTAAGCTACATGTAAAAATGAAAGCTAAGCTAAGCTAGAATTCCATGGATGAGAGAATATAGACAAGAAAGAGAAGTCAACCAAGAGAATATAAGTTGACTTGTCATATAAGACAAAAGTCACAAAACCTTTTCTTTTAATTGCAAAATAGAAAAAGGAATTTATGTGTGCACTTTAAGTGGGTTAGAAGAATGGGATCTTTTATTTAATTAAAAGGGGACATGTTCTTTTAATCAAATAATGAACTTAGGATAGCATAGTCAAACTATAGGTTATAATCAAATAAATTGATCATTAGCAATTTGATCTAGGTAAATGATTAAATTAATTTAGCCAAAATGTTGAAAAGGGGGCTCATAGTCTAGATGACCATTTTTAGGTGATTACAATGAGGGCTATTGATGAACTGTCAAATGCTACAAGATGATGATGTCGAGGCCTAAAATAACCTATCTCATCTTTGAGAGATTATTTTTGAGAGATCACGTTCTGTTTGGATTCAACACAGTGATCTTGCTTGATGTCAAAACTCGCAGTGTGCCTCAGTTCATAGGTGCACCACAACGTAACTTTGAAACTACTGATCTTGGCATTGAATCATTAGGGCCATTAGCTCCAGATGGGTGGATGAACCCTAGTGACACCCTTGTTCTAGCTATGGAGACCATCCATCATCCACAACAACCTTGTGCCGAGGAGACTCCAAGGTTCTCTAAGTGTATTTCAAGGTCGATCTTCTGAGGGTCATAACTTGAAACTTGTGAGGGCTATTGATGAACCATCAAATGCTACAAGAAAATGAGCCATACCTTTTTCTTGCAAAGTGAAAATGAGTGCAAAGAGTCAGTTAGGGGTTTGAGCATGACCATACAAGGTTGGAAACACCTATATAAGGTGTGAAATGATAACATGCATTAATGAAGCCATTTTTGTTAAGTGGATCAGTATGGGTAATCTGATTAATGTGAAAAATGTATAGATGTTATTCATATGGATATGGTATTGGGGAACCAAATTAAAAAGGTTTGATCCAATCAAGTCTCTTAAGTTGGGATATTTTGAGGTTATGTTGAAATTGAAAAGTTGTAGTATGAGGATAGTAACAAAGTGAACTGCTAGTTATCAAAGATTATAAGTCTAGGAATGAGTTTGTGGTTGGGAATAGAATCCATAGTTGAGGAGTGGAGTCCTTAAGTGTGTTGAGATTAGATTTGAAGCCAAGATTAAGTTTCAAGTTTGAAGGTGGAGTTTAAAATCAGATTTGGGGTTATGTGAACCTTGTGTAGGAGGTTAACAAGTGTGTTTATGTCATGATAACACAGTTTCAAATTAAACATTGCATCCAAATTTGATAATAAAGGTTGTTAAAATGTTATTCACAAATTATTTCATTTGAATCAAATATAAAAAACATAATCAAAATTAATGATATTCCATAAACATGAACAATACACATGATCCACGATAAATTGAACAATACTAGATACTAAATTAATATGTATATCATTGTGCACATAAATGACAAAAATATATATCAAAATGCATGTATCCATAGATAAATTACACAAATATATATCAAAGATAATGTATCCATAGACAAAGAACACAAATATATATATATATATATCAAAATACATAGATCCATATACAAAATGTGGCTGATCATGCCATTGGAATGTGTATAATATCAATGTTTCTATAAACAATGTGGCATATGCCATCTCAAAATGTCTCATGATGCATCTTATGACAACTATACTATCCTAGGGTGTTATTGGATGATCAAAATGTAGCCTTTTCACTGCACTAGGTGGATCTAATGCCTCCTACATAAACAAAAAAGGAAAACCCAAAGTTAGACTACTAAATTTATATGATTATTTGTATCTAACATTGAATTACTCAAATTCATAATGATCTTTTTTTAATAAATATTTATGCTATTAAAATTTCATAATAAATACCTCTCCCATCAACCTCCTATGCTAGTCAGGAGTCCTCTTGTATGCCCTCGGCAATGCTTGTACCTCACTGATTGTGGGTTGTGTATGTTCAAATATGTTTGTCAAATGAAACACCAACTTAAACTATAACATTATAATTCATAGCATGCTAAATTTATAATATATTTAATCATGAATTCAAACTACAACTTACTAGTGTAGGCTCCTCCTTAGGATATAGTGGCTACATCATCAAATCTACAAAAATCTCCCATCGAACCTCGTGTGCACTAGGAGTCTCCTATGAGATACAAAATAGTAGTTGTTAATATCACGGAAATCAGTTTTGAATTTATTTATGAAGATAAGGAAAATAAAAAATAAATGATACTTATACATATAATGGGGCTCTTGGTGTGAATGGAAATGCTTGAGCATCTACGATGTGGAATCTGTATGGGCTCATCGCTAGTAGCCACGCCATATATACAATAAAGAATGTAATTAAATTTCATTACCACAAAAATTTTAAAAGGATGCATCAATATTTAATCAAATAGAAAGCACCTAATTACCTTTCCTTTATCAATGGGTGTTGACTCATCCCCGCACTTTTTCCCTCAAGGATAGGTGGTACCTGCAAGATAAAAGAAAGATTAGCAACCATATATGCTACAATATCAAATAGAAAAAAAAATGAGAACACAACATAATGTACCATAGATTTCTCAAGGCCAAATGAAATGGCCGAAAGCATGGCATCATCAACCTGTCTGAGCTCCTCCTTGGTCATCAACTAAACATGAATAAAGATCACATACATGGATAAGTTAGTATGGCTTAAAAATTAAAATTACCCTACTATAAAAATTAACTTTAAATCACATATGTCATAAAAAAAATGTATATGCGTACCAATACAGAAGGATTTTATGCCTCTGCACTCCCCTCCTCTCTTGCATCAGGGTCTATAGCCTTTGCATGTGTGTCTAGTGTATCCTTGTCTAAGAAAAAATGATACTGAGGAAGATCACCTATGGGACCCAGGAAAATATTCTTGCACATAATAAAAATTTGGGGCACACAAATGTGTGATAAGCTAGCCAATGATGAACTGGCACCAACATCATCAACATAGGGAGGTAGGACTAACCTAATTTGATATATTAACAGGCTACTGAGCCTATGAATGGCTCTAATGGTCCAAGAGCTAGCCTCTGTCATAATATCAAGATGCTACACTTGAGGAGGGGAGGAGATATCAGTAGGGGGGAACAAAAGTGCCAACTTTCTTCCACTGGGAAGAGGGTCTATCCTAAGGAGCTCCTAGTCCTACACCCATGTTGGGCTTCATGCTCCACTAGTTCACTTTGAGTTTCAACACAAATTTTGCATATAATTTTCTAAGGAAATAAAATGGCACCTCTAAATTGCTATGTGGAGGGATATCAAAAACCATCCACCAACGATCCCAAAATTTTACATGTATGGCATCATTTGTGCACCATTTAATCGATAGTTTAGTTTTTTTGTGGTCAACTAGTATACCAATTTTTGGTTCTCAAAAAGGCTAGCCAAATCATCTTTGGTTATATTGAGGGCCACAACCTCATCATAGTCCAAGCCATCATCAAACATCGCATGCATTTTGTCATGCCAACAAAGAGCAGCATTTTGTTGGTTGGTAAGGGTTTCAACATTATCCACTATGGTGTTTAACATGGATAACATAGGAGCCAATGTGGGTACATTATTATATGTTCTTTGCAAAGTCCTCAATTGGGTGACATTTTCAATTATCAAATCCTCAATTCGAGGAGGGTTTTGAGGGGGTAAAGGATCATTTGGTGGACAATTTTGTGGAGGCACAAGATAGTTTTGTGGGGGGGTACCAGGAATAGTATTCCTTGCCTCATAGTCATTATTTTGATCAGCCATTCCTATTAATTTGCAAAACATAATTTATATTAAAATACATAAATTTTAACAATTTCTATCAAAAAAACCCTAAATTCTAAAAAATTCAACTAAAACTAACAAATTTATGATAAAATTTATTAAATTTATATTAAAATTGATTTTATAAAAAAAATACCTTATATCGGATACACGATATAAAACTTGATATCCAAGCATTGAGCACGTTATAACATTATGAAAACAACGCGTGGGTTGTCTTTTTTTTATTAACACTGTCAAATATTAGGCACTCGATATTTGTGGCTATTAAAAAAAAAAGAGACACAACCTGCGAATTATTCACAAACAAGACTGTGAAAACAACCCACGATTTGTGTTTTCTTTTTCTTTTTTTAATAGTTACACTGACAAATATTGGGTATCCAATATTATATCAGATATTCGATATAATATCAGGTATCTAATATCAAATTGGATACTCGATAAGGGTTGGGCCTTACTTTCCAGGTTTGGTACCTGGATAGGTGAAAAAAAGTCAGAGTAGATTTTGAAATGCTTTTAGATGTTTTCAAACTCTATTTTTTTTCACATTGCCACTTTTTGGCACACCATGATCCTGCATATACCCACATTCTACAAAATAGTCTCTTGAGATTACAAAAAAATAGCCTTATTTGTGACATTTATGCTAAACACAAACACTATTGTCTCATTTCTTAGCCAACCAATAAGTCACTATTCTATTTCATGAATATTTAATCCTCCTTTAGATGTATCACTGGAATCATGATCATTTAGATGTATCATTGGAATCACTACCATTGTCTTGGAGCATCGACTATATTATTGAATATTATTATCCCAGTCTTGACTATAAATATTTACTCTTCTAATAATTTCAACACCAACATGGATATCCATGTATTGGATGATGATTGAGAGGTTATTCAAACTATGTATTTATGTCATACATATGTGTGTTGTTTTAATTTCCACTCCCAAATAGTCATTTGCATATGTCATTTAATATTGTCATCACTTTAGTTTCATGCCCACTACCTAATTTATTTATCATAATCTTTGTCTGATTTACGTCTAAAGAATTATATAGTAGCATTCATGTCCTTTACAAAGTGATGTCTTCTTTAGAATAGAGGAAAAAGGTTCATTTTAAATCTATATGTTGACTATTTTACTTCTTAAATATTGTTAAATTGATTACCTGTTTGGAAATAAACATTGTTGCATTAAATAAATCTTTACTTTATGATAATCATTCATAAATTGTGAACTACAACTCATCAAAATCAATGTAAAAATTAACATCATGTGGTATCCCTAAAGAAGAATAAAAACCTTGGATCAAGAGGAGGCACATAGTACACCATTGAGACTTCACGTTGATCACAAATGGATCAAATTACAATCATGGCCTAGCCCATTACAAATGTTGAAAACATGTAGCCAAGGTATGACATTTAATCTGATTTTTGTAAAAATAGTTTTGATCATGAGGTAGCATCTATTTCACATGAACTCAATAAATGGTTGAGTCTTCCTATGTTCATACTCAAGTTGATAGTGGTGCACATGCGATATGTATTGTGGGCTTGAGGCATAAAGGTCATGATTTTATTCATCACACTACCAAAGATGTTAAAAGGACACAAGATATGTGTATGGGTGATCACAAAAAGTTGAGAAGGCCAAACCATTTATTTCCCAAGCAATACAACACTTACAAGAGATCTAAGAAGGCCAATTTTACATGTTTTAATTTATGATTGTTATATAAGGAATCTACCATTTTAGCTAATGGGTTTTTCAATTCATCCTTTCATAAGAATTTTTACTATAGGGAACTCTATGTCCTTGCAAGTTGGCATCTTAAAACATCTTAGGTGGCTTCATCTCTTTCACTATCTCTGCTTACTTGCCCTTGAACTAGGTACTCCAAGTAGGTGGCTATTCTGAAAATAAAAAGTAAAACATTCATCTCCATCCTATACCCTTTCTACACAATAAAAATTAGGGTTTTCCACCATGGGGATTAGGAAGGAGACTCCATTTCAATTAAAATCCTAAGCACAGATTAGGGTAACCAGTAGAAAGAAAATCAAAAGTACTTCAAGCATAACCTACATGCATCAAACTAATTATCACCTTTTCTAGGAAGCAAACTAAAATAAAATCATAATATAAGCATGTACCTACTGTAAAACTACAAGGAGATCTTAAAATTGTACTTGTTGTCTGCACATATTTTCCCACTAAAATTGCTTGCTTATTAATTCAAATCTATACATATCAACGCCAACCATTTCCTAGGTTGAAGAACATTCATTTATAGGCTATATCTCTTGACCTTACATATTCATTCCTACTTGTTTGATCAAAACAAAACTCTGATTGTTGACCTTCCAAACTTGCAAAAAAAATTGTTGCATGACAACTTTTTATCAAATTTTGTAACTTTTCCATATTTATAATTGAATGTCTTCCAAGGTGATAAAATTACATATGTAGATGTATGTATGTATGTATGTGTATATATATGTATGTATGTATATGTATGTATATATATATATATATGTGTGTGTGTGTGTGTGTGTGTGTGTGTGTGTGTGTAGAGAGAGAGAGAGAGAGAGAGAGAGAGAGAGAGAGAGAGAGAGAGAGAGAGAGAGATCTTGGGGATTGTGGAGATCAGTGGAGATCTAGGATTTCATTATCATGCCATTGTGATTGCTAGAGTATTACAGGATTGTAATTATAGAAAAATGCTTGATTTTCCCAAGTGGGTGTATGATGGCGAAGATCTATATTAGGTAAGTAAAGCTCACTAGTGATTACAGGAATACAACTACATCAAAACAATCAAAAACCATAACTATATATTCATTATAGTGAGTAGTTCAAGGGTCTTAATCTTGTGTATATAGGTATGTAGGCAAACTGGTAGGTGGAGTATGCCTCTAGTGTGCAAATGCCTTGGATATAGTTAGGTAGCACTTCACCATGTATGTGTGTGTGTATGCAACTATTCTCTACTTAACAGTCCCATCCACATGGGGGAGGGCAGAGTTGAGCTTACACCTTCAGCAATACTTCATTTCTATTATTTGTGCTCTTTGAATCAACAATATATAACTTTATCACTTGTAACTATAATTTTCAAATAGTACAAACCACAATAGTTTCTTATAATTCTATGGTTCTCTTTGTAAGTTTAAAAATTAATTGCATTTATGTGCATCTTTTTCAAGTTTGATATTTCTCTTTTTCCTGACTCATTGTCCAAGAATAATTTTCAAAACACATACTGACCAGTTGGAGATTGAGCCAAAAAATTATAAGAACAATTAAGCCAAAAGAGCTAAAAAAATGATTATGCATGATAATCATCTTTTTTCATTCTTTTTGGCAGAGTTGTTCTTACATTTTATGATTTTTGGTGAGAATAAAATTCCAAACTAATTAGGTAGGTGATCCAAAATTAAATCATAATTGGTTGAGGCATGTTTAAATACCTTATTTGACATGTTATTGAATGTTTCTTGAATGTTCAGGGTAGTAACTCCTTACATGTAACTCTTCACTAAAGTTATTCTCACTGCCACAATGACATTACCTCTAAACCATGCAAAGGATGTTGAAGTGGTTCCCAACCTTGAAACACTCTTATAACTTAAGAAATGGTAAAGAAAATGTAGATGCAATACATGAAAAAATGCACAACTTGTAATCTTTATATATTGAGAGAGATCTTTATTAAGTTTTTTATTACATATTAGCACAATATAAAAATTGTTCTAGCTACATACATATTACATAATCTAAATAATAAAACAATAAAACTCACTCAAACCATGCTAAGTGACAAGCCATAATCTAGTTCAATTGGTGCAGTTGTTGATTAGCTAGGTTGATTACAAATTCTTATAGAACTGATATTAGATTAGGTACATTAAAATGAACAATCGATTGTTCCCAGCTAGCATTAACTTGATTGGTCTATTTAGACCCATTGATTATCATTGCAAGCTTTTAAACATAACTATATAAGGAGTGAGTTAGGATGTATATAGGTTAACCTTACATTAACTATAAACTACAACACAAAGGTTGTAGTAGGGTATTACAAGATTTTAATATAAAAAAACCACCCAATTTTCCTGAGTGGGTGTATGATGGTGAAGAGTTGTATTAGGTGAGTAAAGCTCACAAGTAGTTGTAGGAATATAGCTACATCAAAATAATTAGAAACAAAAACTACATATTCATTAGAGTGAGTAGTCCAAGGGTCTTGATCCTGTGTATATGGGTATGTAGGCAGCCTGGTAAGTGGAACATGCCTCTAGTGTGCAGATGCCTTGGACATAGTTAGGTAGCACTTAACCACGTGTGTATTAGGTAGGTGATCGAAACTTAAATAATAATTGGTTGACACAAGTTTAACAACCTTATTTCACATGTTATTGAATGTTATGTGTTTATGTACTACTGTTCATGAATGTTAAAGGATAAATGTTCTAAGCTATTGTACCAGTTCTTAAGCCCAAAATAGATAAATCATGATTTGAAATCTAGACCCACAATTCTATCAAAATAATAAATTTAAATTATTAAAGACATCCATTTTTAGCCTTATGGTTTAAAATGCACTATCTAAGTAACATGTATGAAATAAATTTAACAAAAAAAAAACACCAATAGCGTTGTATACATGCCAGTCCTAGAAGCATCTCTTGATATCACAACCGATGTAAAATATTTTCAGACTTGGTAGCAGCTTCTCCAAACTATCATCTTCTAAAATAAGTTATTACATGTACCAATAAAAGTAAAACTAGGACCTCAATTAAAGGTCCAATAGTTGCAACTACGGCTTCCTCAGTAACTCTACTAAAACTTACAAAAATAACAACTACTACTAGTTCAAAGTTGTTACTTGACATAGTGAAAGATTGTGTGATAGACTGCAGATATGGGATTTTTTGAAAAATGCATATAAGTTTTGGACAAACCAATCGATGTCAATGTTATTGGTCAAAATCCATAGGTGGCATAAAGGATAAGACCAATTGTGGGTTGTAGAGATCCAAGAAATGACCATGTTCCTCAACTAGGACTACAAAAATCTTTGGACTGGAAAGTAGAAAAAATAAGCAAAATGTTGAGGAATGAGCCAGATTGAAAGTGTTCCTATTTATTCTACAACATTCTGACTGTCAAAGGATCTTTAAGATTGGGGTTACAAATATATACATTGGCAAGAAGAATTAATCCATGCTCTCTGTATATACAATCCTAATATGTGATATTACCTAGCCACACAGGGCCTCTAGTGCTGTAGAAAATTATTTATTCTCATGGACTTTGTTGAGGACATCAAAAACTTGTGTACTCTACTCTTTAAGAGGTTAGTTTTGAAAGAACAATCTTCTCTACTCTTTTGAGCAAGATATTTTTATATAGACAAACATAGTTCAAGATGTAATGGTAGGACTTCATCTTCATTATAATTGATAATTTTTGTAATCTTGTAAGAAGAATCCATAAAATCATCAAGTTAGCTTCTTATAGTCCCTACATGTAAAAATATAGGTTATTTAGTGTGTTGATTCCAACCAAATCAATCGTGTTGAGCTTTTTTTTATCATTCTTGTTAGTCTATTATAGCCTAATATGCAATGAGAGTATTCCTTCTTCTTTTTTAAAACTCTAGCTGTCGTCAAAATTTTGATGCAATTTGCCATTAATGGTATGAAAAAATCATCAAACTATCTCTGGCTAGCATTGATAGTTTGAAAGGTTTGCCATCGATAGTATAACATACCCATTGAATCATCTCTAGCTAGCATCGATAGTTCAATATTTTGAATTAGTTGCCCGACATCAGCATGTGACATATATGGAGATGATTTTTGATGGACCTTCCCATTGATACATTGATGACCATGGAATTTTTCAAACTTTCAATGAAATTCTAGTGATGTTGACTTTTGACATTTAAGTGTTAAAATTTCAACCACCAAGGCATCAAAAAATGGGTCCAAATTTACTAGTGACATTACTCTTTCCTATCTTATCAACAATAGTTATATCAAATTCATGTAATAAAAGTACCATCTAATTATAGGCCTTCCTAGAGAAAATTTATTCGTTTTATATGTAATTGTGAAATGATCAATGTGAACCAAAAAATTTGTATCTAGTAATATAATGCCAAATTTCGTTGACTACATAAACCACAGTTAAGAAGTCTTTTTATATTGTGTAATTTCTCTCTCTAGGGTTCAAATTCAGGTTGATTTAATAGATTTTTTTCATTTATATAATACATATCTGATCTCTTTTTATATTGTACCATCTTCATCTTTATGTCCTAGTATCCAACACCAAAGTTGGAAGCATCAGTATATTTGTAAAATGACTCCCTTGATACATGACCTTTGACAATTGCACTCATATGTCAAAACAAACTCAATATCCTTCTTGAGAAAGGTAAATAAAGGTTCAATTTTACTAAATCCTTATATGAATCTTCTATAACCCTTTTCATTCCCAAGAAAACTTCTAACATGAGATTGTGTTTTTGGGATAGATATCTATTGAATAATCTCAACCTTTTTAGGGTCAATTCTAATTCCATCCTTAGATATATGATTCCCTAATACAATTCATCCCTTCATTTTTAAGGACTACATCTCATGGTTAAAGGAGAGTATATTGTCTTGACACCTTTTAAAAACCTTTTTTATCCTTCCCAATATTTCTTCAAGTATTTTACCATGAAATGTGGAGTTATCCATATATACCTCAATGTAAGAAGTGATAAGATCAACAAAAATGGAAAGTACTACTCTCTAAAATGTAGCAATGACATTACAAATTCAAAAAGAAAAGACCCTATAAGCATAAGTGCCCCAAGGGAAATTAAATATAGTCTTTTTTAAGTTTTAGGAGCCACTTAGATCTAATTATATCCACTAAATCCATTAAGAAAAGTGAAATAACCATTGCCAACAAGATTATCAAGCACTTGATCTTTAAATGGAAAAAGGAAATAATCTATTTTACTGGATTTAGTTAACCCCTTATTATCAACACATAAATGCCACTTACCATTTTTCTTAGGTACTATGACCAATGGGGAAACCCACTAGATATCAAAAATTGGATAAATAAACCCTACTTTTTGTAACTTTTCTATATCTTGATTCACAAAATCTCTTAAATCGAGGATAATTCTTTTTTGTCCTTGTGTAACAAGTTCAATGTCCTTTGTATATATGTGATGGGCACACACTTGTGAATGGATTCCTCTCATGTCCTTGCAATACTAAGAAAATGTTTCACTATGCTTCTCTAATAATTGTTTCAAATCCTCCTCTTAGTTAGGCAATAAAGTTGAACTACTGAAAATGATTTTATCATCATGTACCAAATTTACTTTATTTTAGTAGAATATTTATATGGTTCAACTATAAGTGTGTTTATAGGAAAAGGCATGATTTAGAGTGATTCACAATTGTGTCAACATTTTTCCCTTGATCCATGGGATCTTTAATCAAAGTATATTGTTTTCATATTCATTCTTGAGAAGTTTTCTTTAAAACTTTCTTTTTCAATGAACTCTTGAAATTCAACAAAATCATCTATCAAGGTAACCCTAGCTAACTCTACCACTTCATCCCCCTTCATACCCATTTCATCATATACCCACAGTGGAGTATTAGTTTATAAAGTGGGCTTAGCTAAAGGATATAATGAAAGTTCTTTTTTATTAAAACCATCTGATATTGTCATAGTTGTTGATCTAAAGTCTAACAATGTTGCATTTCTTGTTGACCAAGGGCTTCCTAGAATAATTGGATTTTATATTTCTTTTTTCCTTCCTTTAAGAAATAGGAAATCCATTGGGTAATCTCATGCTTCTATGGTAATTTTTATATTTTTCCAAAAGATCTTCATGCTTAACAATAGATTGATTTGTTAATTATGGTAGATTTAATACTTTTCTTTCCTAAATTCTTAGGTGTATCAAGATTGATAAAATGTATGCTTTCTCCAATATCTATCAACATTTTATGTTTATCTAATCCCCCATATACTTAAAGTAATCACAAGACTACCAAGGTGACCATAATTTTGTGGAAATAATTTACCTAATAAAACATTAGTGAGTTTGTGTTAGAATGTTTAGAATTTTTTTTTTTTTTTTGGGGGGGGGGGCATGAATCAATTGCTCAAGGTCCATAAGTACCATTTGAAAAATTAAACAATATATGTTCATCTTATCTTGTTGTAACTTGGTCTCTACTGTAATATGAATAACAATATTAACTTGTAGTCCATTGTCCTAAGATAACAAACTTTACTGAATGTGAATATGTAAATGTAAAACACCATAAAATATTCAACACAAGTTTGACATGAGGATTTAACATGGAAACCCAATTTGGTAAAAACCACCAACAACATGTCACAACTTTTTCACTCTTTTGAGGTGAGCCATGGTAGGAGCTAACCTTACACACTATTAAATGTGACTTGGTTAGAAGATTTAATCACCTTATTAGGAGTGGCCTTGTTAGAGGACTTTAGATCATTCCATTAGAATGTCACCTTATTAAAGGATTTACATAGACTATTAAGTCCTTTAGTGACTTTTAGGTCAACCTTTGATTAAAAGAAGTTTAATACAAACTGTTTACAATGATTAGAAATAAAACATTAGGGTTTGATCAATATGATTACAAATCACTTTGTAGTTTTAGATCTCTATTCATTTCATGTGTTGAATGCCTGATAAGCCTTCCTTGTCACCTTTTTCCTTGACTTTCTTGGCAACCCTTCAAACATTCATCCTTCATAACAAAATTAAGCCTTCTTCTTAGATTCTCTTATCAACCTTAGTAGCTTTATTCCCTCTTACTAGAAATACACACTAATTCTCTACTTTGTTCTCTTCTTTGCATATCTTGTTCATGCTCATCACCTCCTCTCTCTAAAGTTCATCTCTATACCTCCTTAAATGGGAAATTCTCATCCTTTTCCATTTTCACAATCACCGTAGATCTTAGGGTTCATGACTTGCTTCATTAGGTTCATTGCAATGCCGTTCCAAGGAACCCAAAATAAATTAACCAAAAATTTCACTAAGTTTTTCAAAAAAAAATTTGAAAGATAATAACTTAACAACAATAGATATAATATAGTGGAAGCAATAACATACATAGATACATAAGCAACACATAACATATTACATCTCTTAAGTGTCCCATGACATTGAATCATAATTAAAGTTTGATTAATTCTAAATCCAATATATAAAAAATCCACATCAAGAATAACTACAAGTATGAATCTTTTTAAATAATATACAATTATAGGATGCCACTTGGCAATAATCAGAATGCACAATCATCCATTATACAAGTCACAAGGTATGAAAGGGTAAAAGAATATACATCATAAAATAGATTACATCATCTTGTAAGATCTATGAAATCAAATACAATACAATAGAGTATAACCATCCATCATAGTACACAAGAACATAATGAAAAGTAATACAGAACAAGGAACTCCAACAATGACATTGAACTATTGGATCTCAATGGTAAAATTAAAAAGCACTACCACCTGATCTCATGGTAACCTAAATGACACACTCCCACTGTGCTGAGGAGATAATCTCAAGTCCCGTACAGGTATCAGTCCAAGAAGTCAAACCCAACATGTAGGTTAAGGAGTACCTGAAAGCAATCTAACTCAAGGTACTAAGACACAAATGGCATCCAAGCCCAAAGGAAAAAATGACATGTAGGAAATCTACTATGTAAGTGGGAAAGTGTCATCGCATGAGTCAACTCTAAGGTTACCCAGGTAGCCTCACTAGACTCTGACCCCCTAGTGATTCTATGTGGCACTAGTATCCTTTTGCACTGACAAGGCATACTAACGAAGCAAGGTCACAACCAAGCATCCTCTTTACTTTCATCCTAGACTACACTAGCACTTGAGGCATGGGCGAGGAAAAATAATGACTCTTATTAATTCATTTTACTCTCATTTAGTGAAATGTTATCACTTATTAAAATAACCTACAATGGGTTACCGAGGTAGCCACTTTAGGGCTTCGCCTCCATTACAAGCCACTTCCCAACATGACATAAAGATAACCTGCCCTAAGCTCAATAAAAGTAAAAGGTCTCATATGACCAAAAAAATACACGTTAGTTCTTAAACAAGAAACTAGAAAGCATAAAATATCACTAGTCAAAATTCAAAGATTCCATCAATACAATCATCCAAATAGGACTATTCCAAAATCAAGTACACAAAACACAACCATGAGATCACATGACATCACGAAAATAATAACCCCCGGCCTCTAGTAGACATACCAAAATTGGTCAACACTCCAAGTCAACCCCAAACCCAACACACAAGAAAACATACAACTAGCGGTGTAGTTTCATAGTTTCTATTTGGTTTTGAAAACATATAGTTTTGGTTTAGCAATAAGGTTCAAGTTTAAATTTCGTTATAAGTTTTCCACTTAATAAAGTTTATAGATTTATCTCTTATAACTGAACCCCTTTTTCCTTTTTTAAGTCCAAACAAACAATTGACACTAACTCACAAAATCAATGGCTTTATTAAAACTATAAAACAAATTAAATAAAAAATATTAAATTATTAAATAACACTTATCAAATGATTAATACAATAATACAAATTATTAATAACCATAATCATTACTTAGAAATCTAATAAAAGTTTATTTTAAATTATTAAATAGCATCTAATGTTAATTTAATATAATTTAAAACATATTAATTTAATTAATTAGTAGAACTATATTTAATAGTATCTATTAAATATAATTTAAAACATATTAATTAAATTAATTAATAAAAACAACATTTAACAATATTTATTAAATTAAAATTTTTTTTTTAAAAACATATAAAAATTTAAGCAAGTTTAAAGGCTCACCAACCTGGCCTTAAAGGCTACCCCAGTAGCGTGTTGTGGTCACAATAGAGTATTGTTGCATCAACAACAATACCTGTTGCTGCCGCAATAGTGTTGTTGGTAGTAGCAATTTTGTTGTGTGCACAACAACAATGCCACAAATGTGGAGGAGAGGTGGGGTGTAGTGGCCCACTTCCTACTCACAATTTATTTTATTTTATAAAGCAAAATAATTATGCCTCCCATTTAATTTTCAATTATATATTTTTTTAATAATATGTGATAAAATTGTCACAGTAAAACATTTACTGTGGTAATTTTATTAACACACACACACACACACACAGAGGATTTCTCCAAATAAATTGATAGGAGAAATACAAATAATTTAATTGAATCTATATAAACAATCCTGATATCTTTTCCAATCCCTATTTGTATCAAAATATGGTTCTCTAAAGTTTTACAATGAGGGTTTCCAATTATCAATTCATATGCAAGTAATCTCAAAATGAAGAACAATGAAATTTGTAACAAGGGTTTCTACCCAATTTAAAACTTTGAAAATAGATTCATCTAGACACAAAGAAGATAAAAAATTCTAAGAATGAAAACTACTATTCAAAACCCACAAGATTCTACTTTGATCTAATGCTAAACCATGAACACACAGAGCTCACAAGAAATTTCTCTTCTTCTGAAAACCTTCTCGAAAATTGGCTCCTTCAAATCTTGGTATGGAGAAATGAACTCCAATTTCTTAATAAAGAGTTTTTCCCCAATTTAGGACTTCGATTGTGCAATCATGCGAAAACCCATTTCTTAATTACTTTAATTTTCATGTGGAATCTTTTTGCAATTTAATTAAAACATCTTTATTAAATCAACTTCTTTCTTTCTTTAGTTAATTCTCGAGATGTTTTTTGATAAAATACTTATTAAATTAAATAATAGTGATATTTAGAGTTTATTATAAAAATGAACTCCTAATTATGTTTTGTTAAATTAAATAAATATGATTACACCAAAATTAGAACTTTGAATATATCTTTAAATTTAATTCTTTTATTTAATTAATTTCTCAATTAACTAAATATGATTAAATATTGAATTTTTTTTATAAAATTTCTATTAATTAAATCATTAAATACTCTTTTAATTTGATTTAATTATAACATAAAATCATCACATACCCACAAGACTAAATACAAAAACCTATTATATAGTACAAAATACTAGATCAAGCTCAAGGGTGAAAATAATGAATTTACATCACTTAAGGAATTCAAAAGGGTAAACAACTCAGGTACTTGTCCTGCTTTCTAGGATAATTGGCTTAAGATTAGGATTTGGACTCGAGAATTATTTTCCCTCTTTTACTATTGAGATACTATGATAGGGTACACTCATCCTAGCAATTCAAGGAAGTTGATACCTGGTACTTGCAATTTGCATAAAATCCATGCATGTACATACACATATAATCTAAACAAAATAGGTAATGGTGGGGAGTGGTGCATCATGTAGGTCCTGACTAGCAGTTTACTATGACTCCCTCCCTCAACCATATAAGAAACATCATACATAAAGTAAAACATACAAGTACACCATACACATGAAAGTATAGGGTAGGTATCCATAGAAAACACATATAAATAATCCATCTATCATTATGAGATAACTAAAAACATTGTATAGTAGCATCATCATCAAAAGAATAATCATGCATACATGAAATAACTAGTACCAAGGTAACTAATCATATAATCAACTGAGTATGAAATAATATCCAACAATCTGGAAAAAAAATGTCGCTAATCATCAAGTTGGCCTAAAAGAGTTCAAAAATAATAACTAAAAAGTAAATGAGGGGTAGGCACTACATTCATTATATATGTTTATCTTCCTTCTTTTCTAGAAACTTCTCATCAAATTCATCTCTTGGATTCTTAACCTAATCCTCTCCTTGAATTAAATTACCCAACTCATCAATCCTTATCTTCAACATGGTTTCCATATCCCGAGAAATCAACTGACTTGGTTGGAAATCACGATTCCTCATATGAATTCAAAATAATATGACTTGGCCATTACTAAGTTCTAACACTCGGTTATCACTAAATTTCTTAGTCATTATATAACTTCTAGCTTGATATCAACTTGTTTGCTTGGTTGATACTAATGCTCAGTCAATACTAAATTTTCTCGGCATTGATCGCGACTCAGATGACACCAGCATTACTTGGCATGAACTTTAAAGTTCCTTAATCTTTTACAATATTTCTTAGTCAAGTCTTATTTTAGTGATCTAACTTGTCTTCCACTATCAAGACTTGAGCATAAAACATGACTTGACCAATCACTTTTTTTGTCAAAGTCTAACTAATCAAATGTCCATTATAGCTTCCTTTTCATAACTCAACCTTTCCTCTAGGGGCTTTTGTTATAAGCAATTTCTAAAATCCTCTTCATCAATAAAATAGATATGAAATTTCAATTAGATAGCAACATGTCTCATCAATAAATTTGACATCAATGACATGATAACAATTGTTCCAATTGTAGTTTTCCAATAGTTTGGTCCAAACTTAAATTTTTGGAGGCAGATTCCTCTTCCCTCCAAGTGTTTTGATCTATAGTGACTTGATTAGTTGGTTAATTTATGAAATATGAATGATACCTTATGGAAGATGAATTTCAATGTTGATTATCTTCATCTCATGGAGTTTTTGTGGGTCTTGTGTATTTTTATGATCCATCTAGGATCTGGTAAGAGCTTCCTACTCTATTTTACAATATTTAGGAAATGTTGCTTTTTCGAGCACTATTCCAACATGATTTGAGATTTTATCTTCACCTTTTTTAATCTACCACTTCCCCTTCTTGGTTTATGACATATTTTTTAGAGAAACATTTCATTTTCTTAATTGGATATCATTCATTTCAATAACATTTAATCTAGTAGGGTTAGCATCAACATTGAGATTTTATTGAGTTTGAGTGTTCTTTGGGTTTGGAATAAGTTATGTTTGGGTCTATAATTGGTTCAAATATTCATTAGGTTGATAAGGTCCACCAAAAAGAGGTGTGGGTTGTCCCCAAGGTCTCTTAAAACCTTAATTCTACCAAAGTTGAAATTCACTTTGATTTTGTTGTCATTGGCATTGGTTTTGTTACCACTCTGACTAGTTTTTCTATCATAATGAATTATTCCACTGAGGGTTGATCTATTTAGTAGGACTCCATGGCATATTTGAATATTTCATAAGATATTGTGGGTTCAATTGATTAAAATTAGACTAGGGATTTTATTCTAGTTACTTCTAGAACCATATTGTCCTTCATAAGAATTAAATCTATTATTTTGAGGTATGTATTATATATAATCAATATGTTATTCCATAGTAAGGGGCTTATTTGATTGGCTCTTAATCTCAAAAAATATATTATATGATCTAGTTACATGAGGTTTGTCATAGGTTTGATAAGAGGTCCTTAATTAAATGGGCATTCCCTTAAAGGATGTTTCCCCCCACATTTTGAGCAATGAATAGACAATGGTTTAGTGTTTTTCCTACCAAGATAACTATTTAGTCTAAGGAGCGTGTTTCTTATAAGATTTTCAATCTTCTCCATAACCTTAGATACATTAGCTACCAATGTCTTTCTTTTAGAGCCCCTAGTTCTGAATTTGTTCCTAGAATAGTTTCTACACATCTCAAAAAATTATTCCATTATAACTGTATTTATATCTTCTTTTCCAATGAGGTTTAGGGAATCCCTATAATGATCATCAATTTCTTTTAAAATTATTGTTTTACTAAAATCCTCATTTAACCCAATAACACATCTTCTATGGACAAACTAAAATCTACTAGCATGATCTTCAAGGCTTTATCTTCCATTTGTCTCATTTGGAATATCTCTTCTTTCTAGTCTCTTACTCTAAAATTATTTTGATATTTATCAAGAAATGATATTTCCATTTCAAGATGACTTGAAGTTAAAGTTAATTGTAATCCCATAAATGATATTTAGGATGATTATCAGTGGTGTAATCATAAGTTTGACACACAACCAAAAATTTCAAGTATCAATTAATTAAGATCTTTAAAAAAAATTCACCTAAACATTGGTAAACTAGAGAGTGAGATGTTTTTAAAAGGAGATTCATCATCCACCTTGGTAATATTAATAAGATAGTAAAAATTTTGGTATCTCTAACCATTGTTGTCTATTAGTGTCAACCACTTAGTTATTTACAAGGTAGAGTCAGACGATCATCACTGCAACCAAGCTACTCTATATAGGTCAAGTCATGCATATAAGCAAGTAATAAATGAGCTTTATAGGAGAAAAGTAAGTATGCTTTTATCTAATATTTTAATATGATCTGAGCTCATCATCGACCAAGCAAGTAACTTGTATATAATTGATGAGCTACATAGTGTGTACCAAGCACAATACATAACAAGAAATAACTCTACCAAGCATTAGGAAATAGTAAAGACTGAGCAATGCAACGTTTACATAAAAGTTAGGAATGAAATAGAGTTTGAGGCAAATTGATTATAAGCTGACTTGGAAGGAACATTTGAATTTTTTAGAGGTTGTCATAGAACATTTAAAACATGTAGAGGTTGTTATAGAATTTTTACACAACATGGATCATAGATCCCTATGTTGTGCGATCAACAATTCAGATGGAATGGTTATTATGGAAGAATATAAAACTCTTTAGGAAAATCTTTAAATAGAAGATCTTAGCCTAGATTAGGTGTGAGAGATGCATATGCAAGAAAGAGAAAGGGAAAGAATGAAGAAGTGTATGCATGCAAACAAGGAGTAAATTAAAGGATCAAGATCAAATCAAAATTCAAGGAACTTTTTTGTTATCATCTTATAAAGTAGGTGACCTATTCATAGTAGTGAAGTGAAAGTGAAAGAAAAGTAATATCAGATCAAAGGAGAGGATCAGTTAGCAAGGAGAAGGCTTGAAATTAGCTTACAAAGCAAACCGAGAGTCAAGTACTAAATCAATTTTAACCAACTTAAACTAGGTTAAATCTCTTAATACAATGGTCTTAACAGATCTTTGTAAATCTCCTAATAGAGTCCTTACTTTTTTTTAAGTGTTAAATCCTCTAACAAGGTTAGACCTAGTAGTATCTTAAGATTTTAATAGGGCAAACTCCTCACAGGGTAGATCAAATCTTATGATCAAATATTGCAACTTTAACTAATTAACTTTATTACTTTGTTAGTGAAGATTTATGGGTGTCATCCCCACCCCAATTTTACCTTCATCTTGGAGGGTTTCTAGGTAACAAATATTGTGTTATGTGTTTCATTTTCATGCATATGATTGATCAAACTTATATGTTACAATGATTTACATTATAAGTTTTACATGCACAAGTTTATTGATAGGTGTGAGTGAATTAGTAAAAAGTTTAAGTGTTTAAGATTCGGATTCACCCCACCCCACCACCTCTCAATATCTTTTTTATCTTGGTTATTACTCCATTAATCAAAAATTGGTATCAAAACATAGGTTATATGAGATAATCTTAATTTCTTGGAGATTAGATCTTGGAGATGGAGACTTTCAAACTAGACAAGGTTATTGGCAATCAAGTGATTGACATCCAACTCATACTGGAGAAACTTGAGAAGGAAAGATAAGATCTGAGGGACTCCCTAAAAAGGATAAAGGAAATTTTCATGTAGATAAAACAATTTTCATATGAAGAAGTTGAGATTGAAGCATTGTTTGAACCAATCAATCCAAATGACAAAGCATCTATAGATCTACTTGACAAGAAAAAACTCCTAAATGAAGAAATAAGAGGATTGAAAAGAGAACATAAAATCCAATTAGTAAGACTATGTGAAGTGATTGAACATAAGAAGAAAGTTGAAGAAGATAGGACTATGGCTGAAGAAGACAAAAGGGTAATAGCTACCAAACTTGAAGAAAGGATATCAAATGCATAGAAGCTCATAATTACACAACTGGGCATGATGAATCAACTAATGCTTGCAAATTAGAATTGAATCACAAGGATGTGGAAATTGAAATATCAAACCACACATTGGACATATTGAAGAATGAACTAAAAACTAAGAGAGAATCTATGGAGAAATTCAACAAACCTAATGAGGCAATGAAGTACTTTGAAGAACTTATGAAGTCATCAGTCTATTTTGATGGGTTAGGACATTCATTCACTAAGAAAGGAGAATCATCCATAAATGGAGAATTGGAGAATGCATATTCAAAGGACAAACCAACATGCTATCACTATGGGAAACTTGGTCATATTGAAAATATCTATTGAAGAAAACATGGTATGTAAAATTCTAAACCTAAGTTTACTGGTTATTATTTTTACTTCAAAAAACAAAGACATCAAATACACGAGTGTAGGTTAAGATTGAGGAATGCAACTACTACACCTAAATTTGAAGGATATTGCTATAACTATTAGAAGCATGGGCACAGAGAATATGAATGCAAATCATAGACAAAACCTTACTAGGAAAATTAGAGGAAGAATTATGCACCTAATAATGCATGTTCCAAATGTCACAAAGTTGGACATCAAAGAAAGAATTGCAAGACTCGAGTACATTCAAAAAATTAGATAAAATACAAAGGCAAAGGAAAATTGGACATTTAGAAAATTAGGAATGAAATGAACTAGAAACGGAAAAGGAAAATGGAAGATCAGAATAGTGGAGCAAATGGAGTTGAGGTCACCCAATCCAATGGAGAAGGTGATCATGTCATCACAAACTAAGAAAGAGAGGTATGTATGGAACTGTATACTTAATTGATATATCATACATTAGTTCCTTACATGAAAATGTGCCAAATGTTCATATTTGCATATGTGAAGATGCATAAGAAAAAATTTGTGAAAGTTTTCCAAGAGTCAATAAAAATTATCTACGCTGACCAAGCATTGCAACATAGATCAATCACTTTAGGAGAGGAATGATAGAGAGAGATTAATATTGAAGAGACCATGCTATAATACAAATACCTAGTTAAAAGGCATCAACATCGACTGATTCAGCTAGCTTCCACTCACTAAAGTACATAGTATTAATGGAGACCCTAAATCAATAAAAATAATGTATATAAATTTTTTTGAAGACATTTTCATATACCTTGCATTTAGAATATTGAGGGCATAGAGAGATTTGGAAGCTTTAGCAACCAACAAATATTTCAAGAGTGATTTGATCAAGAAGCTTGAATGAGTGAAGATCTAAACTGTGTTGAGTATCCAGAGAAGAAAGAAATTCAAACCCTAACTATAAACATAGAAACTTCATCAATTGTTGGAATGAGTCAAGAGGTTAGTAGAATCCAACTAGTGAAGAGTGAGACTTGTCCTCCACCAATTATTCATGTTATGCCAAAGATTGCTAAAAAAGGAGACTCAATGGGTGCACTATCCTCGATACTACCTAAAGTCATTAAGATCCATGATGTCATACATTGTTATATGTGTAAAATTGAAGTAGGAGATTATGAAATTGGAGAAGCTTATGAGAATTTGTACAATGAATTAATCTTGAAGGACAAATTTCAAATTGAGGAATGGGTTAACTTGTGCCCTAGAATTCTTGAAGAATTGCAAGATCAACTGGAATAAAGTTGTTTTGAGCATAATCCATGACATGAAGTACTAGTTACACAATGGACCAATGGATGCCATGAAGAAAATTATCCATAAGGTTATAGGCTATCCAACCATAGACAGAAAGAAAACCATATGAAGCCTAACACATGAAGAAATAGAGGCAAACACAAGAGCCGAGTGGAATGGATGTGGTATGTCCATTGAAAACATCTCTAACCCACTAATTGAATTTGAAGTGAGGGTTATAGATCACAAATTCTATCAATCAAGTAGATTGAATAATGTGCCTTGCATGGTGGTGGATCAAGCATGAAAGATAGTGATGAAAGATCATGAGTATAATATTGTTGAGCTATAGAGACTACAACTTGTAGAGAATTTGACATTTATAAGAAAAGTGAAGAATTCAATGTGTAAGTTTGGTTCCCTCATTATGTGTGTTTTCTTTTATATACAAAAATATTCTCTTGGTCTTGGTGATGTTGTGTGGGAGAAAGAAAAACCAATGATAAGACATATATATGAGTGTATTACTCAATTAGGAGAAAATTTTGAGAATATAATGAATTCTTATTTTGGTGAATTAAAGCAAATGATGAAAAGAAGAATGAGGATACCTGAAGAGTTGGTCAAAAAATATTATAGTGACATGTTTTCTTGTAGATACACAAAACACTTTTGTATAGGTAGTGAAGCTGAGGAAGGCTTGGTTACACAGTTTTGATAATGAGATAGATAGTGATGTAGTGAGTGCAAACATTGATGCACTATTGAAAGAAGAGATAGACATTGAGTCCAAACCTTTTGCTAAATATGAAGAAGAAAAAGAAAGAATTATTATGAATATCAAGATAGATCCCAAGGAGAAGAAAAGGAAGAAAATGATTGAATATTTTGAAGCTAAAAAAGGCACCCTAGGCAAGGGAAAAGAACTATTACAATTGACACAAGGTCTTGGTGAAAATGAAGAAAAAGATAGTGGTGATGAGGAAGAGGAAAAAAAAGGTGACCAAGGAAAATCCATATTTTTTGTCATGCCACCAAGAAAGAAGGCTCAAGGAAAAAAGAAGAAGTTGATAGTGACACCCATCCCTCCTCCACCACCAAACAAGATAAGGACCAGGGCAAGTTCTAGTGCTAATCAGTCTACAAAGCATAAGGTAGCAAAAGATACAAAGCCCAGTGCCCCCAAAACCAAAAGAATGAGATTGGTTAGAGGACCACCCAAAGGGATATCTAAATCCATTGAAGAGGTATGTGAAAATCTATAAGGATATTCAAGATTGTCTAACTTAGGTTTGTAAAGTATGATACATTAGACAATATTGATCAAACTAAGATTGAGGAGGCTATGGTGGATATGATTTCTAATCATAATTTAGCTACTAGAGAAATTGAGAAGAGGATACCCAAAGATTTATTTGATAGACTAAAAAGGAGATGGCAGTAGGCAAAAGTAGAGGAGAAAAATATAAGGATTGACACATTAGTCAGAGTTATGTCTAATCTATCATAGGATCAACATGACACATGGAATAGTATAGGACTAGATTTATTCCTAAGTAAAGTATATTTTTGTTACTAAAGAATAAAGAGGCAAAGTTACAATAACAAGACAAGTTTCTATTGAAAAGTATTTTTGGGTTAACACAAAAGGCATGAGAGATAGACATTGTAAACATCAAAGATGGTTATAGTAGTGGAGAAAGTTTAGGTGTGCCAAGTCTACAAGGCAACATTTCCCTTATGCATGCTAACACCCTTGATACTTTAGAGGCTGAGTAGTCAAGGATCATAGATATAGAGGTAGATGGTGAAGAGAAAGAAACACATGTAAATAATAAGACTATTTTAGAACCTCACATTGAGGAAACCAAAGAATCAAATGAACCTAAACTAAGTGCAACTATTATTGTCTCAAGCATAGATGCACAAGAAAGACAGAGTGGTGACACCCCTTCACCAACTCTTAAGGTAATGTTGAGCAGCAATACTCCTTCACCTAGTAGAAAGAGAAAAGCAATAAAAGATGTTTCACCATATATTGAGGTTAGTTTGGATGGAACAATTGAGATGCCACAATTGGACCAGGAAAATCTCACCTTGGAGAAAATAATTTTTTTGCAAGAAGTTTTGGTGAAGAAGAAGAGATAAGAAGATTTAAGAAGAGAGCTTAAGGATGAAAAATCAAGTACTATATGATGTAAATCATATTTTTGTTGATGCTTTTGAAATTCAAAATTTTGAGGAAGATGAACCAATCATCAACTAGCTTGTAACTATAGTTGATCAAGTGAATTGTAGAAGTATGGAATCAAGTGAGAAGCTAATGGATTTCTCTACTCAAAGATTTGAAACTAAGGTTTTGGAAAAAGTTTCCATAACCATTTTCAAGAAGAAAGTGAAACTACAAGAGAGAGTATAGGTTATGTTTGAGCTAATATAGAAGGTACAACATTTATATACAATTTTTTCTGATGTGCCAAGATTCACTAACAACATTCATGCACAAATAACTCAAATTTAGGCTCAGATAAAGAGATCCAACAACATTATTTTTGAGTTAGTAGGATCAACCATTGATCACTACAATAATCTACTGAATGCTCAAGAAAAATTGGTCGAGCTTCAGGTAGTTGAAAACAATATGAGATCCAAATTGATCTCTATTCAAGAAATGATGATACCTCATTTGGAGGTCATCCAAAGAGAATTAAAAATAACCTAGGATCTTATCATAGAAGATCATAATATTTCAGTGGCTAATATTTAATTGATTTGGCTACAAAGTTATAGTTGTAGATTACTATTTTGGAGGCAACAAGAACCACATGGGATCATGCATTTTCCATGATTACTAGAGTTCATAAGGAATTCATTGAAAAATATGCACTAATTCCATCCATTCCACCCTAGGAGCAATGACATCAGTATCAAAAAATAAGGGGTAATGATATGTGATGTCAAAGGGAGAAATATAGAATTGAATAAAGGTGAAATGGATTTTTTATTCATTTTTTCAATGTTTATTCATTATTCATTGGCATAAGTCATAAGACTTAGGGGGAGAGCTCATTTATCATATTGTATCATAACAATGTAAATATGACAAAGTGTTTTTTCCACTAATGTCAAATGTGGAAATTATTGGTATCTCTAACCATTTTTTTCTATCAGTGTCAACCACTTATTCATTTACAAGGTAGAGTCACATGATCATCATTACAACTGAGCTACTCTATATAGGCTGAGTCATGCACATAAGAAATTATGTACTAAGCTCTATAGGAATCGAGTAAGTGTATGGTCACGAAATATTTCAATGAGTGAAGCTCATTAGTGAATAAAAAAGTATCAAGTGACAAGTTACATAGTATGTGCCAAGAACAATAAATATAGAGCATCAAAAGAGTAATACAGGTCAAGAAACAACAATGTAAAGCATTTGAAAATAGTAAAAACTGAGTAATGTAAAGTTTACATAAAATTTAAGAATGGAACAGATTTTGGGGCAAAATGACTATCAGGCTAACTTGGAAGGAACATTTGAATTTTGTAAAGGTTGTTATAGAACATTTACATGACATGGATCATGGATCCCTATGTTGTGCGATCAACAATTTGGATGGAGAGGCTATTATGAAATAATCTAGAAAACTCTTTACAAAACTCTTTAAATAACAAATATATTAACCTAGATTAGATGTGAGAGATGCATGTGGGAGAAAGAGCAAGGGAAAGAATGAATAAGTGCATGAATGTGAATAAGGAGTAAAGTGAAGGATCAAGATAAGATTAGAAGTCAATGAAGGCTTATGTTATCCTCTAATAGAGAAAGTGACCTATTCATATAAGTGAATTGAAAGGAAAAGAGAAGTAATATCATATTAGAGGAGAGGATCAATAAGAAAGGAGAAGACTCAAAATTAGCTTACTAAGGTAAGTGAGAGTCAGGTATTGAATCCATTTTAACCAACTTGAATCAAGGTAAATCTCTTAACAAAGTGGTCTTAGCAAATATTTGTAAATCTCTTAACAAAGTCCTTACCTTTTTGTAAGTATAAAATCCTCTAACAAGGTGAGACCTAGTAGTCTCTTAAGCCTTTAACAGGGAAGATTCCTCATAAGGTAGATCATATCTTATGATCAAACATTGTAATATTAACTAGTTAACTTTATTACTAAAGTAGTGAAGATTTGTGGTTGTCATTCCCACCCCAGTTTTACCTTCACTTTGGAGGGTTTCTGGGTAACAAATATTATTTTATGTGTTTCATTTTCATGCATGTGATTGATTAGATTTATATGTTACAATAAATTTACATTACAAGTTTTACATGCATAAGTTTATTGATAGGTCCGAGTGAATTGGTGAGAAGTTTAAGTGTTTAAGATTCAGATTCATCCCCCCCCCCCACTCTAAGTATCTTGTTTATCCTATTTATCACTCCATCAATTAACACTATAATGTCCCCTCTTTAGCAATTGTCAACTATGTTGTTGCTAGCCTAGTTTTTCATGGTCATGAGGGATAGCGAGGAGTTCAAAGGGATCTTGGAGTGATTTGGCCTAGTCATTACTAGTTTGAGGCCAATTGGAGTTTGTTTGTGGGGTCTTTGAATGGAATTACTATTTATAGTTGTAATCACCTTAGAATGGTCGTCTAGACTATTAGCCCCCTTCTCAGCATTTTGATTAAATTAATTATCATTTTCTTAGACCAAATTGCTAAAATCAATCAATTTGATTATAACCTATAGTTTGATTATGCTATCCTAAGTTCATTATTTGATTAAAAGAACATATCCACTTTTAATTAAATAAAATACCCCTTTCTTCTAACCCACTTAAAGTACACACATAAAAGTCCTTTTTCTATTTCACAAATTAAAAGAAAAGGCTTTTTGTGACTTTCATCTTACATGGGAAGTCAACTTCTATTTTATTAGTTGACTTGTGTGTGCACATGGATAAATCCCATTTTCAAACTCCACCCTTGATCATCCATCATTTTAACCTTAATCTCCACTGCCCATATGACTTTAAAAGAGAGAGCTCTCCCTTTGTCAAAGGATCCACACTCTTAATTATTGTTATACTACAGGTTTATCATTCAAATATTTGAAGAGCTTTGTGGAGAACTAATTCTCACCTCATTCTCTCATCCACCACATGCTAGCTTAGAATCACATGACATTTTAGTATAGTTCCATGTAGCTTAGTTCTCTTTTGTAATATCTTAAATCACATAGCTTAATAGTTGGATTTGTAGTGCATCTCATCTTGTCACTATAGCTACATTTTGCATATTCATATAGCTTAATCTACATTTTTCATTACATCATTAAGGAACTCCTTGTGGACATTTTCATTCTTGCATCTTGTGTTTGAAACCTCTCATTACATGGTTTACTAGCAATGACTGCACTTCTAAGGCTCAGTTGAGAGCCTGTTTCATGTTATCTCAAGCATCCTTGCACTCCATGGATAGGGAGCTCTAAGATGGCATCCAAGCATTCCTAACTCATGGAATCACTTGGATAGAAGGGTTTAAAGTGTGACACAAATGGAGTGTACATTTTTGGTGCCCACCGTGGGGCTACAACCAAGTTTCTAGCTCCATTTTCTTACTTCCATTTTGGTTAAATTATCATTTCTATTTTTTTACAACTACTTCATGGATCTAATCAAGTGGTTTTGTAGGTTTCTTACTTTTTTTTAAAGGTTAACCCTTGTGCACATTTGTTTGAAGGCCAAAACCCTAGTTTTTAAAAGATTTGAGTATATCTTCTAAATCACTTTTAGTTCGGATCTTTTTTTTTTTTTTGCAGGTTGGGAATATATCCAAAAAAATTTAGTCGAATTTTCTAAATTTTTTGAGTTGATTTGGATTTCTTATAAATTTGATTTTATTTTTCATTAAAAATCATTTCTAGTCACAAATCAACATTTGTTTTGGAAAAATTTACATTTTTTAAAAGGTTCTAAATTCTATAGGGGGTTGGTTCTTTGTATTCTAAATTTAGAGGTCATATTAGGGCTCAAAAACTTGATTTCATAAATCTAGTCTATTTTGATAAAATGGTTCCCTAGGGCACAAATAAAGAGATTTCTAAATTTATTGCATTTTTGCAAAGCTCTCTAGTTTTTAGCCTGAGTCATTTCCTTTCATTTATGGTTTTGGATTATAAATAATAGAAAACAAGTCCAATCTTATTGATGGGGTCAAAATCAAAGAGTAAAAAAGAGATCATTATGTGATTAGATTGCACTTTCTTTGCATACACTTGGTTGGAAGATAACTTTTAATTTTAAGGAAAATAACCACTTTGTGTTGTAGGTCTTACTTGGTTATTATGCCCTTACCTTGGTTGTTTTGTAAGGAGTTTCTCATTTCATTTCTAAAAAGAACACATGTCAAAGCTTCAAATGCGCAAGGGCTACTAAAACTCGTTTGTAGGGTTGCCCAAAGCATAAAAACCAAACTTTCTTGTATTTATTTTATTCCATGTGTGGCATTCTACTAGTTGTTTTCATTTTTTAGGCACATTAAACTTGTAATTGGGGTTCATTGGTGATAAGAGAGTATGCTCTTCACCCTTCTCGTTGTATGAATTTGGTATAGTTCTAATACCATGTAAGAATTTGGTATAGCTCTGATACCATGTAAGAATTTTTCTTAGGGAAAAATCACCCAAGATCAAGGAACTCAAGCACAAGCATAAGAATAGACCAACAAGGTATGATCATAATAACTATTGGATAATGTTGTCCTTAATGTCACACAAATGTCATATCAGTTATTAGTCTCAGCTAACCGAGCTCAGCTACAGTGTCAATCGAGCTCACTCGATCATCGAAGAAAATGAAGCAGTCAGTATCAACCGAGCTCACTCGGTCATCAAAGAAAATGAGGTAGATAGTGTCAACCGAGCTCACTCGTTCATCAAAGAAAATGAAGCAGTCAGTATTAACCGAGCTTACTCGGTCATCAAAGAAAATAAGGCAGACAAGTGTTAATCGAGCTTACTCGGTCATCAAAGAAAATAAGGCAGACAAGTGTTAACCAAGCTTACTCGGTCATCAAAGAAAATAAGGTAGACAAGTGTTAATTGAGCTCACTCAGTTATCGAAGAAAATGAGGTAGACAGTGTTAACCGAGATTCAGTAAGGATTCGGATAGGATAACAGAGATCTGTAATTAGCAAAGATAAGTTGCATATTGTATCAGATCACTTCATTGTTGCTTTCTAACCATTGTAACAGTGAAATCAAAATCTCTTAACAGAGTTGGTTTAACAGCCATTCTATAAATCCTCTAACAAGGTGATAGTTCAATTGAATTTTTCTAAAGACCTCTAGCAAGGCCACTCCTAACAGGGTCACACCTAACAGTGTGTTTTGTAACCTTTAATAGGGTTGGCTCCTAACAGGGCTCACTTTAGAAGAGTAAAAAATAGTAACTAGCTACATTGGTGGTTTTTCCCATATTGGGTTTCCACGTTAAATCTGGTGTCTCTAGTGTTCATGATTGCTGAATTGTTTTTGGTTATCAATTCTTAATAATAATAATTATTTGTTGCATTATCAAGTTTCAGTAATTGGTAACTAAGATCAAGCTTTTAGACATCTAAGGGACTGTGAAATGTTTTTGTGGTAACTGATTCACCCCCTCCCCCTCTCAGTTACTCCATTCTCATTTCCAACAATTGGTATCAGAGCTTTTGGTGCTTGCAGGAAAAGATTTCAAGGTTCTAATCCAAAGATCAAGATGTCTTACAAAAGAAAAATTCCAAAACTTAACAGAGATAACTTCTCAACATGGCAAGGATTGATGAAACTTCATCTAGCTACTGTTGGTGATACTGGACTGAAATACCTTGAAGAAGAATATGAAGAACCTTCTGGCACATTGTCAGTTAATGATATTGCTGAAAAGAAAACTCACAACAATATGATGATAGACATAGAATCTTCTCTCAGCTATGAAGAATTTGATGACATTAAGGACTACAAAACTGCCTTTGACATGTGGAACAAGCTAAAAGGGATCTATGGAGGGGATGATAATGTGAGAAGAGCAAAAGCAGAAAGTCTAAGAGGACAATTTGATCAAATGAGGATGAGAGAGGATGAAAACATTGCAAAGTATGTTGAAAGAGTTAAAGTATGTGTAAGTGCAATCAGGGCAGCTGGAGGTGACATCAAAGGAGAAACAGTTGTAAGAAAAGTTCTCAAAACCTTGCTTCCCGTTTATGCAATCAGAGTCTTTGCAATTCAGGAAAGAAGGTGTGAAGCAAATCATAAGATAAATCTTGAGGCCATAGTCGGAAGACTAATTGCATTTGAACTAGATAACTTTGACAACTATGTTCCAGCCTCCAAAAACATTGAATCAGCATTTCAAGCCAAGCTCTCACTCAAAGAGAAAAGAAAAAAGAAGATAGAATCACAGTCAGAAAGTGAAAATGAATCAAGCCAAAGTTTAGACAGTGATCTCGGAGTGATTGAAGCTCTACTAGCAAGGAAATATTTTAGAGGCAGAGGAAAATACAAAGGTAAAGTTCCTCTAATCTGTTTTTCTTATGATGAAATTGGTCATATTGCAGCAAGGTGCCTAAACAAGAAAAACAATGATGAAAAGAAAGATCACAAATGGAATGGCAAGAAATACTTTAAATCATCCAAGAACAAAGGTAAGAAATCATGTTTCATGGCTGAAAATTCTAAGGATTCTGATAATAGTGAGGATGAAATTGTTTATATTGCTATTAAAGATGACTCTGACAGTGATGACGAAGATAAAATGGCTCTTATCTCTCATGTAAGTAAGAATGATACATGGATTATAGACAGCGGTTGCTCACATCATATGACTGGTGATAAAACTAAGTTTGATCAGTTTGAAGACTATGATGGTGGCAGTGTAAGGTTTGGTAATAATGATCCTCATTTCATAAAAGGAAGAGGAAGAATCTGTCTATCCAAAGAACTTATATGTAATAATGCCTATTGGGTTGAAGGTCTCAAACATAATTTGCTAAGTGTTGCACAGTTACTAAATACTGGATTCAAGGTGGAATTCATGCATGGAAAAGCGAGACTGTTGAATGAGCAAGGAAAACTGATAGGATCTGGCACCCAAACTAAAGGTAACTTGTTCTATCTAGAACTTGGTAAATGCTCATGTTTTATTGCTCAAATTGAAGAGAGTTGGTTATGGCATAAAAGGTTGTGTCATGTCAATTTTGATAATTTGGTAAAAATAAGAAAATTCAAGAAAGTAAGAGGCATTCCTAACATTAAGAAACCTGAGGTTGGTCTACGCAAGAATTGTCAGATTGGTAAAATGGGAAAGACTAGTTTTAAAGGTAAAAACTATCAGTCTGAAGATATATTAGAAATTGTGCATATTGATTTATGTGGACCCATTGGAATAGAAAGCTATACTGGAGAAAAGTTTTTCATTCTTTTTGTTGATGACTATTAAAGAATGATGACTATCATGTATCTAAGGAATAAATCAGAAGCATTTGAGAAATTCAAATGGTATTTGGCAAGAGTAGAAAAAGAAACAAGGAAAAGGCTGAAATGTTTAAGGTCAGACAGAGGTGGTGAATTCATTTCACATGAATTCAATAACTTCTACATTAAAAGAGGTATTAAAAGACAGGTTTCAGCACCAGGAACTCCAGAACAAAATGGAATAGCTGAAAGAAGAAATAGATCCATTATGGATTGTGCAAGAATCCTGATGATAGAAAAAAAATTGCCATCAAATACTAGAAGGAAGCCATCAGCACTGCAGTTCATACCTTAAATCAAGTACAGTTGAAGAAGGACTCATTCAAGACTCCCTATGAATTATGGTATGGCTACAAACCCAATGTAAGTTATCTGAAAGTATTTGGAAGCAAATGTTATATTTTGAAAGAATCTAGAAAAGGAAAATTTGATGTAAAAGGTGATGAAGGAATATTTTTGGGATATTCTTGCAAAAGCAAAGCATATAGATGTTTAAATCTATCCACTCACAAAGTCATAGAAAGTGCACATGTGAAAGTTGATGAGTTTGCAGACAAATCAGAAGAAGAAAGCAAAAAGATACCTGAAGACTACAAGAGATTTGTTTACATTGAACTAGACACTATACCAAGTATACCGTTCACTCAAGAATTCTCAACTCTTGAGTCTTTAGTAACCAAGTTGCAAATAGTTCAAACTGAGCCACAGCAACATTCAGACACTACCGAGCAAGTGTCTACCGAGTCTGAAGCAACCAAGCCAGAATAGCCTGAATATGAAATTGAAGCACAAGCAGATATCAATGAAACTCATTCAAGAGGTAAAGAACCTGTATTAGCTAAATATGTCAGAAGACATCATACACCAAATCAGATCATTGGAGACAAATCTGAAGGAACCCTGACAAGAAGTAAGTTGAAAAATACTTGTTTACTTGTTGATTTTGAACCTAGAAGTATTAAAGATGCATTGGCAAATGATAGTTGGATTGAGGCAATGAATGAGGAAATAGAACAGATAGAGAAGAACAAGACATGGACTCTTGTACCCAGGCCTAAAGATAAGAATATAATTGGAACCAAGTGGATATTTAGAAACAAGTTGACTAAAGATGGTAAGGTATCCAGAAACAAAGCTAGATTGGTATGCAAAGGATACTCTCAAGAAGAAGGCATAGATTATGGGGAAACTTTTTCTCCTATTGCAAGATTGGAAGGAGTCAGAACCTTACTTGCATATGCTGCTCACAAAGGATTCAAATTTTATCAGATGGATGTCAAGTCAGCATTCCTCAATGGAATACTAGATGAAGAGGTTTACATTGAACAACCTGAAGGTTTTGTTGATCCAGATAAAAGGAACATGGTCTGCAAATTACACAAGGCACTGTATGGTCTGAAACAACCCCCTAGAGCATGGTATGAAAGATTGCATAACTATCTTATTCAGATTAGTTTTCAAAGAACTAATGATAATAGTAGCTTGTATATAAAGGAAGGACCAGATAATAAGATTGTCTTGGCAGAAATATTTGTAGATGATACTATTTTCACAGGGAATGATGATCTTTGCAAAGAATTTTCAGAACAACTGAACAAGGAATTTGAAATGTCTATGTTTGGTGAAATAAAGTTCTTTTTTGGTCTTCAAATTCAACAAAACAAGAATGGCATCTTCATTACTCAATCAAAATACATTAAGGAGATATTGAAAAAGTTTGGTATGGAGGACTGTAAACTTGTTGGAACTCCTATGTGTACTGGATTGAAACTTACCAAAGATGATGAATCCAAAGAAGTAGATCAAACATTGTATAGATCTATGATTGGAAAGTTGCAGTATGTAGTTCATACCAGGCCAGATATTGCTCTTGCAGTTGGTATTGTTGCAAGATTTTCAGCAAAACCAAGAGAAACTCACCTAATGGCAATCAAGAGAATAATGAGATATTTGAAAGGAATTGAAGATTATGGACTATGGTACAAATTTGGAGGTAATTTGGATTTGAAAGTTTTTACTGATGTTGATTGGGCAGGGAATCTTGATGACAGAAAAAGCACAAGTGGAGGAGCATTCTTTCTTGGAAAGAGATTGGTTTCTTGGACAAGCAAAAAGCAAAATTGTACATCCCAATCTACAACAGAGGCAGAGTATGTTGCTGCAGCAGTAAACTATTCCAACATTGTTTGGTTTAAGCAGTTATTACAAGGAATGAAGATGGAAATCAAAGAACCAGTTGTTATGTTCTGTGACAATACTAGTGCAATCAACATATCCAAGAATCCATTGATGCATTCCAAGACCAAGCATATTGCAATCAAATATCATTTTGTCAGAGAATTAGTGCAAGACCAGGAGATCAGATTGAAATATGTTCACACAAAGGAACAAATTGCCGATATATTCACAAAGCCCTTATCTAAGGATGCATTTTTGAATCTTAGAAGTAAGTTAGGGGTCATTCCCCTATCTGAAGTTCACTAAAATAAGTTTTAGTGATGCATCAACGCATATAAGATTGAAGATCTATCTGTTGATGTAGTTTAATCATAAATCATTGCATATGAATCAGTACTAAAGGTACATTGCAATTCACTTTACTTCTGTTATCTTTGGCATGTGTTGTCAAAGAGGGAGAGATCTACTGTCATATCCTTCTAAACTTTGTGAAATTTGAAAAATTTGCTATGAAGTTCCTTAAAAGAGGGAGACTATTAAAAGAGGGAGAAGTCTGTTATCTTGTTGGACTTATTTCAAAATTTCATTATGTTATGACATGTTGTGTTGCCATCAATGCCAAAGAGGGAGATTGTTGGATAATGTTGTCCTTAATGTCACACAAATGTCATATCAGTTATTAGTCTCAGCTAACCGAGCTCAGCTACAGTGTCAACCGAGCTCACTTGGTCATCGAAGAAAATGAAGTAGTCAGTATCAACCGAGCTCACTCAGTCATCGAAGAAAATGAGGCAGATAGTGTCAACCGAGCTCACTTGGTCATCAAAGAAAATGAAGCAGTCAGTATTAACCGAGCTTCCTCGATCATCAAAGAAAATAAGGCAGACAAGTGTTAACCGAGCTTACTCGGTCATCAAAGAAAATAAGGCAAATCAGTGTTAACTGAGCTCACTCGGTTATCAAAGAAAATGAGGCAGACAGTGTTAACCGAGATCACTCGGTCAACAAAGGAATTTGGCAAAGACAGTTTCCACCGAGCTCACTCGGTCATCTATGGAAACTTAGTACTTACCGAGTTCTCTCAACGATTGAAGGGTTGTCACAAAGTTCGCTATATTAACCGAGCTCATTCGGTTAACACAAGAATTATTTTTTGAACAGTATTAACCGAGCAGGGTCGGCCAGTAAAGGGATTTGTTAGTTTGTAATTTTAATTATTTCTAGCCGACTATTGTATTTGTTTGATTATTGGTCAGTGATTTGAGCCGACTAAGATAATCTGAAAGGTATATATGGTCACTCAAGTTTTAAATTAAAAAAAAATAAGTGTGAAAAAGTTATGAAGGTGCATTATAGTGTGAAATGAAAAGGTGAATGTTGAGAAAAGTCCGATGAAGGATCAGATGCATTGAAGGAGCTGAAAAGTTGTATTTGATCAGTAAGGATTCGGTCAAGAATAACAGAGATCTATAATCAGCAAAGATAAGTTGCATATTGTATCAGATCACTTCATTGTTTCTTTCTAACCATTGTAACAGTGAACTCAAAATCTCTTAACAGAGTTGGTTTAACAGCCATTCTATAAATCCTCTAACAAGGTGACAGTTCAGTTGAATTGTTCTAAAGACCTCTAGCAAGGCCACTCCTAACAGGGTGATTAAATTCTCTAACAGGGTCACACCTAACAGTGTGTTTTGTAACCTTTAACAAGGTTGGCTCCTAACAGGGCTCACTTCAGAAGAGTGAAAAATAGTAACTAGCTACATTGGTGGTTTTTCCCATATTGAGTTTCCACGTTAAATCTGGTGTCTCTAGTGTTCATGATTGCTGAATTGTTTTTGGTTATCAGTTCTTAATAATTATTATTATTTTTTGCATTATCAAGTTTTAGTAATAAGATCAAGCTTTTAGACATCTAAGGGACTGTGAAATGTTTTTGTGGTAACTGATTCACCCCCTCCCCCTCTCAATTACTCCATTCTCATTTTCAACAAATAACAATATCCATAATTGATTTATTGTCATTCAATGTTCTATCTTGTCATACACACTAGGAGTGCCTAAATATAAAGGCCTCTGGAATGCTTCTAGAAGGCCTAGGAATTAGCATACTAATAAGTCTTACAACTAGGCACATGTCCACCAGGAGTTAATTATCCTTCATTAAGAACAAGAGTAAGTGCGATGATAAGAGGATAAGCCTACAAAGGTGTAACATGCAAAGTTATGTTGTAGACACCATGTGCTAAATTAGGAGTGAAAATAATTTTGATGTCTACATGTCAACTTAATTAATTATGAAAACTCCAATGTTGTAGACACCATGTGTTGAATCAGTGTTGCTTACTCTAGTGTTGTCAACATGACAACTCATAAGAGTACACAAACTCCTAGGTGTCAAACTAAATAATAATAAAATAATGCATTGACCTAAACAAACTTAAGTAAAGTGTAATAAGTAAATATTTATTTACACCAACACCCCCCCCCCCCCCCCAAGTGCAACTTAGGGGAATGCACTTAAGCTTACGAAAGCTAGGACAAAATGCATAATGGGTCCCGACTACAAGGCCATGTTAGGTACCCATGTACATAATGAAATGCAATCTCTCATAAAGTAGAGAAAGAGGGAAAACATCATGGGAAAAACCCTCCCACAAAAAGAGAGATGAAAAGATAAGATGCATGGATGGAGTAAACAAGACCTCCCTATTATGAAATACATAAAGTATATAAAAAAGAGAAATAGAATGAGAAAACCCCATAAGAGGAAAAAGTCCCCCCTGTAAAAGACAAGAAGAAGGAGACAAGGCAGTCCCCCCCTAAATGTAGAGTGTCGATGAGTGAGAGCTGCTTCAATGTAGAAGCTGATCTAATGCTACTGAATAATGTTCCTCCCCTTTGGAAGAAACAATGGTAGAGGTACAATTGAGATGCTTCCCCTATGTGTAGAAAGAATCCTGATGTTGACAGGTGTCTCTGAAACCTACTCAATTTTCCCTGTGTCGATGCTGATGGTAGCTCCTTCCAATAATGCTAAAAAGAAGAAGTGAAAATCTAGCAAGGATGGATGTAGAACATGCCTCAAAGAACAAATTGTCTCCTCAAATGATAAAAAGATCTCCTGCAACTATTGTACATAAGGATCCACAATCATATTAACCTATGAAGACTCATCATGTAGAGAATGTATAGAAGGGTCAGAGCGAGCCCTTGTAACAAATGAAGAAGGATCTTCTTCATCAAAGAGAAGATGTAGATCATCAATGATGTCTCCCAAATCTACTATGTGTGACTCTAGTCAAATCTAAAATATCTATCAAGAATTCATCCACTGATGCTGGAGTTGGAAGATAAGGAATACCCTGTTATGCTAGACCTATCACTATGGCAATGGATGAAGTATTTGCCTCAACAAAGAGAAAACAAATATCATCAATGATGTATCAAGGCACATCTTCAATGTGAAACTCCGTGAATAACCTTGTAATGTTTGGAAGGAAGTTGCCCTATGAAGCTAAATAAGGAAGACATGGAGGTTCATGTTGCACTAAATCAAAAGCATCTATGGCTGGAACTAGATCAATAGTAGCAACAAGAGCACCAGGAGGTGAGATCTCAACTAGAGTTGTAGGAACCATGACTAGAGTGACTAGTGGTAGAATATCCTTTGGAAATGGAGGAACTATTGAATCTCCATATGCTTCCCAAAGAGACATCAAAATGTCATGAGGAAAACTTGCCATTCTAAGAGGAGCAAAATATTCCTTACTCATACTATTATATAGAAAGTGAACAAGTTTAGTAATAAATGTCCAATTAGGATTTGGTGCAACATCTTTGAATAGAGATAAGGAAGGACTTCCTAATGTTCTCTTAGATGATCAAGTATCAATGCACTCCATCTGTGATAGTTTTGTGTTGTCAACTTTGGTCTAACACCAAATTGACATGTGTGACAAGACTCCATGAGATCAATTAGCAAACCCCCCAAGATGCAAAAAATTAATCAACCCCCCCCCCCCCCCCCCCCCTCCCCCCAATGTATGATTTGGTGCCTTATACTTAGTGCAATTATAATAGCCAATTTAGGGACTACTTCTAAAAGCAATATTTTTGTTCATAGAAGGCTATAATCTGATTGCAAATATGGAAAGTAGACAAAAAAATTAAATACTTTAAAAAAAAATGGAACCTATTTATGTGTCCAGATGAGCCCATACTAAGCCTTTGAAGTTACAAAAATTGGGATTTGCAATTTGTAGAAAACTTCAGGAATAGAGATCTCAAACATTAGATCATGAAATTCTACCCCAAAATAAAAATAAAAATTACTTGCAAAAAGGAGTCCATATGAGGGAGATATCACTATTTGAAAATCACCTCTATAATTATTTTTCCTAAATCATCGTTATTGCGCCACCAAAAATTAGATGACTCTAGATTTCACCTCAGTAGTCTGATTTTGATGAAACAAAAGTCAATTTGGGGTTTTTTGACCTTTTGAATATGATACCAATATTTGATTAGCACTAGCAAGAACCAATCTTGTTCTAAAAAAAATCTCTCATGTACATGCTTGATGGCCAAAAAAAATTTGGACAAAATATTTTGATCTGAAAAAAATGTAAAGAAATTGTAGAGACTAAAATAATAAAATATGCAGATCTAAAAATTAAATTCAGAGATGTTAAATGATTATACCAAATTTGCAAATTGGGATTATGGGTGCTAGTTTGCCAAAAAAATTACCTCAAATTTGACTATGGCCTAGGGTAGAAAAATTTATAGTCAAAATTTACTAAATCGATCCTCTAGATGCAATGGTGAGGTCTGGTTTAGCTCTAGATGCTCCCAATGACTGCAATACTCTAGATTTGGGTCAAGGTGCTAAAGCAACAAGATGGTCTCAAATAGCTATGTGAAGAGAAATTGCTCAAGCTCTAATACCACGTAAGAATTTGGTATAGCTGTGATACCATGTAAAAATTTGGTATAGCTCTGATACCATGTAAGAATTTTCCTTACGAAAAAATCACCCAAGATCAAGGAACTCAAGCACAAGTACAAGAATAGACCAACAAGGTATGATCATAACAACAATATACAAAATTGGTTTATTATCATTCTAGGTTTTTCCTTGTCATACACACTAGGAGTGCCTAAATATAAAGGCCTCTGGAATGCTTCTATAAAGCCTAGGAATCAACATGCTGATAAGTCTTAGAACTAGGCACATGTCCACTAGGAGTGGATTATCCTCCATTAAGAACAAGAGTAAGTGTGATGATGAGAGGATAATTCTACAAGGGTGTAGCATGCAAAATGATGTTGTAGACACCATGTGCTAAATTAGGAGTGCAAATAATTGTGTTGTCTACATGATAACTTAGTTAATTATGAAACTCTAGTGTTGTAGACATCATGTGCTAAATCAGAGTTGCTTACTCCAATGTTGTCAACATGAAAACTCATAAGAGTATGCAAACTCCTAGATGTCAAACTAAATAATAATAAAATAATGCATTGACCTATGTAAACTTAAGTAAAGCATAATAAATAAATACTTATTTACACCAACATTAGTGAATCAAAAATCTTGACTCACCTTTGGACTTCAAAAGCAAGGGGATAATTGAAACTGCTTGGCTTGTTTGGAGAAATGATCAACGTAGGAGAGTATGCTCTTCACCCATGTGGTGAACTATAAATTTTGACTCTTGAAAGTAGATCCAATCTATGGTAGTTAGAATCCTTTTGTGGGCCTACTCTTGATAAATCATGAGGAATGACCCAAGTGGGGACAAGCAAACCCAACTATTCCAACCCACTATAATCTCAAGGCTATTGAGGACACAAAACCTTGGCTTACATAGCACTTGTCTTACCTAGTGTGATTTCTTGTTGGATTGTGACCATGAGGAAATCACAAGGGAGGAATGATTAAGGTACTCCTGTGGTCATGAAACCAGCTACTCATCACAAGGTGAGGTGTCCTGTATCAAGATAAAGAGGATTGCTATGAATGGAAATCTTTTTTAAAAACCCTAGGTTAGTAGCTACATTATTATTTTTCTCAACTTCTTGGTGCAAGGATCAATCTTTTTGGATTATCCGGATCACCCCAAGATTTTACACTCACCATCTATGTTCCTTAGGTTATTCTTATGGCATTTCCATGACAAAGCCAATATCTCTTGTGGGCAACCACTTGGTGTGAGGCAAATGAGCACTTAGCATGAGCCAAGTTGTTGAGTAATTAACCATGGCATTTAGGTAGATATTGCTTGATGTGTTCTTAAATGTGCTAGACCTGTGGAAATATTTTGAACATACACATGATGATAGTTCTAGGGATTTCTTTTGAGACCTCACATATTCTTGTATCATGCAAGGTAGCTTTTTCCCTTGTTTGACTGTTTGAAGAATACTCCATGTATCACTATCTTGCTCAAAAAAAAATTTCTTTTGAACATCAAACTTTCTATACTATCAACTATTGTCAAACTTTGTCAACCAAGTCAAAATATCAAGTGCAAACATTTACTTGTGTTGCTTGCTAAGGGGAGTCTTATTATTTGACTTTTCTTTTATATGTCTCTAGTGATTGAATATTATTAAAGTGACTCTTTTCTCTTAGTTCTCTTGGTCTTTCTATCTTCATGGTCTATTTTCCCTTGCTATTTGTCTTTTTGCTAAAATGGTTACCTTGATTTCTTGACTACACTCTTGGGTTGGGAGGTTTTTTCACTTGTTCTTTCTTGCTCTATCTACTTGGCTATTTGGGCTTCTTTCCTAGCTATTGACTTGATTCATTCATGTTGTAAGTTTCTTGGACACATTTTTTGATAAGTTATTCTCTTGTTTCTACCCTCTATTTGACAAGTGAACACTCTACCTCCTATAGTTTCAACATCAAGTTATCTTCTAGTCTCTTTCATGCCTGGATTTTCATCTAAAACTATGGGATCTAAATCTTGTGCTATCTAGATGATCCTAAGTTACTTGAGCTCTTTAGGGAATTACAAACCCTACGGACTCAATATAATAAACTTGAAGAGACCCTTGACCCTGCTTAAACTAGTCTCACTAAGGGCATGATAAAAATATATAGTAGATTTGAGAAAATGTTAAAGGAGAAAACAAAATCATTAGATGATTCTCTTTCTAGTTCTCTATATGTACACAAGTCACCCTCTTTAAGGTCATCCTCTTCTTCTACATCTACATGCTCTACTTCAAGACATCAAATGTCTTCACCTACTAGGTCTAAAGGCCTTTTTAGAGAGCTAGAAAATGATACATCCTTGGAGCATATGCCAAAATTTCATGACAGGCCTATATTTGACCAAAATGATAAAGACATGAAAGCTTGCTATTAACTTGAGAAACAAAAAAAGGACTTTAGACATACTTTTGATAGAACTTTTACTCCCTTGGAAGATTCTTATGATGACACTTTGCAAACACTTCTTGGCACCAAGCTCATCATGTTGCCTAAGTCTATCTCATATGGAAACCCATTCTTGGATATTTATTGTGCTTATCATCAACATAATGAGCATAGTACTTCATATTGCATTGAGCTAAAACATAAAATCCATGATCTTATTGAAGATAGGATTGTTGATACCTCTAATGACTCATGTGATGAAGATACTTCTCTTGAGAAAGATCATGTTGATGAACCTATGTCTAGTGATGGTCTACTTGACACCTCCATTTCTTCCAACACTCATGGATCTCCCAACACTTTTAAGCTTTCTTACATGCCTCCATAAAATAAAGAACCTAATTCTTTCCACATTGACTATGCTTATCCTCAAGGGTTACCTCTAAAGGAAACTCAAGATAACCTTCACTTGGCTACAAACCTTTTCCATGCTACTACAACTAAAAATTCTCAATCTTCATGCATTACTATTCCTACTTTGACAACTACTCCATTAATAAATCTTATTTTAAATTTACTAACCCACTAACTATATTAATAAATTCAAATTAAAAAAAATACTAACAATCTTAATCTTTACTCACCAAAATAATTTCCAACAAAATCTAACTAACTAATCTGAATATCCCAACACTTCTAATTTAATACAATTACAAATGATAGTTAGAAAGGAAAGAAATTATCTTTCTAAAATCTATTTACTAACATTTAACACTTACTAACTTTATTACTTCTAATCCTAACTTAACAACCCCTTAACACTAACTACAAACTAATCCTAACTACTTAACATCCTAACTACCTAACAAAACTTGACCACTTGGCCACTAACCCCTTTCACTCTACCCCATACATTCTCCATGCTTCCCAAGCCCTTGGCATGCATTCCAAGGCTTGACCTAGATAGGGTACAATTTCTATGAGTAGGAGAAGGCAAGGCTTGTTTTAAATTTACAAATTTCCCTCCCTATTAAATCAAACATCCACCTCACTTCTGAGTGCTCAACCCACTTGACAATGACATGGGGTAACATGTCAAAACACCAACTTAATCCAATCAAGGCCCAAAGATCCATGCAAAGTTAGAAGGATGCTTAGAGGGAAATCTCAATAATTGAGTTTGACTTTGTGCCAAGACAACATAACTACTCTACATTCTTTGTCTTGTGCCCAATCTCATGTGGGAGACTTAAGAGTGAAGTAGAATAAAGTGTAGTATTGTCCCTAATGCATGGGAGTATGTATAGACAAGACAGGGAGGGAGTAAATATTTAAAGTTTTATAGGTGGGGTTGGGGATAAGGTAAATGTAGGACAGAGATAGGTTTTTCATTATTTAAAAAAAAAATTATTTATATATTTATAATTTGAAAAAAGTGTCACAAAGGTTTTAAGGGGAATATTTTAGGGAATATTTCTTGTTACTAAAATTAGGAATTAAAGTTTTTCATACAAATTCCAAAGAGTATTTTGGCTCTTAATTAGATGAAAATTATAAGATTTCTCTTCCCCTTCAAGTACTAGGTTTTTCCAAAGGAATTTCGACATGGCATAGTGTAATAATGTTTAGTTCATTTCCTTGAATGGATTATAGGAATATTTTTGATGTCATTCAAATTAGGAGTAATTTTAAATAGTTTATAAGCAATGCAATATAAGGTAATATTCATTTGAATTAACAAAATTTATACGAACTGAGTTTTCAATATGTAAGGAAGATAAATATATTGATTTCAAACATTGATTTTATCACAAGATTTTAAAGATGAAATATTGCACCTATCAATTAATTAACTCATATATCCAAAATCTATAATAAGAACCTTTAAAGACAATGAATTGAAACAAATATTTCATAGAGAAAGGTAGAGATTTACTGACTCAAACTTATGCAAAGAAATCTAATTGGAAGTAAAGTATAATTTATAATTTAAGAACACTTGATCACATGAATTGCTAATTCCATATGATAACTGAATGTTTGATTTATCAATATTGAAACTACAATATTTAATCAATTCCTCTAATATTCATTTTAATCATGAATATACAACACAACAAGTGGTATTACAATGATGAAATATCCAATAACATGACACCAAGAACACCATTAGTGCCTCAAGATAACCAAGTTTTCTTCATCATGAGATCCTATCCATACAATCTAAAAAATAAAAAGAGCAACCATGGAGAGCTCACCTCCCAATCAAGGCCTTAATGTGAGGCTACACTCTAGGCTAGGAGAATCAGTAACTGATCAGGTGACATTCAGAAATAATCATAATGACACACTAAGCATATAGTTCCCATCCAAGGTATGCACAATAGATTTCATAATGAACTTATGACCAGGGAGAAGGTGAATTTTTTTAGGTAGGAGATGTCAATCACGAACACAAATCATATGCCTCTTCTAAGGCTACAAAACCACATAAAACCTCCATTTCCTTCTCTCCTTATTTCCCCAAAACAAAATCAATTTGTATTGACAAGTAAGGATAAGGGCCCATAACACCTTACTTTCTCCCTCTCCTCAACATAAGAAGAGACTTTGTACTGACCTAGAGTCCAACTAAAGCCCTTCTCTCATACATGGCCACTTCTGCCCTATCCGAGAGTGAGTGATTCCAACACTCCCTTCATATTTTCCCCAATAAAACAAGGAAAAGAAACATAAAAATAAAACAAACAAAATCCACAATACCCATCTCTCACATGATACAAAAACACACACACTACAATATGCAAGAATCTAACACATACAAGAAATAAACATGAACATAACCAAGGAAATGGAGATCCTACCTTCACAAAGGTTATGGAAATGAAATTTGAGATGAGCTAAATCCTTTCCTTCTTGAAAATCCAATCTTGGCTTCTCTAAATCTAGAGAATAGGTGAACACCTTCCAACTCTTAAAAGGGACTCTAAATAGCCTCTAAATTCACCCACCCAAAATCGCAATAACTCCAAACTTGACTTAATCCTCCTATGGTCTTCCCACTTTCCCCTATCATTAATACAACCTTTTAGAGGAGTGGAAACTTGGGTAAACTCATGGCGATGGTCCATTTTCACACAAAAGAGAAAATGAGATATTTTAGGGTCATAAATGTTGCTAGGAATTTCTAGAAGGGTGGAAAAGGTTCCTAACCAATACATGTATACCACTTGGGCACTTGAATTACATTGAATTTTTCCTCTAGGATCATTTTAGGACCTATACAAGTGGCTTAAAATATTTGATCTTAAAAAACCCTAAGGATGTAACCGTTCCATTAAACTCTAATTAAGGAGATTAATCTAGGTTACTAACTAATCGATCTCAAATTAACGAGTTACTCTAGTAACCCTAAATTTGACATGTCGGCACACATATGCATATAACAAGTATCAAGTGGCACCATAAGATTTACTTTTGCATAACATTCAACATGTCCCAATTTAAAAAATGATACACATACATTTAGATTGTGATATAAATCAAACACTAGACAAGGAGGTTCGAATCACTTTATTGGATTCAACCTTAGTCTTACAATTTACACATAGGGTCAATTAGAGATTCTCAAATAAATTGTATGGTTAATTATCCTACACACTCAATTTTAATATTAGTAGTTTGATAACATCACATTCATATATTTAAACCAAATTTGCATAATCACATTGATCAAAATATTAAAACTTTCATTCAAATAAACTTTCTCATTTTTGTACACATATTAAATCATCACCAGTTGCATAATTAAAGTATTTAACATATTCATAATTCTAAATCATTTACTAAAATATTCCATCATAATGCATGCTTATAAAACATCAAATAACATGAATAAGAATTTTTAAAATTAAACATCACAAAACACAAATACTATAGATAATCTCTATTCCATCGAATAATGTCTGAACTTATTGAGTCATGATGTGTCAAAATAAAATGTATTAAATGTGGTATGATGGATCAGGGTGAGGCCCCATAGAAGAAAGTGATCTCACTCATTGGCATTGGGGCTACACATAATTTCATAGATGTACAATTGGTAGCCAAGGTAGTTTTATAGACTAAGAAGCATGTTGGGTTTAGAGTCATGGTGGCTAACACTGACAAATTATTATGTACTCAGAATATATCTAATCTTCACATCAAGTTTGGAGATGGCTATGAGTTGGAGAATGATTTCTATGTAGTAGACATGGGAGATTATGATGTCATCCTCAACATGACATAGATGGCCTCGCTATTTGAGTTCACACTCAACCTAGAAAAATTAGAGATGAGATTCTAACATGAGGGCAAAATAATTGTACTTAGAGGAATTTTAGATGGTGGCTACAGAGTAATCTCCTTGAGGAGAATGTAGAGACTCTTTTGGCATGATGATGAAGAGTGGGTGGCAGAATGTTTCACTATGTCAACTTCATAGGAGCCACAAGTGAAGAGTCATCCACCAAGTATCCATGAGATACTTGATAAGAATGCTAAAGTATTTGGCAATATTCCACATGAGGTTCCTCCTAATAGGGGGATAGAGCATTTCATTGAGATTGAGGAGGGAGCCAAGCCAATTATTATTACTCCTTATCATCATCCTAAGAAATGCAAGGATGAGATAGAGAAGAAAATCAAGGATTTATTGGAGATGGGGCACATTAGGCCTAGCATAAGCTCTTTTGCTTCAACAGTAGTTTTGGTAAAGAAGAAGGATGGGATGATGGACATGTGCATCAATTATAGGGTGTTGAATAAGAAAACAACTAAGAACAAGAATCTCATTCCTAGGATTGATGACTTGCAAGGGGCATGCTTCTTCACCAAAATTGATTTACAATCCAGATACCATCATATTCAGATGAGAGAAGAGAACATCAAGAAGAAAACCTTCTGATGTTGCTATGGCCACTTTGAGTTTATGGTTATGTCATTTGGGCTAAGCAATGTACCCACTACATTTTGGAGTTGTATGAACTAGGTATTTAGGAGGCAATTGAGGAGATTCATCTCAATATTCTTTGACGATATCTTGGTCTTCAGTAAGACTTGGGAGGAGCACTTATAGCATCTATAGGAGGTGTTATCTATTCTAGAGAGAGATTTTTTGTATGCTAAGGAATCTAAATGTTATTTTGACATGACCAAGATCCTTTACCTTGGGCATATCATTAGTGCAGATGGTGTGGGTTGATCCTGAAAAGATTAGAGCTATTATAGATTGTCCTACTCCCAAAAGCCTCATACAGCTTAAGGGGTTCTTTGGTTTATGTGGTTTTTATAGGAGGTTTATTAGGGGATTCTCATAGATTGTTGCACCCTTGATGAATCTCACCAAGAAGGGGGCCTTCACATGGACATAGGTATTTCAGAGATGTTTTGACCACTTCAAATAGGTGATGTCATCTTGTCTTGTTCTAGCTCTACCTGATTTGATGAAACTATTGAGCTTTAGTATGATGCTTCAAGATATGGAATAGGGATAGTATTGATGTAGGAGAGACACCCCATTATGTTTGAGATTAGAAAGCTCTAAGGAGTTGAGAGGAGCTATTCTATCTATGATAGGGAAAAGTTGGCCATAATGTGTGTGTTGGCTAAATTCTGATCTTATTTGGTAGGTAGGAATTTTGTGATCAAGATTGATCATAATGGTATTGAATACTGCATGGTCTAGTGTGATCTTAATGAATGGAAATAGACATGGGTTACCAAATTGCAAGCTTATGACTTTGACATAGACTTTGTCAAAGGTCAAAAAAATGTGGTAGTTGATGTTTTATCTTAGAGACCTCACTTATGTGCTCTAGTAGAAATTTGAGGAGATTGGAGAGATTAGATTGAAGTGGAGTATGGAGGAGATGATTGGGATTATAGGATAGTTTTAGGCACCATTCAAGATGACACATATGCAGTGTTGGATAGGTTGATCAGATTTTAGGACAAGATTTATTTGATTCCTACATCACAATTTAGAGAGGAGATCTTGAGGGCATTTCATAATGCATCTACAATTGGACATCTTGGGGTCTTCAAAACTTATACGAAGATCTAAGAGAGATTCACATGGAGGGGACTCAAGGATGACATGAAAAGATATGTGAGAGAGATTGTGGTATGTAAGCAGAATAAGGGAGAGAACAATTTTCCTGCATGGTTGCTTCAACCTTTGTCCATTCCTAGTAGGAAATGGGAAATTATTTTGATGGAATTCATCATTGGATTACCATGAGTATAGGGGAGAGATTACATCTATGTGGTGGTAGAGTGCTTGATGAAAGTAATTCACTTGTTTTATATTCCATCCACTTACATAATATCACATGTGGAAGATCTTTTCTTTAGAGAGATATTCAAGTTACATGGGCTTTCTAGAATCATAGTCAGTGATCAAGATAGTAAATTTGTGAGTATTTTTTGGTAGGAATTGTTTAGGTTTTGTGGTATAGATCTTACACCGAGCACTAGTTATCATCCACAAATAGATGGGCAGATAAAGATTGTGAATAAATGGGTGGAGGGATATTTGAGGAACTATGTGAGTGCACAATAGAGATCTTGGTTTAGATGGTTTCATATGGGAGAATACTTTTATAATACCACTTATCATATGTCCATTAGGATGACTCCTTTGATGGCACTATATGGTTTTGATGTACCTAGCTTCATCGATTTAGTTTTGGGGGACAAAAGAGTTCCCAAAGACAAAGACTTATTATAGGATAGTTAGGATATCCTAAGAATACTTAGGGAGAACATACAATAGGCTTAGAATTAACAAAAAATTTATGTTGATCAACATAGGGTAGAACACAAATTTGAGGTAGGGGACATGGTTTACTTGAGGCTACGACCATATAGACAACCATCACTCCAGAAGAGCAAAGTTGAGAAGTTGAAGCAAAGGTTTTATGGTCCCTATAGAGTGATTCGTAGAGTGAGAGAGGTTGCCTATGAAATTAAGCTTCTTGAGGGCAGTCGAGTGCATAATATGTTTCATGTGTTGAGGCTTAAGAAAGCCATTGGTCAAAGAATTGTGTCTTCTACATATTTTTCACAATTTGATGAGAAGGGGAAGCTTGTATTAGTCCTTGAAGCTATTATGGATACCAAGGAGAGGACTCTTAGGAATAGAGTAGTTAAGGAATATTTGGTAAAGTGGAAAGACCTACCAGATGAGGATGCTACATGAGAAGGTGAACATGTATTACAATTGACAAGATTGAGATTTCTCAAGGACAAGAAATTTCAAGGGGAGTGGACTGTAATGTCCCCTGTTTAGCAATTTCTAACTATGTTACCACTACCCTAGTTTTTCATGGTCCCAAGGGCTAGTGAGGAGTTCGAAGGGATCTTGGAGGGATTTGGCCTAGTCATTCCTAGTTTGAAGCCAATTGGAGTTTGTTTATGGGGTCTTTGGATGGAATTTCTATTTATAGTAAGTTGGCTGGGAATCAAAGTTGGCATATTTCTAATGCTTGGACTTGAAGCTTCACATTGAGAGCTTTCCAACAAGCTATAACTTGCTTCTTTTTTAGTCTAATTGATATATTATTTTAATGCCTGAAGTTTATTAAAGTAGCATTTAAATTAAATGTTAAAATGATAAAGTTTTAGCTCAAGGGAGACATAAGATTTTATTTTATATTATTATATTTTAAAACACTTTATCCCACATTGTTTGTGAAAAGTTGGTCAACCCTATGAAGTGGAAATAAAAGGAGAGCTAGTGGCCATTGTTCAAAAGGTTGAATATGAGAAGAAAATTGATGTGTAAGTTATAGATCTATTATTGAAATTAGAGGACATCTATCCTCTCTTTTGATATTCTAGATGTAATTTCCCTTGGGGTTTGGCCTTTGGAATCCATTGTCATCAGCTTCATTATCAGGAAGATTGGGCACGTTTCTAACTACAAGCAGATTTGATGTTTTTCTCATTTCTCCTTCATTACTCATCCAATCCTTATGCCACTTTGAGGGAATGATCTTATGAAGATATTGGACTATTTTAAGATAAAAATATTGTAGCAACATTGCTCACATGGGTACTATTCATGCAGCACTATTCATGTGGCACTATTTGTGTGGTTAGTATTCATGCGATATTATTCATGTCATTCTAGAAACATGTTTAAATAACATTTACTAGAGCATTATGTCAATAATATTGTGGCAATTAGTGAGTTGATAATCTACTATGTATTTGATTTTATTAAATTCTGAAAATAACATTTTATCAATAGTAATACAATTTCCAATCTTTATATCCTTGTACTTTATTTTTGTTCATGTTGTGTCATTTTCAATTCCATGCAAGAAAACAATATAAATGTCCAATTTATGAAGTCATAAGGGGTTAAAATAGTAAACAAAAAAATAAGGATTTGGATGCAAACTGTTTGACAAAATTCCAAGTGCATTTGTGTGGGACTTGGTTGTTTCAACAGAATGGGCAATGTCTTGCCTTGGAGATGTTAGATTATGAGCTATTTAGGATGATTGGAAGCATGGGATCAATATGGATGATCATGTAAAGTGTTTCATTCATCGCAACTATGTTAGATTAGGGTTGAGAAGGCATCGAGTTAAGTTTAAATGGAGATATGTTCTTCCTTTGAACAAGACCTTGAGATATGTTTGTGTATTTTGATGAAGTCTATTTTTGAAGATTTGAGAGTGGTTTGTGAGGCTTGGATTTAGTTCAAGAGCTTGGTGTGGATGTGTGATCCAACTAAATCAAGATTTGAGACAACATGTTTTGGAGAAACTTGTCAAGACAAGGTGCTTGTGGTAGATTAGAGAAGTTGACACTTGGTTTCTACATTGTAGTAGAAGATTAATAGTGAGATTGAGTTGGTTGTGCATGAACCATTTTGAGAAGAGGTGTGCAAGACAAAGTTTGATCATAGGAATTATTGGGTGGTTATTTTTGGATTATGGATAATGGATTAGATGTGAGTTGATCAGCTTCAGGATGGGTATGAATATTCACTTGAGCTCCTTAGTAGAAGGAACTCAGGCCAGCTTGAGTGATTTAGTAGATATCATCTTCCAACATATTGTGGCCAGATGTGTAGGTGTCAAGGATGTTGCCATATTTTAAGTGGGGGAGGATGTCATGGGGCTAGAATTTGGGCATCAGGTTAATGATGGGTTCATGAGATGGAGTAGGCAACTTGACAAAATAGCTTAGCTAGATTGGGTGATCTTGGAAGCTTAGAAGATGTTTTGGCAACAAAGGCTAGGTTATTTCAAGATTGGCCTAACTAGCATTTTGTCAAGACTTGGCGATAAGATCTCATTGAGAGAAGTGTTGGTTTGTGCTGAGATAGGCTTATGGATATTTGAGTTGGGTAAAATAAGACCTAGGATTGGATGTTAAGTCTTTCTTGGGCATTACACTATGCAACCAACTTATATGTCATGTAAGTTAAAGTATTGCATCAGACTAAGTCGAACCTATTTCATTGTATGAATTGGGAATTTTTATACAACCAACCAAGGTATCCATTAGTGTATTCTTTATTGATGTAACTAATTGCTGCATTGATTTAGGAGGTAGGGTAAAATGGGCCAGGACCTATTTTTTGTAATGGATAGGATTGGGAGTTTACCCGAGGAGTTCCTATATAAGGGGGCTTAGGAAATTCATTTGGAAGGTTGGGTAAGAAAGGGGTGGTAGGAAGTGCAAGTCATGGTAAATAGTCAAAGGAAGAACAAGCAGTGTGGGATCTAGAGTTTACATTGGAAGTCAAGTGATGTGAGTTTGGAGAACAATGAAGTGTTGAAGTTAGAGTTGGGAGAGTTGAGCTCTTTCATGAGACTGGCTAGTAGAGTTGTTTTTCCTTGGAAAACTTCATCTAAGAGATCAACTTAAGGTTAACTAATTAAAGTTCAAGTAGTGAAGGAGTTGGATGTGAGGATAGTGAAGTGTGCATATAAGTAGAGGCAATCTTTGAGGCCAAGAAGACTTGGCACCTTGCTAGGATTTGTAACCAACTAGTATCTAGGCTTGGAGGTAACAACTTGGGGTGATAGTGAATAAAAAAGAATCAAGATTAACAAGAAATAAGTAGTGCAAGAGTTGATAATTGAGTTGGTATGTCTTGAACACAAGGCTATAGGATTGTGTAATTTATTGGCATCTTGCTTCCTCTTTTGTCTGTATGAGCGAAGTTCTTACCTTCTATGTAATGGGCACCCTTAAATGTCCAAAAAACACATAAAATAACCACTAATAGGAAATTTTAAGAAATGTCTAGAATAGCTGGGGGGTGGTGAATTAGTTACTCAAGGTCTTTAAGTACCATTTGAACTTTTAAACATAAAACTCTTATTGTTATGCTTATTTTGTTGTTGCTTGGTCTCTACTGTTACTTGGTGTCTATTGTAAACAAAATTAATTTTTCCAAAAATAACATGCTTTATTGAATATAAAATGTAAAACATATAAAGCATTCGACATAGATTTGACACTAGGATTTTTACATGGAAACCCAAATTGGGAAAAACCACCAGCAACACGTCACCTCTTTTTCACTCTTTCAAAGTGAACTCTATTAGGAACCAACCCTGTTAAACATTATAATACACACTATTAAATGTGACCTAGTTAGACCATTTAATCATCCTATTAGGAGTGGCCTTTTCAAAGGACTTTGATCATTCCATTTAGAATGTCACTTTGTGAAAGTATTTACAGATATTGTTAAGTCTTTCAAATGATTGTTAGGTAAACCTCTGTTAAAAGGATTTTAATATAAATTTTTTACAATGATTAGAAATAAAATAGTAGGTGTTGATCTATGTGATTACAACTCACTTTGAAAGCTCAAATATCTTTTTGTTTTAGGTGTTGATTCATTTATAATCTCTCCACTATCATCTTTGTTCTTGATTCACTTGACAATCCTTCAATCAATCTTCCCTTCAACAACACTTAAGCCTTCTTACTCATATTTCACTTATCACTATCAAAAAAATTTGTGTAAGATATCTCTTTTAGATTCACATTTACTCTCACACTTGTGCATCTATGATCCACATTTCTCTGTATTCCTCTCTTCACATACACACTTACACACATACATTATTTAGCTCTGCACCTCTTTAAATAGGAAATTCTCACTCTACCATTTTCCAAGTTCACCATATATCTTAGGGTTTACAATCAAGTTCAACATGATTCACTATATATGTCCGTCTTCTTGATCTTCTTCTAGAAACTTCTCTAGAATTCATATGTTGTAATCCTCACCTTGAAGTTAATAATCCAACTAATCAATCTTATCTTCAATGCAAGGAATCACAATTTCCTCAAATTCATCTTCAATAGTGTTACTTGAAAATTACTAAGTTCTGACACTCAGTCATCACTTAACACTCAGGCATTGCAAAACCTTATGGCTTGACATCGATTAGCTTGCTTAGTCAACACTAATGCTCAGTTAACACTATATTTTCTTAGCATTAACTATGGCTCAGCTGACACTAGTATCACTCATCATTCCTTTCCCATTTACTCTATTTCTTGGCTTGGCCTAACTTTATTAACATAAGTGTCAAGATTGAGATGGCAAGCATTGGAAAGGGAGGGAAGAACAATTTTCAAAATTCAAACTCTGAGCAGGGCGAGATTTCACTGGAATGTCAAAACTAGGCCCCTAGCTTGGGGCACTGGTCACAAAAGGAGGATAATCAAGGATCTTCAAGCTTAGGAGACTAGGCAGAGAAAGATGATGGGGACCCAGATGCTCCACCCAATGTGTTGTACAAGATTCCATCAATTCCCAAGGCAAGTCTTTCAGGCCCCACTTAATGGTCATCACTTTTTAGGGTCAAGCCTATAGAAAATTGGCTTTGTCCTAGGGAGATAGATCCTAGACTCTATTATGATGGTTCATGATGTTATTCACTCCCTAGAAGCTAGGAAAAGAGAAGGATTCCTGCTCAAGTTGGACCTATCTAAAGCTTATGATAGGGTGGACTGAGATTTCTTGAAAGATGTTCTCTAGGTTTTTGGTTTTGATGTCCAAGTTTGTAAACTAATTCTTTAGCTTGTCTCTTCCCCCTCTCTGTCTATATTAATCAATGGAGCTCCCTCAAAATTCTTCTTCCCCTTGAGAGGGCTTAGACAGGGTGATCCCTTATCCCCTTTTCTATTCATTATTATGGTAGAGTGTATTGGGAGGTTAATCTTGAGGAAAAGACAGGATTAGAGCCTGCACGGTATAAAGCCATCTTTTGGATAGATTACCTTCACCCATCAGCAATTTGTGGATGACAAAATTTTGGGTGGGGAAGCCATGATTCAAGAGGCTAAGGTGCTAAAATGTTTGTTGGATACTTACATGAGGGGTTCAAGATAGGTTATTAACTGGGGAAAAATCTCGATCTTTTTTGTAAATACCCAATTGAGCAACAAAGAAAAATTTCTCGCATACTAGGATGTGGTGTGGAGTTTCTTCCAACTATTTACCTTGGGATTCCTCTGGGGTCAAAACCATCGAATTCTTTCTAGAATGGCATTATTGATAGATTTAGCAAGAAGTTGGTAGGTTGGAAAGGAGCTACCCTTAGTCAAGCAGGTAAATGTACTTTGGTGAAATCAACTCTTCAAAACCCCCCAACTTACAACCTTAGCCTTTTTGGGATCTAAATTAAACATGCTGATACAATGGAGAAAATCCAAATGGATTTTTTGTGGACAGGGGTTGAAGAGAACAAGAGATATCATCTAGTGGCATGGGATAATGTTTTCTTGCCTAAATATTGTGGCAGCCTAGGCATTAGACAAATTAGACATCTCAACAATGCTTTGCTAGCGAAGAAGATATGGTGCATTTTCAAAGTCCTGGACAATGGTGAGATATCATGGTGGAAAAGTATTTGAGAAGGAAATCCCTCAACTTCATATTAAGCAAAGTTGATCTTCCCCATGGATCCTTTATCTGGAATGGGATCCTTAAGGAGAAACCTTTGGCTAAGTCAAAGGCAAAGTGGAAAGTAGGCAATGGGGAAAGTATCTTATTTTGGTAGGACAATTGGTTAAGCCAAGGGCCCCTCATAGATCATCCTAACTATGAGAGATGGGCTGATATATGTATAAGAAGATTTGGTCTGAAAGTTAGTGACTCCAGAGCTAATCACAGATGGAAAGACCTATCGCTAGTATCCCAAGATCTTAAACCTCTGATGACTATTTTGAATGCCATGATCCTTAATAATAAGAGGGATGAAATCATATGGGGAGACAATCCCAATGGGTTATACTCAGTTGCTTCACTCTATTTCTTGCTATGGAATAGGATGGAGAAACCTGTGTAGGAAAAGGCTTGGATGACTAGCCTCACTCTAAAAATCAATATTTTCTTCTAGCTGCTTCTCCAAGAAAAAATTCTTACCCTAGGTAATCTAATTGAAGGGGGTCAGATTATCCCAAATAGGTGCAGTCTTTGAAAGAATTATTTGGAGTCAACCAACCATCTTTTTATTCATTGTCCCTACTCCTCTAAGGTATGGGAACTTATGACCAAGGACTATGGTCTTAGTTGGTGTAAATTGGCCAACATCCAGGATTTCTTTGGACAATGGAATAGTATGTATAAAGGAATGAAGACACAGATGATAAGTTCCTAGTCTCTTCCACATTTTTGCTAGGGAATATGGAAAGAAAGGAATAACCATATTTTCAAAGATAGGGAGCCACTGCTTTTGTCATCATAGATAAAATGATTACTACCATGAAGGAGATTTTTTCCATTAGAAAGAGGAGAGACATTAAAGAAGGAGGAAACAACATAGTAAAGAAAAATGACAGGGAGAGGAAAATACAAGAAGCTAAGTGGTTTTTCCCCCATGAAGAGTGGCATAAAGCCAACTTCGATGGGGTAGCCAAAGGGAATCCTAGCTCCACTAGCTATGGAGGAATTATCAGAAATGGACATGGTAAGGGAGTTGTGGATTTTTCTTATCCCTTAGGGATTCAGACAAATCACTTTGTGGAGGCCAGTGCGGCCTGGCATATTGTCAAACTAGTTCTGGCTTCTAGAGTTGAGAATCTTTGGTTGGAGGGAGACACATTAAATATAATAAATTGTTTAAAAGGCTACTCCAAGCCCTCTTGGATCATCGCAAGTGTGGTGGAGGAGATTTGATCAAGCTTGGGTAAATTCAAAAGGGTCCACGTTAGCCATGTGTATAGAGAGGCCAACTCAGCCGCAGACTAGTTTGCAAATGAGGTGGTAGTCAAAAACATGGTGATGAAGTGGCACAACGATGATATCTTCTTGGTGGTTGTTAAAGATATCATAACATTGGAATGTATTCAGGGAGGTAGGAAGGCAATCTTACATTAATTATGGAAATTTATGTTACAATGCAAGTAAGACAAGATGTTAATGAAAATCATGGAAAAGTAATAACTCTCCATCATTTTGTGTACTTGTGGCATGTTTTATGGGTCACTTTTCCTATACCCATTAAAATTTCCAAAGGAAGGAAAGATTTATGGATACAAAAATTGCAGGAAGCTAAAGTCTGTGAGTGTAGGATTTCTAAACAAGAGCTCAAGATGGTGGGGTAGAAGAGTAGGAAGGAGTGAATAGGGGAGGTCAAAAAATGGAAGAAAAGATTGAAAGTCTGGAACAAGCTGGAGAAGGGTGGGATAGCGAGGTATATTGAGAAACTCCATGGCTTTGATAAGGAGATCACCAAGCTCATGGTGAATACCTAGAAGGACAAGCATGTGGAAATTGATGGGGTTTCTCATAAAATCAATGCAGAAATGATAGCTCGGATTAGAGAGATACCTATGAAGGGGATAAATTTTTATATGGAAAAGAAAATTTCCATGAATGTAGTTAAAGATTTTGTGAAGAATGAGGAAGAATGGAAGTGTTTACTGAAGGTTGAGACATACTATGAGATAGAGTCAATTAAAAAGTTGTGGAGGTATGTTCTAAGGGTTGTTATTGAATATATTTCTCTAGATACTAGATTCAATAGGGTCAAAACACACCACTTGGTTTTGTTAAATCATTTTAGGCATGACACAAAAATTTCATTTCCTTTTTATTTGTTTACTTCGATGAGCAAGGGCATTGAGGGTTTTAAGAAGAAACCCACTCCAAACCCAGCCTTGCATGAGGGTTTTCTCCTATTGGTCTATGAATATCTTAAGACTCAAATGAGGGGGAAATCTTTAGGCCACTCTAGGGATGATTCAGAGGCCACTGGGAGCTTGAACTACTTTGATTCTAAGGAATTTCAAAGTATAAGCTTGGAAGATGAGGAAAATACTTCCTTGAAAGGCAAGAAGTTGAAGGCGGGGAGAAAATTCCTCCTCCTCCCACTACTATTCCTAGCAGAAAGAACCCTTACGTATTAACCCCAAATCCAATGAAATAGGAGGAAGAGGAGTATAATGAAGAGGAAGAGGAAATGGAGTCAAAGGAAGAGAAGAAAGGGAAAGACAATGAGAAGGTAGGAGAAGATATTTCTATTTAGTCAGGGAACCCCAAAAAGAGAAAGGCCATGGAGGAGCTGTAGCCAGAAGAGAAAAAAGATCAGACCCTTGAGGCTTCAGGACCCTTAACTTCTATCTCTCCATCTTAGGAGATTAAGAAAACTATGGTGGAAGACAATAGGAAGATAATTAGGAAAGATAGAAGGAGGTCATGGAGAACTTTCAACACCTAAATGATGACAATTGGAATTATTAGGGAGAAAGTGAATCTACAAGTCTTGGAAGATATAGAAGGGAAAGCCCATTTTGATGAGCTCATAGACCCTTCTCTAGTTGCAATTTTAGATAATGCAAGGGAAATAGGGCTCAATCTACTCAATAATGCCAAAAACAACATGATATATAATTTTCTCTCTATCAAGTGGTTGTTCCATGAGATTGAGGAGCTTAAGGAGAAAAGGAGCCTGGAGGAAGGCCACACGATGAGTAGCAACCAGAGTAATCTTATCGGCCCAGAGGATCATCTAGCAAAGGTTGAGAAAAGGGTGTAGAAGATGGAGATATCAAACCAAAACTTAGCTAATCAAGTGATAGCTACCGTAAACATTCTGAATGAGAACATCAATAGCCTGGGTGATACTGAGAAATGCAGGAATGAGTGGGGATAAGGATGAAAAGGACAGCTTGGACTTAAAGAAGACAATTCTCATTGAGTTGATTTCTGAAAATCCACTTTGTTTCAATGACAATTTTGTCTTTAGGCCTTAGCACTAAAGTTCAAGTATTTTTCTTCTCAATATGTTCAATTTCCTCGTTCATTACTTGAATCTAATCTTCATTCTCCAAAGCATCTTTCACTATTTTGTACTCAAATTCATAGAGTAAGCATGTTTCATCTTTGAATATATTTCCTGTCATAAAATTTGATTTAGAATCACCAATAATTTGAATAAGTTTGTGATGTCTTCTCACATATATTTCTAGCACAGGTAGTTTCCAACTTTGTTCTTCTACTGTTTCATCTTGAAAATGAATATCAATCTCATTTTCTCTTCCTTGTTTGGGTTCTAGTCTAGCTTCTACATGCTCATCATTTAAAAAATAATGGTTAGAATTCCTTGTCTGTGACTTAGTATCTTCAGTCTATTTATCGAACTTAGTATCTTCAGTCTAATTATCGGCACCCACTCTCTCTTGCTTGGAAATTTGTTTCTCTACAACATTTCCTATCTATTGTGGGACTGCATCTTGGTTTGCTTGTTCATTAGGATCACTTGGAGCATCATCAACCACATAGATGAATGCACTATAGTCTTTAGGTTCTTCATTGCATGTAGTTTCACTTCATTTTAAAAACTCATCAATTTTCACATTTGCACTTTCCACAACTTTGTTAGTGTTAGAGTTCAAACACTTATAAGCTTTGCTCTTAGTGGAATATCCTAGGAATATGTTGTCCTCACTCTTTGTATCAAGTTTTCCATTTCTATTATCTTTAAGTATATAGCATCGACTTCCAAAGATTTTGAAATAATTGACATTAGGAGTATATCCATACCATAGTTCAAAAGGTGTAGCATTTTAACCTTTCTTGACTTGTACTCTATTCAGGCTATAAACATTAGTACTAACAAATTCTCTTCAATATTTCTTTTATACACTCGTCTCCATCATTAATGTCCTTGCACAATCCATTGTTGATTTGTTCCTTCTTTTAGCTATTCCATTTTGAGGAGGGGTCATGGGTGCTAACATTTTTCTTTTAATTCCTCTATCATTATAGAATATATTGAACTCATTGGAGATGAATTCACCACCTCTATCAAATCTCAAGCACTTCAAACTCTTTCATGTTTCTTTTTTAACTCTGGCTAAATACCACTTGAATAACTAAAAATCATTAGATTTATCTTTAAGAAACATCACAACCATGATTCTAGAGTAATCATCAACAAATAGAATGAAATATTTATCTCCATAGTAATTTTGAACATTAGTGGGTCCAAATAGGTCCGTATGGACCAATTCCAAAATATCATTAGTGGTGTATGTTTTTCTCTTAAAAATAGACTTGGTCATTTTCCCTAGTCGACATTGTTTACACATGGCATTGTCAAGCTTATTTAGTTTAGGCAATCCTTTTACTTTCTTCATCTCAATGATATTCACTGAATTTGTCAAAATTTACGTGACATAACCTCTTGTGCCATAACCAAACATCTTCTTATTATGCAAACAAACTTGTCTCATTTGGTAAATATAGAAAGAACAAGTTATCTCTTGTATGTTCACCACTTCCAACTAGCTTACCATTAGCATCATGTATCTTGGCCTTCCTATTGTGATATTCAAGCCTATAACTTGATTTGTTCAAATGTGAAACACTCAACAAATTATAGTTAAGTTCTTTAACCTAGTAAATATTATCACATTTTATCTTATCAATCAGTTGAATTGTCCCTTTACCTTTTACAAGACATGGGATATCATTACCAAATTTAATACATCCACCTTTGTATGGACCAATCTCCTCAAATTTATCTTTATCACTAGTCGTATGATTTGAACATCCACTATCAATTATCCATCTATCAATTTTGTTTACATATTAAATCATTGTAGTTTTCTCATCTTCATCAAAGTCTTCTTTCATAGAAACATAGACTACTTCATCATCATTACTTTTATATTCATTATTAGTTTCTTCTTTAGAAATATAACATGATTTCTTACTTTTTTCATCCGTGTTTCTCTTGATGTCTTGGTCATCTCTTCTTCTTGTGTACTTGCTTTCCTTCCTTTCATCCTTGTCCTCTTTGTCAAGACACCTAATAGAAATATGACCTACTTTTTTGCATGAAAATAGATAATAATTGGTTTACCTTTGTATTTACCTTTTCCTTTTCCAAATAATTTTGCAATAAGGGCTTCAAGTTCATCAATTTCATCATCAAAACTATCAATGCCACTCTTCACATGTTTTCCTTTCTTTTTGCTATGAACCAATTGTGACTTAAATACAGATTCAATAGTAATAGGTGTATCATTATCAATGTTAGAAATTCAAAATTAGTAAGTTCACCAATTACACCTTCCAAGGTCAAAGTCTTACCTAGTGTGCATCTCAGTTCTTGGATTGCAAACACTCTAATGGCATAAATAGGGAGTGAAGTCCTTAATACCTTGCTTATCAAAGTTTCATCTTTGATTTATCCATTTGCACCATGAATAGCATTAACAAATTATTTAACTCTTATGCAATATTGTACTATATTCTCACCTTCCATCATTAGATCGTATGATCAAATTCATCTCTCATGATTTTTGACTTGGCTCTCAAGACATTTTCATCACTTCCATATATGGTCTTCAATTTGTCCCACATTTTCTTTGCACTATCACAGTATTTTAGGTCATTAAACTTTGCATAGCTTAGGGATGAGGCAATATCCAACATTTCTTGATTGTGTTCTTTCTTCTTCTTCAATTGATCAGTTGTTAGAGGAGTATTGATCACCTTTACATACTCATTATCCACAAAGTTGATAGTAGCATCACTGCTATTGGATATGTGCAACCTCATCAAGGTTTTCCATGTAGCAAAGTTCTCCTTGTTCAGCCTGGGTACATCTCTCTTGTGAGTCATGATCTTTAGCTTTAAGTACCTTCAAATTTCTTTCTATAGCACTAAGCTTTGATAGCAATATCTAACCATTGTTAATATTAGTAGGATAGTAAAATATTAAAAGGAGGTTCACCATCCACCTTGTTAATATTGATAGGATACTAAAATATCATATCTGCAATGATGTTTCTTTATTTCAAATTTTCTTCTTGTTCTTGTTCTATTTCTTCTTCAAAAACTTATTTTTGATCTTGGGAGGAATCAGAGCCTCAATTATCCAAATGGTTAGAATATATTTTTGGAATAAATCTACCAAATGGAGCTTTGTCTCATCTCATCAATGATTCAAACCACAACCATTATCAACACTAAGGTTTCAAAATGTAACAATCAAATCATTAAATTCTCATAAATAATTCCAAAAATGATGGGAAAATTCATTGATATCACAATCCATATCACATATATCATTCCAAAGTGTGTTATAAGGTTGTATGTGATAAGGATTATTACTAGTTTAGGGGTTTCACACTATCATGTATGTTAGTTATTTAAGGATATTAATTTCAAAAGTGACATGTTAGTTATTCTTAAATTAACATTAAAAATTTTTTATTATTAGAACAAATAAGAAATCAAGAGGACCACTTACTTGAAATAGAATTCAATATTGAAGGAGGAGTGAGTAGAATATGATATGAAAATCAAGGTGCTTTCTTTATGGGCCAATCATAAGAGTTTCTAAAAACCAAATCTATGAGATATGACGAAAGGAAAACATGACACTGTCATATTAAAACTATGCATAACACTTCCCAATTCATAAAATCCGCATCACTCATGCATCATACTATGTTCACTCATGATTGTGTTAAGAATATGGAGTAGCATGTGGGAGAAGTAAAAAGGAGGGAAGTTGAGCTACACTCTATGATAAATAAAATGCACATGGAAAACACTTATTTAAAGGATAAGTTAAAAATATTTAAAAACTCCAATCCATTTTATTCATAGGCATGCCCCACCATGAGCTATTAACAATGCCATAATTGCTAAAGAATGGGATGAGGAGAAGAGGAACTATGAGAATGAAACCAAAAGGTTGAGGAAAACCAATGGAAAGATCTCACACAAAATTCCACATAATATAATAAATACTAATTACATAGTATTTCATAGAATGAGTTAGTCATTAGAAAATTTAACACTATTTACAAGAGATATGGTACTTTCCTAGAGATGCAGAGTGTATTTTAGGAGGACAAACCCAAACTTGAGAAGTTACTAAAATAATGGTAGGCCCATTATATGAATTTTACCACTTTTTATAAAGTCACCCAAAGATATTTGGATGCTCATGAAAAAAATTGAGAAACTTTGAAAATGATAACTTTAATTATTATAGAATTATCATACATAAATAGAGAAAGTGAAGGATGATAGACAAAATTTTCACTTTCCATATAATCAAACATTGGACTAAGGTAATATAATTTATAAACATGAAAAAGTTATAGGATTGGAGACTTGGGCTTAAACAAATCATACAATTTGTTTTTTCACATATAATAGAAGAAAAAGATATAAGTGTTCAATGTTTCAACATGTACTGTGTTGCTAGACTTTCAGTGTTTCATCTTAGACTTCTCATATTCTACTATTATAATTTCTTGATACTTTGTTAAAGGTTTTAGGTCCTTTACAACCTATTTTTACTTAATCAAAACACGTTACAAGATTGAATCATTACAATGTTACTATCTTTACAAATTGTGTAGCAAAGGTAAGGGTATCACCAAGGAAATGATAGAAGGGTCCTAACATCAACTTGATTTCCATTCTATTTTTTAATTGTTCATGAAATTTTGATGTGGTATAATAGGAAGATGAATACTTGGATCAATGTAAAGGAAGATAGAAGTTGCAAAGGACATACCTAAAGATTAGAACTTGGTTGCAACATATTATCCTCCCATATAAGAATGATAAATGACTTGTTCATTAAATTAATCATTTTAATGTATGTTGTAAAGAGAAGAAAATTTTAAGATATTTTTTTTTGTTTTATGTGTGTTAGCTATAAAAATTCACTATGTAAAATGACCTTAATCTTGTCACTTCTCATTTTTTTCTATGAAGGAAAAGCCAAGGTCATATAGAAAAATCATCACATCATCGTCAATTGTAATATATAATCATATTTTAGTAATACAAAAACTTGATTTATTTATTAGAAATTGTAGCATCAACATTATTTTTTAAATTATTTATTTGTCATTTTCATTTAAAGTAAATGGATGCAATCATAAATTCTCTTATGAAGAAGTTATATATTACCATTGCAATTCGAGCATGAAGATTTATTTGAGATGTTGTTATCCTTATGTTAATTTTTGAATGATCTCATCAAGACAGGGTTAAAAGAAAGTATACTAGTTGTGGTGTTAGATATATAAAAAACTAACATTAAGGGTTAGATAGTTGAAAAATTCATTCAAGTGGTGAATTCAAAAAGTTATTTCATAGAGTTATATGTGAAGGTCTAGAAGGAAAGTGATTGTATTGCCAAATGGAGGACAAGGCATTTTTCCTTGATATGAAATTGTATTCAAACTTAACCAAAATAGAAAATGAGAATAAAAAATTATAGATAGAAGCAAGAGTAGTTAGGATAAATCATCAGTAAAAGGAAACAAGTAGTTAGAAGGAATCAAATATCTATTCAACAAACCAATCTACTCAAATGCCATATGTCATTTTGACATGGAGAGTAGAATTAGAATATAGATAAGAAATATAATATACTATAAAAAAGAATCACCTTGTACACTAAATTAGTGAATAGGTCTACTTGCCCAGGTGTTATAGAGCCTAAAGTGTAGAGGAAGTTTAACTATAATTTGAATGCTATCATTCATTGGCCAAGTCAATTAGAAGCTCCGAACATAGATCTTGGGTGTACTCTTAGAACTTTCTAATCTACTGATTTGGGAACCAACAAAATTGGTCATCTATTAGAGGATAAAGTGTTTCATTGTGAAATACCCCCACTAGGAAACCAAAGAGAAAACTAGGAAAAAAATGATAAAAGCATTTATCATAAAAATCCATTCATAAAGTATTAAACCATGATTATCAACCTAAAATCCTCTAAGGTTTCTTTTCATTATTAACAAGCAAAACATAACATTGCATAAGATAAGTTTAAAATGGTACATAATCTCCAAATGGATATTCATCATAATCAATAAAGGTCAAATCAATATATAAATTCATCTCAATACACATCATATGGTTAAAAATTTAAATAATCATCACCTAATTTCCAATGTATTTTACAAGAGTTTACAACTTCAATATCTCTTTGCACCATGAAATATAATGATACATCAATGATCATAAATTGGATATACCATGAAGACAATAAAGAAGTCATTATGTCACAAAGAATATTCATAAAGTCACAATTCAAATTGTGAGCCTTGGTGGAAAAATGTTTAGCACCCAACCATGTGTATCTCACGGTCCACTCCTCTAAGTGAAGAGATGAAATTCAAACCCACATATGCCAAAATTATTAAAAGGATCAATAAACATGAAATTTCAACAATCTAACAAAGAGATAAATTTTAAAAGTCCAAGATTCCAAAATGAGGTATCACAATAAGCATCAAATAAAGCATCACAAGTAAAATGTCATGAGAAAACATCAAGCACAACCTATGCCATAGGAAAAACTAAATACAACATGAGGTGGTCCCCTAAGATACATTCTAAAGGGTGTCATCAAATGGGTTCACGCTAGTGATACCCCAATGGTCTCTTTGGACCTAATGCCTAAGTGGATCCCATGTGGAAAATATTGCCTTATAAGAACTAAGGTGGTATACTATTAGATAAACATCTCATGCATGACCAAGCCTTCTCAAACCCACCCTCATGAGTGCATCTAAAGCTCCAAGACATGGACAACACTATTTTCCTTCTTGGTTATCCTAAATTCCAACACAATTAATTTTTTTATTCATTTTTAACTTGATTAAAAAAAGCTACCATTGTATTACCCAAAACTAGCTAATTTTGGGCCCCTAGGCCCCAATTGTAAACCACCCTATTCCTAGCAGCCCCTCCTAAAAAAAAAATCAAACCATTGGGTTACCCTAATCCTAGAGAACCACCATATTCCTACCATTGGGTTATCTAAGACTAGCCATTATGGGCCCCTGGGCCCCAATTACAAACCACCCTATTCCTAGAAGTCCTCCTCAATTTGTAGATTGAAAAACCAAAGCATAACCGTGTGCCCAAAGAATATATTAAGATCAAAAAATTGAGACACCAAAATCATGTAACAATAATTACTCAAAGAATACCTCAAAAAAGATCAATTAACATATATCCACATAGGTTCTAACAAAATCCCAAGGTCCCAACACATAAGGAACAAACAAAACAACTCCAATGAGTACCATCAAGAAAACAATGTCAATAACATATATATCCACAAGCCTCTGGTGAACAAATATTCCATTATAAGGGATAAAGCATGAAAAGAAAAAGAAAAAAAAACATTAACATTCATAAAGGTGAGTACATTTGTCATTTATTTCCAAAAGCACCAACTCCACTGAAACAACAATAACACATCTAAAAAGATAAGTAGAATGGTTATTTTTAAGAAAAATTATTCTAATATACATCCTTTTAATATAAATTTAGTGAAGAATTAAAAATAAGAATAATAAATTAAATTAATGTTGCTAAAATAATTTAAATTTAAATTCTTACTATTTTTAACAAATAAATTAAACTTTTGGATGGGGAGGTATAAAAAAAATTAAAGTGAAGTTCAATTCACGCTTATAAATGTTTATGGTCCAATACCAACATTGGAAAAGAAAGCATCATGGAATGAAAATAGTAATTTTTATGGAGGTCAACCCAACAGAGAACTTATTTTTAAGAGGAGATTTCAATGCTCTTATACAATTAGAAGAAAAATATGGAATCTCTCAAGTAATCATGCAAGTGATGACTAATTTTAGAGAATGATCTTCAAAGAAAAATATTATAGATATTATACCAATAATGATATATTCACATAGAACAATAGAAGAACAAGGTTTTATCATATAGCAGAAAGACTAGATAGATTCATTTATAAAGGAGATCAAAATACATTCAATTACTCTTTCAATTATATCATTTTTCCAAATACAGGTTTAAACAACTTTCCACTTAGGTTAGAAATAAAAGAATAACACTAACCAATGAGGAATCCTTTCAACTGTGAGAAAATGTGGTTCTTAGATGATAACTTTCTTTAAAAAATAAAGCAATGATATTCTGAGGGTAAACTCAAAGGGTCAAAAATATTTTGTTTTGTATCAAAGTCAAAAATGATAAAGGAAAAAATAATAAAATGGGATAAAGAGCATTTTAATAACATATTTAAATAAAAACTAGATAATGAAGAGGAGATAAAAAATCTTAACGAAGAATTTATGAAGAATGGAATGCATAATGATAAATATTTAAGAGAAAATGAATTTCTTATAAAGGAAGAAAATATTTTAGCTGAAATAGAAATTTACTAAAAATAGAAATCACGTGAAACATAGTTAACAGAAGGGAACAAAAACACAGTTTTTTTCACAACACTCTTAATAGAAGGAACATTAATAGAATTACAAATATCAAAGGTAATGTTTGAAATGAAATAGAAAACCCAAACAAAATAGGAGTTTTAATTAATTAATACACTAATCTCTTAAATATTTTTCCTTGTTCTAATCTAATGTCTCATAACAAGATTAAAAGAACAATTCCCAAATTATTAATAGTGGAATATAATAAATATCTAAATAAGAAATTCATTTCAAAGGAATTAAAGAAGCTCTTTTCAACCTCAAGCCAAGCAAATCTTTGGGTCTAGATGACTTTCAACCCTTTTTCTTCCAAAAAGGTTGGAACATCATAGGTTATGATCTTTTGAAGGTTGTTGAGGAAACTACAAACTCAAGATCTCTTTTAACTAAGATTAGTAATACCTTTCTAGCACTAATCTCCAAAAAATCAGAACACATGGAACTAGGGGACTTTAGGCCAATAGCTTTATGTAACACCATCTATACAATTTTCTCTAAAGCTTTACCAAATAGGATGAAAAAAAAAATACTATCTAAATTGATTTTAGAAGAAAAAAATAGTTTTATTTTGAGTAGTTCAATCTTTAATAGTATAATTATTATCCAATAACTAATACATTCATCTCAAATTAACTAGAAACCATGTATGGAAATGAAGTTAGACATGCATAAGGCTTACAATAAAGTAGATTGGAGATTTTTATGTAAAACTATAGAAGCCTTTTATTTTTCTTATTAGTGGATCAACTTAATATATAATTGCATCTCAACACCTAAAATATCTCTTCTTATTAATGGCACACCTAAAGGTTGTTTTAGAGGAATTAGGCAAGGAGACCCAATTTCATCTTTCCTCTTTATTATTATGGTTGAAGCATTTGGTAGAGCTATAAAAAAGGCGCAATCAAATGTAGAAATCAAGGGAGTAATTATAACTAAGGAAGTCCTAAAGTAACTCAACAACGATTCATAGATGACACCATCCTTTGAGGAGGAAGTACAATGGAAGAGGCCCAAAATTTAAACAAATAATAAAAACCTATATGGAAGCGTTAGGTAAAAAAGTAAATGTAGATAAATCAAAGATTTTTTTTCCTCAATACTTCCTCTGAAATAGAAATTAATATTTGCAATATAATGGGATATAGAAAAGGAGCCTTCCCCTATGAATATCTTGGCATTTAAATGGAATAAGGTGTCAGAGAAGGTAAAACATGAAATATTATATCTAAAAAATTAGATAAAAAAATAGAAAGTTGGAAAGGGAAATGGTTAACTAAAGTTGGACAAACAACCATGATTATAGCATTTTTATCTACTATGCTTGCATAACAAATGTCATAGCTTCCACTTCCAAAATGAGTAAAAAAAAACCTAGATAGAAAGCTAAGAATTTCTTCTAGAAAGGATAAAAACAAAAGAAGTAAGCACTAAGAAAATGGAATAGGATATGGAGACTTGAAGAATATGGAGGTTTAGGCATAAAATTTTGGAGCTAGAAAAATTAATCTTTAGGAGAAAAACTAGTTTGGAGTATGCATCAAAAACATGAAACAAAATGGGAAAAAAATAAATTCACAAGTATATGAATACTTGGTTCACAAGGCACAACACTTCGTGAAGATTTTTCAAATGGGGTTGCAAGCATAGTAGATTTGACCATGGAGGAAGCTCTATACTTCAGCATACTCAAGTTGGAGTAGTACTAGGATGGGTGACCTCTGAAGAAGTCCTTCTACTTTACCTCTATAAGAATCACCTAGATCCAATGAGTGACACATGTTCCATTTATTTTAATGGGAGATGGATTTGTGTGAACCACTACTCATGAAACATGAGTTAATGAGTTTGAATATAGAAACTACATAGTTAAATTCTAAAACAATATCACAATTTGACTTGTTTTGGAAAAATATCTCCTACCAATCAATTGATGAGCTTAAGGGGCTTTCTAATGAATGATTCACAAGGCACAACACTTGGTGAAGGGTTTTCAAATGGGTTGCAAGAAGAATGGGTTTAACCATGGCAGAAACTCTGTAGTTAAGCATGCTCAAGGTGGAATCATTACTACATTTGGGCTTGAATTATGATGTCCACCTATCGCCCAAGTGACAGAAGCACAAAATGGCTCCCGTCGGACAAGCATCAAACTTTTGCTACTAGAACTTGCGATGGCAAGGGTGTATGTCAGAATTGCAATAGATAAAATTTCCATAACTTGGAAGTATGAAGGGGCAACAGTTCATGTTGACACTATTGCAATTGTGATAGTAGGCCATCATAATGATGACAACTTAATCTTCTAGTCCTCCATTGCAATTGAAACATCCATGCCATAGCTGTGTAGTGGAAGCAACATTGATCTTTCAGATAGAGCCATCATAATTGTGATGTCCATTTGCCATCTATAATTTTAAAGTGATGTTGATCCATCAGATGTAGTCATTATAATTATGACAATGTTATGATAGTTGTGTTTTGTAAGTGATGGCTAGCCATCAAAACATTTCATTGCAATTATAATGACTAGCCAAATTTATTTATTTTAAATATTGCTAGAAGGAAACATACCCAATGAGTTTAGTGGATGCATCCCCAATGAAGTAATCTTATGCCACTAGCTTTGAGATCTATAATTTTCTTCCTCAATAAAATGGCTCTACTTTTGAATGCCACAAACATAATAGAAGATGAAGGTTGCTGATCTAACCATTCTAGGAACCTTGACTCATCATGGGTATTATAATCTGATGACAACATCAAGGGACCTATTGGATAAATATGAGGATTTCCTTCTACTCAAAGTTTGTCCATGGCTTCATCCTCCATCTTAGAAAATGTGTTAATGAGAATCCCTGATACTTTCCTAAAGTGGGAGATATGATGGAAAAACCCATAACATTCAAAATTCAAGTTGTCATGGACATTAGTGGGCAGATCCCTAGCTGAAATTAGTGGAAGCCTTGAAATCTCCACTTTAGAATTGATGTATTTAAATGAAATCTCAGTTTCAGAGATGAGGTTGAGAAGATATAACATGAAGTAAGAAACCATAGCAGATGCTAGACCAAATAAATAAGATTAGATGTTAAGCATCTAGCTAATGTCGATCAGGTTAGTATAGAACATATATGTAATGAAGGAAGAGATGGACGAAGATGAATGCAAAGATTGCAAAATTTATTGGATCTATGGCTTTGTTTCAAGAATGAACTTTGAAACAAGAATTTCATCACTCATGGGTTTCTCATCTCCATCTTCACGTACAGTGACATCAAGGATCTCTTCAAAGTAGTTACAAAAGCATGTAACTGCCAAGTTAAATTAATTATGATAGATTCAAGCCTTGTTAGATTATAATTTTCATGAAATAATGACCCCCTAGTAAAACATGGACAAAGAGTTTAAAATTTACAGTCCTATACTTTTATTCAATGATTTTAAATCTAAATTTTTAATTATATTATCCACCACAATAAAATCTAACCACTTTGAAGAAGATTCTTAATAAGCCATGAATCTAACCTATGTAATAATTACTCTTAATACTAATTATTGGTTATGGTTTGATTTGTAACTTGGTATTATCATTTCAGTTCTACACATTATAATGGTTTGGTTATATACTCTATATTATCTTTTATGTTCTACACGTCATAATTTCTAGGTTTTAAACTAGGTATTATCATTCCAGTTGTTTACATCATAATGGCTAGGTTTTCAACTTGGTATCATCATTGGAGTTCTACTCATCATAATGGCTTGGTTTTAAACTTAGTTCTATTATTCAAGTTTTATGCATCATAATGGCTATGTCTTGAGCTCAGTAATATTTTTTCAGTTCTTTATATCATAATGGTTTAGTTTGAAATTTGTACCATAACTCAGTTCTACACAATCTCAACCATAATGGAGCTCAATACCATAAGCTTATCACTACTATAGCTATTTTCAAATAATTTCCATAGAACATCCAAACTTTTTCAACATCTTTGAACTTTTTAATTTAGTAGTTTAGCAGATTCTTCATAAATATGTTATTAGACCACATTTCTCATGATATCTATAGACTTGCATTAGCCATATTTTTGAGCTACTATTGGGCATATCAGATGTTTCCTGAGGAAGGTGAATTATAAAGAAAGCCTTGTAAGATCACTACTATCATTATAAACATTGCAAACAAAAAAAACTTCTATCTTGATAAGTGGAAGATATTATTCATAACAAGTCAAATTGAAATTATGGTATTTATCATAGGAATCTTAATAACTACACAATTAAATTATAATAAAATATCACAATAAGAATCAATCAATTTTACTCAAACACTACTATTAAATTTTAATAAAAATATCATAATCTTGAACCTTGAATCTCATCATTATATTTTTATTTGAACAAAAAAATAAGGTTATATTGTTCAATGTCATAAATGATATCAGTAAACTCTACTCCTAACATGAAAATTTTAGTAGCAACACCACAAGGGATGCACACACAAACTAGGTAAAAAGAGCAACCAATCAAAAAAACTATTCAACAAGTGTTGAGCACAAGAATACTGGCACTAAAGATGACAACATTACCCATCACATTTGGTTGAGAACACCATTCCACTTGGATCATGTTTAAGTCCTTTCTCTATGGTGGGGAGTTACCTAGTGTTTATCACCATAAATCAGAGATGAATTTTTTTTAAATGTTATTACCATTGTCCTTGTTGTGCATGAATTTAATAAGCATTCATATGTAATAAATAGTACAGACATTGAGATTGATGATTATTCAAAAATCTCATTATTGAGCAAATATAAATAATGATAAGTAAGAAAACATTGAAAGAAAACTGAAATTGGAGTATAACATAAGCTACTCTACCTTATTTAGGTGAAAAAAGTGAATTATAGTGGTGTCATACCCCAAACACTAGATCAAAGATGTGCACAACCAAAGGGCTTGCATTATTTAAATAGGTAGTTATTATGGTGTTGAACAATAAACCAAAAATGTGCAAAAGCTAGAGACTGAAAACTTACGGGTGTAAAAATGCTCAAATATTCATGCACAAAGCACATACACTAAATGCTTTGGAAGTCCTCATTATGGCTACCAAGCATGTTATTCAAGCATTCCCAAATGTTGTATTTCTCATTATTGTTTAAGACTTTGATCAATAAATCTTAATCTTGTAGTCTCTCCTCTACTTGTACAAGGTCTAATGTAGTCCTCACCTATGTTTTTTTTTACCACACTAAGCTCATTACTAATTATATCTCATAAACATGTGAAGTGTCTTGACATAGCCTTCAAAGCTAATTTAGATACAATATAGTATGAAAATTTATGTAATCAACAGCTTAAACCTGCTCTCAAAAGTACCATATGGGTTTGGAAAGATGATGATCATACTTTGGGACTTGGGTCATTCTTAAGGAAGAAGCTAAAATTATTAAGTCAAATTTGAAGAAACTATATTGCAAAATCAAGATGTTGGGATAAAAGGTTTGTACATTTGAAACCATGAAAATAAATATCTAAAATCATTAATCCTTGTGAATAATCATTATTCTCGGCATAAAAACTTGTAATGAGAATGTGATAATAAAATTCACATACAATAACACTTGTTAAACACATAATAGTTATTGGTCTTGAGTTTGAATCACTTTTCTTCTTGAGATCTCTTATAATGATGAATCCAAAATATTGAACTAATGTTACTTAACATAATAATTAATCTGAACAAATAATAATAAATCTAGACTTCAACCCATAAATCTAAAATTCTGCCTAATAAATTGTGTACCCAATATATTAGAGTTCAGTATCTTAAATTGCAATTGAACATGATGGTTTATTGGGGAAACTTACCTCAAGTTGGGAGTGTAAGAAATGGGGAATATGTCTTGTTCAATGTAAACGTACATTTTGGGGTCCAATTCATGGAGCTCACTTGGATCAACAAGGACTTGAACTCTCCATTTCTAACCAGCAGCCACAATTTCATTCCCTACATTGAATAGGGTAGTAACATTTCAATCCAAACATACTATATCAAACAAAAATTCATAGAATTTTTTTGTTCTAGTAAAATAACTTTCTTCTAACTAAACAAAGATGATTACAATAGAAGAAACAACTCTTAGTAAGACTAGTTAGCTAAGGAAAATATACTTACTAATTAACATAATCTCACCAAAATGATCTAGATATGTCACATGACCTATCTTAGTAGATTCAATTCTGCCTAGTTCAATTATATTACAAAAAATCATCTTCATCAATTGAGAAATTTGGAATTTAGGATAATAGAACATATCAATATCCGTGAGAAAAATACATGGCAAGATCATAGACTCAAACATGATATAATTGATGACTTCTTATAGTCAAAACTACATTCTTTCTCCACATGAAACATCTTTTCATATTTTCTTGTTAGACATACATTTTGACCTTTCTAATACTGGTACTATAAAATTGGCTATATATTTTTAGTTTTTGCTTTATATTTTTTCATGCTTTGGTTGAATGCTTTCTTGTGGGAAATAGCTTGAACTTCCTCTTATCAATCCCAATATGCCAATACCTAGACAACATTCTCATTCACCTCTTATATGTGGAAATTGATACAAAATTTCACTTTATTTAAACCAACCTCGTACAAACTTTATGTTTATGTTGTTCTAAACTTACCATATTGTATAGCCATTTGGATTACAAGTGCAAAATCTAATGGACATAATTGCACATACTAGGAGCTAAAAAATATCACCATTAGAGATAATCTACCATATAGAGATCACATATCTATCACCAACATGATGTCATTCAAATTTTTTAACAAATCTTAAGGTGATTTATGTGCTATACATACTAGTATATAAATACATGAAAAAATGATAAATGTCTAGTAGTGTCCCCAATGAGTATCTACAAAATATGCTCCAAGAATAAGAGTGTTCCAAATTACTCCAACCCAATTGGTTACATTCCTTGAGGAAGTCACTGTACCCTCATGTAGTTTACTTTTCAAATAGATCACTAAATTTGAGGCAATCCCATAGAAATTCATTCTTTCAAATACTTCATACACAGCAACAAAACTTCATAAATCAATGAGTTTGACTCTAAAAATACACATGAATTCTAATAGCAATGTCATAATTTGACACAATTCAAAGAATATTTCCTACTTATCATGAATCTATCAATTAAAACTCTATAAAACACCTTACACTTAAGTAAACTTGCTACTACATAATTGTAGATGTGAATGACATCATACCATTGATTTGATAAAGTTTTGAATGCCACTCTGAATCGAGAATGTACATGCAACTACATTCTATATGCATGGACAATAGATGGAGCTGAAAAAATCCACCACATTTACATTTATTTAATAGGTCTATTAAGTTTTTAAAATTATAGACCATCATGAATGTTAGAACTCTAGCTACTATGGACAAGAGAATGTCCTCAGCAAGCCAACGCATAGAAAGTCTTGATTTTCTTGCATGCTGAGGACATTAGCCTTGCCTATAAGATTCAAAGTTGCAATTTTTTTGATGGTCTATAACTTAAAATACCTAATTAAAGACCTCTAACAAAAATGCAAGCCTATTGGGGTTTCACAACTCCACTTGATGTCATATGCATATGAATTAAGATTTTATATTGAACTATGGCCTCCTTTTGCATTGCCTAAAATCAAGAGATTCAGATAATTAGTTGTCATGAAATCATAGGTTAATTTTGAGCTTAACTTGATTTTGAGAATAGTTTAATATTCTTTACTAATTAGGGCCAATCACATTAAGTGGAAGTTCATTTTCCCCCACACCCCATCCAACCCCCCCCCACCTCAAACATCTAAATTCCTTGTTAACATCTAAAATTCATTCATTCTATTAATAAATTGTAACATTCATGAATTATCACATGATAACATTCATTAACACATAAGTTTCATTAGAACATTCACATTAACATTAAAACATAAGATTCATTAGAACATTCACATGAACATTTAATAGAACATAAATAAAACATGTAGACATAAACATCAATCATTATCAAATAAGTTACATAAGTTCACATGAATCATTTCTTTTTTTCTTTTTTGTCCTTCCCTATATTGTTACAAAGGCATATCCATGTTGTCATCAATATTTCTTCTCACTCATGGATGTGATCTTGTTGTCATTTACAAAGGTGGGTCCTCTGCAATAACAAATAAAAGGGTTAAATTTTTAAAAAATTGAGACTTTAAAGATCTTAAAGAACATTGTAGCACTCTTTACCTTGTCCAACCACATCATCTTGCCTGTCCACTTGGACCTCAACACACTCATTAGGAACAACCTCTGCATCCCCTACAACTGCAATACAAGATATTTTCTTAATCCCAATACATATTATTTATTCTAGGTACCCTCACTCCACGAAATAAAAGAGATAGGTGGCAATGAGAGAGATATTTTAGAAATGGTAAAAGACATTAATCTCTATGGGGTGTATTGACTTATACTTGATGATCCATAAGACTATGTGGGATTCTTGTGAAAGGGCTTCAGGTTTCTACATATTTAAATCAATTGCATTATGTTAGCTAAAAAATTCATGATACATATAATCAAAATTAGATTGAATATTAGCATCACATATGAATTATAAATAGTAAAAGGTACATTACAAGTTAATCAAATTAATCATTGATCTATCAAGAACTCAATATTGAATAGAGTAGGCATTGATCACATAATTGTACATTTCATTCTTTCCATTGATAATTAAACCCCCCTTCAATGTTAACTAGTCAAACCCCCTATCATTGATATTATTCTTCGTCCATCTCATCATCAGGATCATCATCATTGTTGACATTGTCACCACCACTATCATTGTCATCATCATCATTGTCATCATCATCATCATCAGCAGCAGCAGCAGAACCATCATCATCATGATCAATAGCAACACCAATGGCATTAGAAGCATCATCAACTAACTATTGATCATGATCTACTTCTTCCTCTTCCTCGATATCTTCTTCTTCCATCACATTATACTTTTTCAACCTTCCTCTTAGATCATTTATAACAAAAAATGACCAACCTAGTTTAGGTGGAACCTCCAAGTAAAATACCTACTCACATTGGCTTGGAAGAACATAGGGCTCATCCCCAACTAGCTCAAACAACCTCGTATTAATCATTGGAAACCCATTCTCATGCTCAATAATACTTCTATCAAGATCATTTTGATTGAGTCATATTTTGTACCATTTGATGATGAAGAGAACTAATTTGAAGAAATTAAAGTTATTGTCAATTATATCAACCAAAATTCTATAGTATTTCTTTTGAGATTTTTGAGGATGTAAGTCATTTCTAGATGGAATATTGGTCACCTAGAAGACTATACTTATCCTAGAATCACAAGTTCTTTTCGTGCCATCAAAATATTTGATTTGAAATTTATAACCATTTCATAACATAGAATTGTAGGTGAAACTTATAACCATTTAATAACATAGACATGTGGTGTTACCCCTACAATAATTTCAAACATGTATAAATTATTGCATCATGAGTTCAAAAACATATGGTTGATTAACAAACTTATAAGTACCTTGAGATCTCTTAAACCATATATTAAATCTATTTCCTTTTGTATAACAATGGGATCTTCATTACAATGAACTTGTTTAACCAATAAAGACATGGAATCCCATTTTAATCTATGATCAAAATGTTGACATCATTCAATCCATACAATCATCCAATCTTTGATTATTTGCAATAAATAAATGTATTACATCCCATTCTTTAGTAGCTATACAAAAGTAAATAGATGACTCACAATAGATTTATTTTAAAGATTAAAAATTAATTAACTATAATAACATCTCATAATTTATTACCTTTCACTTTCCTAAATCCATCATTCCCCACCAAGCACTCACCTTTAAATTTTTAATGGAGTCGAGATCCCAAATGTAATCTATATGGGTCTTTGCTACAAGATTAGAAAGATATTAACATACACTATTATCTAGTATACCATATATCCTTCAATCATAGAACCCTTAGGATGTGCTCTTTGTTGAACCAAACCCTTCAAAAATTTCAAGTGTCTCTCAACCATCCACATTGACCTAGGTTGTACAAGTCCACACAATTCAATCTCCTCAACTTGGTGTATGAGGTAGTTCTTGTGCATTGAAAAAAGTTGAAGGTAAACACTTTTCCATTTCACACATCAGTAGGTGAATTCTTTTCTTCCAATATTTTATATCTTCTTTATGGATTTCTTAGATGATAGCCACCCACAAGGGGTTCAAGACGCAAAAAAAATATAAACATGAGACTTTATAATATACTACTTGTTTGATATATTGAAAAAATATCATTGCTTACCTCATGTATTTTCCAAGATCATATATCACTTGTTTGATATTATTTTTGAAGTTGTTTGGGAGTGATATGGGTAACACATAGTGGAACAGTTGTCAACTAATTATTTCATTCTTTTCTAACGTAATACAATGAAAATTGAATGCAGATTTAGAAATATATTGTAAATACAAAAGACTATGACTTATATTGATGAAGGTATGCTAATCATGCATTTTTAGTCTTGGTCCAAATTCACTTTTCTTTGATATGAGATTGCTTATATTCACAGCAAATCCTATAGGAAATTAAATTTTTTGTATGACTTCTTTTATGGCATTACTTTGTTGCTCCATTAATAACCAAGGAAGGGCACTTGCATTAATTTGGTCTCTATTTTCTATTTGATTCAATGATATTTTTCATTGCAAGATTGGAATCATGAATGTTGCAAAAAAATTTGGCAAGTTTTCTTTGTCACACCTTCCACCCAATATTTTCCATAGTGTCTCTATTACATTCTTTCGAATATACATAGTATCAAACAAATGCACAATTTTAGCTTCTCATAGTAGGGCAACCTACTAAATTCTTTGAGATAACATTTTAGTCCCTTTGGAAGGTGGTCAGTGATGCCTTGATGACCTTCATGTTCATCAATTACACAATTATCCAACAAAATATAATCAAAATATACAATTTTCAAACATAAAATATTAAGTTGAGTGATACTACCTCAAATTCTATTATAGTCCAACTACCATAGGTGAGGTGTCATTCTTCATGTCTTTGATTTAGTCTCTTCCTTCCAATTAAAAATATATATTTTTGGCACTTCAAAACTTATGATTTACATGGAGGAAGTGCCTATTCTTATCAAACACAAGCTTTCTTAAAATTTCAGAATGATGAGATTTTATCTTTGGACTTCACATTGGACATGAAAATGTTCCCTTTGTTTGAAGATCTACAAGATAATTATACAATTGCATTAAATATGTTCATTTTTGGAATTTGTTTTATCATGTACAACAAGATTTCAGCATAACATGCCACAAAAATGTGTCAAACCTGGGGCATTATGAATTATCCACACAATCATTGCATGGAATTTTAAAAAAATTGTCCAATTGGTCTAGAGATATCATACATAGTGAAACCATTCCATAACTCCAGCAACTCATTGATAAGAGGTTTGATATATACATTCATATCTTTCACTTGGTACTTACCTAGTTGAATGAACATCTGATAATTATTGTGGTCATTTCACTCCAAGACTTATAATTACACGTAGATAATAACTAAATAATTAAATACCTAGAACAGTCAATGAAAACATAATGTACTCCCTCTATATTGACATCCATGGAGAAAGGTTATTATTGATAACAAAAATAGGCCACACCAAGTAAACAGATCTCATCTCTCAAAATAGATTGACATTGTTAGTTGCTAGAGAAAGCCTAAGATTTCAAAGTTCTTTTGGCAACTTTTTGTCTATGTCCATAAATTTTGAACCATCCATAGGCATTTGAATGATGTCATCTTGACTTCTATTGTGTGCATGGTAATCCATAAATTATACCAAGCTACTACACTTGAATAATCATTTAAGACATAGAATAATGGGGATGTAATGAAGAACCTTGTGAAATACCTTTTTTGTCACTTAATCATCTCGATAACTACTCATAGGGCAAGGATCTATTGCTTGATACTCCATTCCAATATGTTTCATTGTGGCACATAATTCTTGGTATGAGTGAGGGAGAACATTTGGTGGTGATAACAAATAGTAACCTATCAATTGACAACAAAAAATTTAAGTCATTAGTATAAACAATCCTAATGGCACATATTTCACCTTTTATATACTATAATTATGTATATAACAAACCTTAGCATATGTGATGTTTTTATGTTGGATAAACCATTCATAACCTTCAAATTCACCAACAATAATACTATAGAGAGAAGAGTTTATTGGGATCCTTTGTAAAGGGTCATGTTTTCCTTCTCAAGTAGAGGTATATCATGGATGACCTTAATGTTATCCTCATCATAATCATCATCAGTAGTAGCAGCAACACCAATACCAAATGTGCCATGGATCAATGCATTCATACCATCATCTTTAATTGTTTTTTTTGGTGCATGATCATCATCTTCTATGGGATCATGAGTTTCTCCTTCAATACTCACACCTCCATGTTCCTCTGAGATGTGGTGGTCCATATCACTTACTACCCTAGGGAGATCAACCTATATAAAAATGATGATAATCAAACCCTCATTTCATGGTTCATATGTATATTAATTGTTAAAATAATATAACAAACAACTTACAAATAGATGATAATCAAACCCCCCTTCCGTGTGACCATTCTCCCTACAATGTCTCTTAGTTGTTTTGATTTTGATTCTTAAGTTGTTACAACTCTTGCAAGGACAATAACATTTTTCATTTCCTTCTCTTTGAAAATTAGACAGCAATCTAGTGATTGTCACCCTATTTGAAAAAATTCCCTTGTATTATCTAACATGATCCTTCTTCTTGGGAATAACTTATTCTTGTATCCTTATTTAGTCAGTTGTACTTAATGTTTATATCTACACATATGGTTCTAAAAGAAAAATTTGGTGTAATTGGTGTTTATATCTGTACATATGGTTTTGAAAGAAAAATTTGATGTAATTAATGTGTATATTTGTAAAAGTATTGGACATGTACTTAATGTTTATATCTACACATATGGTTTTGAAATTAAAATATGGTCTAATTAATGTGTATATTTGCAAAAATATTGGACTTGTACTTAATTTTTATATCTACACATATGGGTTTGAAAGATAAATTTGGTCTAATTAATTTGTATAGTTGTAGAAATATTGGACATATTGTACTTAATTTTTATATCTGCACCTATGGTTTTGAAAGAAAAATTTGGTCACCTCACTCAAATTCAGCATTATTCCTTTTCGACATCCCACCTTTTCATTTCATCCTTATTCATCACATTTCTCACCCAATGATTGACCCATATCACCCCTATATATATGCTCCATTTATATCTCCATCTTGTACTACACAAGATAACATGTTCTCTATTATGCATAATGTTCAACTTTGCCATTGCTCATAATGTTGAAAAAGACCCTTAACCCTAATTACATTTTTTTACAATCATCATCATTAAGAGAATTGCCTTCATGTTATTAGATAATATCTCCAAATAAACCATAATCAGCAAGCTCATGATAGAGATGAGGATGAAAAAAATGAGACCCATGTTATAATCAATGAAAAGTTGTCTGCTTACAATGCTCTTTGTTAATATCCTCTTTTGTGTCACTTCATTCTTAATTCTTCTTGAAGATGTAAATTCTTAAATATTTTTTATTTCACTAGTTTCTGAACTTCATCACTAAAACACCTAATGAAGACTATTTTTTACCTACCAAATATCAAAACCTAGCAATAGACTTAATTATGCTTCACAACCATAGAATCCTATGAGACAGAAACTCTAAATGTGTCCTATACAACCCTAGACAACATGACACATGGTTGGTGAAAATAAGGAAGACAACTTAAATAGATTAAAAAATTCATGGGACTGATCACCATTAAATATTCCAAAAAAATCTTAGCGGCCACCCACTCTATTTTGAAGGAAGCCCTCCTCCATCCTACTCTAGCTTGGTTGAGATCTTATGAGGGGCTTAAGCTTCTATTTTAAAGGAACAAGAGGTCCTATAGGAAAAAAAAATTGTATAAAATAGAATCTTTCCCAAGAAAATAGAAGCCCCTACATTTTAGGGTTGTATATTTGAGCTAAAAAAATTATGAGACTAAAATTTCCCTTACCAACTTAAGAAAATTCTTTGTTGGTTGTCAAACATATACAAAATCATATTCCTCTTGAAAGAAAAACTAGAGGAAATATTAATTTTATGTGATGTTACTAGAGATAAAAATAATAATGAGCTTAAACTTTTAAGTTGATTTGCATTATAAATTTATGAAACTATTAGGTTTTGAATATTCCTAAAAAATGTTGAAAGATCCCCTCCAAAACACCCCACCCTAAGAACACACATAATGCTACAAAAATAATAAAACAATTGGATTCTGAGACACCTATATTACAAGGGTTAAACATGTTGGCCACAGTTGAATTGAAAATGCCAAACACATGAAATTTAAGCAAAAGCAATGCAAACATTATCCTCTAAATTGACTATATGCATGCAACTATATCTGATTCAAATAGTGACATAAGTAGAAATCCCATTAATCATCCACTCTCTACATATATTTCCAAATTTTCAATTTTATTATAGAATTAACTCCCTCATCATTGATTACTTGATTACATTACTAACAGAGAAAAAAATCTTTTTAATTTTTCCAAAACAAGAATGGGAGTCAAATTACTATTTCCACCCATGAAAATATGCTACAAATTAAATGGGAATATTGTAAATATTAAATAAGTAGAGAAATGAAACATAATAGTAAATAAAGAAGAAAAAAATAATACATATGTATTTATCATGGTTCACCATAACTTGTGGCTACATCCACACTTGAGTAGGGAATAATCATATTAATCAAATCCACACTGATACAATTGCATATACTACACAAGTCATTTATATAAATCTCTTTGAATATGAAAAGACGAGAGAAAATGAACAATCATATGTGGTTGTTGGCTTCGTATCCAAATAATCTTCCCCGTGAAGTCCAATCGGTACAAATATACAGTGCGACATATCCTGCTTCCCATTTTGAATCTCAAAAAATAACCAAACCTTGAGAAGTTCTTAACTTTTCTAGAATTTGTTCCAACACAGTCTAAATGAGGCTTCTACAAATCAAATTCAAGTGAATGTATCTCGTCTATACTACAACTTGCATCTCACATAATTTACATCATTCTTATGGTTGTTCTCATTAAGACAATATATCACTATCAATTATTTCTAAGAAGATATGGTTGTCTTTTTCCCAAGAATATTATCCTTTCCACTAACCAATCTTGTTATTGCAACTTCTATTATAGATGAAACTTGAATGTATCTCGGTTAGAAACATTAATCTTCACTTGGATGTATTTAATTGGGATATTACAAGGATCCCTAATTGTGGTTTATTCTATTGTATAGAGGACATGTCATTATTTGTCCTTTATTCCACATGTGAGGACAACTCATTTTTATAATTCCTTTATTAAGGAATTTAGTTTATCCTCCTTAAGAGGATCTTGACACTTTGTACACACTTATTATGAATGTGGCATTCATAGAAATGGGAGTTACATATGCGAACACATGCAACTCCTTTCTCATTTCTTTAAAAGAGATGCTCCTCTCTCTTTCTTCTCTACACATCACTTTAATGTTATTGTATTGAGCTATTTTTCTCCATCACTATCTCTCTCTTCTCTAGGCATTTTCCTTCATTCATAATACTCACAACGGGTTTTCTTTGCTTTCCCCTTATAAATCCTTGTCTCTATTGTTGAACTATCTTGGTGTATGCTCTTGGATTTTTGCTTAGCTCATGGTAACATTGTTTCACACTTAACTTACTTGGATTGTTTTCACTCCTTGCTCTATCTTTTCATTTCTTACATGGTATCAGACCTTGGTTACTAATCCTTGTTTTAAGTTTTTTATGTTGAAGGTTTCCATTCATTGGAGCACACCTTATTTGGAGACGATATTGAGAGAAGAAGTTTGTGTTGTGGTTTTTTAGCTCATTCTAACATCTTGTGTGTGTAGGTTTTATTTTAATTTTTTTTTTCACTAATCCTCTTTGGAAGGCTTGCCGCCAAAGGGTTTTCCTTTCAAAAATTTCAAAAAAAAATTTACTCTTGTTTTGGAAGATGTGCTGCCAAAACAAGAAGCACTACTTCATAGCACTCATTTATTATAAATTGTGAAAAAAAATTAATATTTTATATATATTTATTACACTTATTATTTTTCCTTCAATAATATTAAGGCAAATAATAATTCTAAGTGTGATTGTTAAAAACCTTAGAACATACAATAGATTAGTTTAAACCTATGCTTTTTTAAAAAAAATTAAAACATTTCCTATTTATTTATTTAAAATCTAAATATTTCCTATTCTTTCTTAATATATATATTTATTTTTTTATTTTTTTATTTTTTATTTTTTATTTTTTTTTAAATTTAAAATTTATATTTCTTTATATATGAGATTTTAATATCTCTGATTTGTAAATCGGAATCTTACCATTTTTTTCTCGATTTTCTAGCTTCCATCTTTCCTTGTTTTTTTTATCTTTCCTACACTTTTAGCATCTTTTTTTTTTTTAAAGCTCAAACTTTTTTATAGTGGTTTCACTTTAATCGAACTCGGATCTGCATTCGTGTTTGTGTTCTGCTCCTACACAAGCCTTCAAATTTAAAACTTTTTTTTGGCTTAGGTACCTCCTTCTCCTCCCAGTTTTCAACCTTGGGCTTTGTAGTTTTTTTTCAGGCTCTTCCTTAGGCTTTTGTATCTTCTCTTTAGCTTGTACGTTTTTCTCAGCCTGCTCAACTGGAGGAATAGCATCCACCTACTTAACCTTGCCCCATTTGACCTCTGTTTTATCTGTCTTTCTTGTAATCAATCTCCATCCAGCGATTTGTGATATAAATGATTTCTTATCAAAGATAAACGATTTATATTTCATGAGATCTCTATCGCTCAAGAACCAAATGTAAAAGTGGCGCCATTGTAACTGCCGATCTGCTAAGCTGTCGGAGGGCATAATGTCTACCGTGAACGAGATCTCTATTATAAGCTCTCTTTTTTTGGTAGGCTTATTAAGTTTTACTTTTTGCAATAAGTGTATTACATTTTTTTTTATAAAAGCATATGAGTTTTGTTAAGTTGTTGCGTATTAAAAGTTGGGTGTAGTTTTTATTATGTTTTTTAAGAAAGGAAGTATTACATTTGTTTTAAAAAGACTATTATGTTTATTAAGTCATTTTTTTTAGAATAAGTGTCTTGCGTTTCTTCTTAGTGTATTATGTTTTTTTTTAAATAGTGTATTATAATTTTTAAATCGTATTAAGTGTTTATTGAGTTTTTTTTTTTAAAGTTTTAAGCATTTTTGGTGCATTTTTTTTAACACTCTTGGTTTTATTCATAAACCTTGTTTTGTGTTTTTGTTTTATCACTCTCGATTTTATTAATAACTCTTGTTTTTTTTTTTTTTTGAACTCTTGGTTTTATTAACAAATCTTTTTAATTAAAATATTTATATTCATAAGGATCATAAGTGTTGTTCCAAATTTGGTTTATCCTTTAATCTTTTAATCTACTAAGTGGTCTCATTCTAGGGTTATAAAATCAATTTATAACTTCATCATTTGACCCCTTATAAGTTTTTTTAATAATTTTACATCATTAGAAATCCTAAGTATAGCAAGTTGGATCCGTCTGTCTATCATTCGTTTTATGCAATAATTATTTCATCATTTTTTTAAGGCTATAATCATTTAAGTATTCTAATTGCCTCTGCTTTATTCCTTTTTAATTATTCTGAAACACCTCTGCATTATCCTTTTTTTAGATTAATCATTATTTCTAACGTTTCTTTGCAGGGTTGTATCATTTTATTTTTCAGAAACTTAATCATAGTTTCCTCAGTAATTTTTTTTATTAATTCTAGTTTTTTTTTTAAATTCATATTTCTATAAGGGGGACATATTTTTTTTCATAAAAATGTCAACCTTAATTCCAGAAATAAAACTTAATCATACTAGTTATCACTCCTGGAAAACACATATTTCATTTATTTTTCGTTTTAAACACCTCTTCGAGATAGCCACTGATCCTTCTATTGAACCTGGTTCGGCGGCTACCCAAGATGAAAAAGATACTTGGAAACTTAAAAATGAAGAAGCTTTAGATTTAATTGGTATTTCCATTATTCCATATTTATATGTTTTAATTGCACATTGTTCTAAAGCTCATGACGCTTGGTCAATTTTGCAAACCAAGTATGACAGTGCAAATGAATCCCACAAAATACAATTGTAGGATCAACTTGAAGATCTCAGGTATACAGATTTTAAGACTATGGATGAATTTTTATTAAAATTTGATGCTATTAAAAGTCATCTAGTTAGTTTAGGTGTTACCTTAGCTGACATTTGGTTAATTCATATTATTCTTAAAAAATGTCTTCCTAGACAGTTTCAATAGTTTAGAACTAATGTTCATGCACACCTTGCTATTCCTACATTATCTACTCAGTTAACTTATGTTATTTTTCAAAATTTATTAAGATAGGAAGAAGCTAAGCTAATTCAGTTTGGTACTCTTCAATCAACTGAACATGCATTTATGTTTCAGAATTCTAATAGTAATAATTTTTGTTCAAATAATAATAATCATCATAATGATAACAAACACTATAATAATACTTCTAATAATTCCAATATAAAAAATAAAAATAATAACAATAACCATAACAATCATCATAATAACAATAATCAAAGGAATCATTCAAATTCCAAACCTCATTTTTCTTATTGTGGCAAAGATGGTCATGTTGTCAATAACTATTTTAAAAAGAAAAATGATAAAAAAACCTATGAACAATAGTAACCATAATCAAAAATCAAATCATAAAAAAGGTAACTCTACTGGTTCCAATTCTTGTGATGCTTTTACTTGTAGCTTTAATGTTTGTAGACCTTTAGAGTGGATTGTTGATAGTGGTGCATCACAACATGTAACTTCTCATTAGGAAATTTGTGATTCTCTACAACCTGATATTGCTAACATTCCTATTCAGTTAGCTAATAATTAGACTTGTAAAGTTGAAGGTTTAGGTGATGTCACTATTTCTAATGGTAAATTGCATGATGTATTATATGTACCTAATCTGAAAACTAATTTGCTTTCTATTTCAAAGTTATGTCAGGACTATAAAGTTGAATTCTACTGTAAAGTTGAATTCTATAAAGATATGTGTTATGTGATAGATCCTCAAACTAAACAAGTGATTTCTCATGCTAAAATGGATAATGACAACTTATTTAAATTCCATGAATTTGCTAGTTCACGATATTCTTTACATATTTCCATTGATTTCAATATATGGCATGAAAGACTTGGCCATTTAAATTCGAATTATATTACTTTAATGCAAAAAGGAAATATGGTTGATGGTTTGCCTCACATTATTCCTTCTAAGATTGCTTGTACTGGTTGTATGAGTGGTAAGATGCATAGGGAGCTCTTTCCATGTGGTAAATCATGGTGGGCAACTCATAAGTTGTACCTTGTCCATAGTGACCTTTTGGGCCCCATGGACGATAGCTCCATCCAAGGTTCTCAATATGCACTTACCTTGTTGATGATTTTTCTAGACGAACTTGGATCTATTTTTTCCATAGAAAGGATCAAGTTCTTGATATATTCATTGAATTTCAGTTATATGTTGAAAGGAAATCTAGTTTTAAACTTAAAATTCTCAGAACTGATAATGGAAAGGAATATGTGAATAATGTTTTTCATTCTTATTTGAAATCATGTGGAATTAAACACAAGCTTACCATTCCTTATACACCACAGCAAAATGGTGTGGCGGAAAGAAAGCATTAGACCATTGTAGAAATGGCAAGATGCATGTTGCATGCTAAGAATTTGCATTATAAATTTTGGGTTGAAGCCATTTTTGTGCAACTTATATTCTTAATAGGACTCCTACCAAAGCTCTCAAAGATATTACTCTAGAAGAGGCTTGGTCTGGTAGGAAACTTGATTTACATCATTTAATTGGGATATTCCAAGGATCCCTAAATGTAGTTTGTCCTATTGTACACATGTGGAGGACATGTCATTATTTGTCCTTTATTCCACATGTGATGACAACTCATTTTTATAATTCCTTTATTAAGGAATTTAGTTTATCCTCCTTAAGAGGATCTTGACACTTTGCACACACCTATTATGAATGTGGCATTCATAGAAATGAGAGTTACACATGCGAACACATGCAACTCCTTTCTCATCTCTTTAAAAGAGATGCTCCTCTCTCTTTCTTCTCTACACATCACTTTGATGTTATTTTATTGAGCTATTTTTCTCCACCACTCTCTCTCTCTCTCTCTCTCTCTCTCTCTCTCTCTCTCTCTCTCTCTCTCTTCTCTAGGCATTTTCCTTCATTCATAATACTCACAAGGGGTTTTCTTTTCTTTCCCCTTATAAATCCTTGTCTCCATTGTTGAACTATCTTGGTGTATGCTCTTGGATTTTTGCTTATCTCATGGTATCAGAGCTTGGTTACTAATCCTCATTTTAAGTTTTTGTGTCGAAGGTTACCATTCATTGGAGCACACCTTATTTGGAGATGATATTGAGAGAAGAAGTTTGTGTTGTGGTTTTTTAGCTCATTCTAACATCTTGTGTGTGCAGGTTTTATTTTAATTATGATTGTTAGGCTTCATGCCCTAGCAAATAAAATTATCAAAATGAGAATATATAAATTTGACATTTAATTCATTAAATAATACTTTTTAATATATTCTTTATTGAAAGAAATGAGAAAAATATCTTTAACTATTTTGTTGTAATAATAAACTAGTCGTATTTTTAATGTTTTAATACTGACACTTTAAATAATAATGTTCTCATTATTGTTATTATTATTAATATTCTATATATACAGTGAATTAATGTTTTTACTAGCTCTTCAAATATATTTATGTAAATTGATATTTTTAAATTATGTTGTTTTAAATTAATTTGTACTATTTCATTGGTTAGACCCAATTTTACTAGAGTTTTATTTAGTTTTTAGTTCTATTTAAAAAATTAAAAAATAGAACTCTCTTCATTCTCCAAGCTATGGAACAGGCTTTTTCTTATAGTGAAAATAAATCCCTTCCCATGCAATTTTATTGGCATGGAAATTATCTCTAGTCTCACTTATACCTACCTTCTCTGCCTAGCTCACTGCATTTGTTTCCTCCATTTGACCACTATCCAAATTTTATGAGACTAGAGGGAATTTGAGAAATACAAAACCTCTTCAAAGAAGTGTGCCCTTTTTCAACCAAAGGTAAAGCGGTGGGGGGAGATTTGGCCAAACTGGAACTTCTCCCAAGTGCTTCTAAGATTAATCAATTTTTCTATTGTGTTACTCAAGAAGATTCAATTTTGAAACATTTCTACTATTCTTGGTAAATGAATGTGAAGCCTAAAAATAATTCTATAATTTTGCTAAAAAGTTTGAACTTGAAAACATTTCTACCATTGTGCTAAAAAACTTCAATCTTGAAAAAACTACTATTGTTCCACTAAAAAATAATTCAATCTTGAAACTATTTTTGATGTCAAAGATTCAATCATGTTTATTTAAAAATTGAATTGGATGTATGATGATATAATTGTGAACATTATTGGTTTACAATAGTTTTAAACACATGAAATTGCTCCTATTATTTCAGCTGGGAATGGGCAGCACATTGGGTAGCAAAGTTTACGAAAGTGCAAAATAGGGTGATGGTGATAGCGATGATTGAGGAGGGCCATTAGCCTTAATGATTTATAAAATTCCAGAGATCAATTGTAATTTAATGAATAGGTGCTTTGTACTCTTATAAATGTTAATTTACTAAACATTATATTGTAAATACATTATATAGCATATTATTAACTAGCTTTGTGCCTGTAATAATGAGTCAATAGGTATTTACTAATATTTTTCAAAACTATAATTTAATGTGCATAAATTAAATTAAAATTAATTTTTAATTTAACTAAAATAAAATTTAATTTTTATAAATAGACTAAATAAATATTATTTAGTTATTTCATTTGTCATATACTAATAAATGCTCATCTAAAAAATCTCCAGATAATCTATTATGAAAAATTAATAGGGAAATACCATGAAAAAATAAAGAGAAAAAAATAAACTAAAATAATTTTAAAAACCAAAAACTAAACTAGTTTAAAGTATCTGAGCTTAAATATGTGAAAAAAAAATCCTTTAAAAAAATCTCTACCAAAAAATTTATTATGAAAAAATAATACAATATAATATAATGTATATGGACCTATCCAAACAATAGATAAGAAAGCAACTTGGAATGGTATCAGTGCATTTCTAGAAATTAATTGTAGTGATAACTTTCTCATTGGTGGAGATTTTAATGCAATCCTAAACTGGGAAGAAAAGTATGGCGAATCTCAAATAATAACTTATAAAATTTAATCTTAATTAACAATTAATCCTTCATGAGTATTATGATCTAATTGCATGCATGAGAAATTGAAAATATTAAAGCATTCATAACACTTTTAACACACAATTTTGGTAACCTAGAAACCTTCCAAATAGAAAGTAAAACTGGGGTGGGAATGATATCCACAAGCTTTAGTACTGTAGTATAAAGTTGGTCTGTTGAGGCTTACAATGATTACTTCTAATGATCTGCCCTATTAGAAGCAATAAGGATTGCTAGGTCCACCTTGCAAAAGGATTTACAAACACACAATGAAGTATGCACTTGGTAAAGAGATTTACACAAGACTATTAGGTCTACCTTGTTAAAGGATTTGACTAATCCACCTATTAGGATGAAGTAGTAGCTGATCTCTGATCTACAACTTGGTTCGCTAAATAAAATTCCTCTAAGTGTACAAATCACCTTTTTGTGATAGATAAATCTTTGCTAATCCTTATACTATTGTAGCCTTTGTAATTCGCTATTCTATTTTTCTCTGATTACTTCTATTTCATTTTCATATATTGGATGTAACACAATGTATTACATATATACCAATTCAATTATAAATTACAAAGTTATCTACAATAAATTTTTACACAAATATTACAAAGTTGGCCAAAGTGTAGAAACTCGAGTTCTGAAGACTAAGTCAGTGAGGTTTTGATACTCTACATCCACTATCAATCTTGGCATCATCATGCACTCGATAGACATAGAAGCTCAATCCATATTGATCACTTCTAAATAGTCTTGAACTCGATCTACACTGGTGACTTGGTGAATACTGTGAAACTGGCATATAAACTTAATCACTTGATTCAAACTGCATAGCGTGGTCAATGCTATCACTACAAGCTCAATATAAATTGAGTCACTTAGTTAACACTGAGTAGCTCAGTTAACACTAGACTCACATCACATCAACTATGAACTTGGTAAGCACTACACAACTTAGTTTGCACTGGTAAACTCAGCATACACTATGATGTTTGGTTTACACTATTGATCATCACCATAGTAGCAATTGCTAGGTGCAAAGTAAAATCTATCTAAAAGACTCAGTAGCAATTGTAGAACTCAATATTAACTAAAATGCTTGGTTAACACTGTTAACTACTCGGTAGATACTTACAATCTATATAAGTGTATGTCACTAATAACAAACATGACTAGAATGTCAACAATCTCCCCCTCTGGTATTAGTGACAAAAACACTTATCATTCAAAACTAAATTCAAGAATGTTCAAGAAAATCTTATATCTATCACCTTATGTCTGCAACTTGGTAGAGTATACTATTGTTGAGATTTTTCAAAATTGGTTTTGTAAGAGATATATTTGTGTACATAGTAATGCTCCCCCATACATAATATATAGTATACTATACGTTTGATATATACACTTTCTCTACAATCTTTCAATCTTCTCCAAACTTCTTTCAATCTTATCCCCCTTCCTCCTTACATCTTCTCCCTCTTTTTGACATTAATGCCACAGATTTATGCTATATGTAATTACACAGTAATGCCAAAATGTCCAAAGTCTTGTCCCAATTCTCTTGCAATGCCTTGCATGTGTGCAGTACAATTTGCACTTCTACTAACAATTCTATCATATGCTCTACAATGAAAAAGTTGTTGTCATGGATGAGCATTTTTGCATGTGCAATGTGCTTCTACAGTGCATCCATGTTTGGTAGAATCATGTTCTGAATTTCTATGAATATTGATCTTATATTGACCTCTTCTCTTAGCAATTATACCTACATATCTGTCAGAAATCTAATCTTGTTGAAGTGGGCAAAGCTTGAACTCGGGTCAAGTTGCAACTGTTGTGCACTTGCCTTTAGATCCTCATCAATGTTTGACAATTTATCTCTTATTTTCTTAGTGAAGATTGATGTATGACAAAGTTTACCAAAAATTAAAGATACATCGATGCAGGAGGTCTCTAGAGAGCCTAGAATAGTAGATAATTTTACTTGATGAATAGCAATTTGTTGAGCAATAAGTTCTCAAACTTTATTCTCAAACTTTTTCTTAGCTTTCTCCAAAAATTTGTCTTGTCCATCCAAATCTTCATTATATTTTTGGACTACCTATGCTAATTGATACAAAATTGGTTGAGAAGTATCAACCTCTATGCCTAGATCCTCTGCTAGAATATTCATATCATCCTCAATTATCTTAAATTCCTTGTTTCTTTCCTCTCTAAGTCTTTGTTTCTTAGCTTTCTTTTGAAGAAGTTCTCCAAAAACATGCATTTGATTAGGATTGAGATTAGAGATGTCCTAATTAGGAATGAAAATCTCCTCATCAAGATCTATATCTTCTTCCTTTTCTTTGCATTTTCCCAAAAAAATTGTGCTTAGTTGAGGTTTGGTCTCAATTGTCCTCGCACTTATTACTTGTATTGTAGGAATTGAAACAAAATGAGAAATGGTAGAACTTTCTAAAAAAGTGGATACTGCACTCATTGTTGAAATACATATAGAAGAAATACCTTGAGTAGCCAAAATTGGTGTAGAGGGAAGATCTTGTTGCTTGGTAGATGAAGTGCTTGCCACTTCTATCAATGAAGTACTGAGTTGGACAGGTGGAAAGATTGATTGAATTCTTGTGCTTTCAATGCTGGTCAATCCTATTGAAGCTTTCTTCAGGCTTAGTTTTTTCAATGTTTTGCTTGGAGAATGAGGAAGTGAGGCTATGGCTTTTGTAGCAATCTTTAATGGGTTAGTCTCCTCAGTATCTTGCATATCTAGTAAGTCTTCCTTGGTAGCCTCCTACCCCTATTCATATTCATTGTCTACATTATCAAAATGAGTGACTTCTTCATTATCAATCTCTTTATAATTCTTCTGATCATCATCATCATCCTTATCACTTACACTAACTAAAAAATCACTCATCTTGTGAAGAAGATAAACATTCTTCCATGTGTTTGTAGCATTCTTCACAACATGCTCAATGTCTTTCAATAACACAAGACAAGTGTTGAATCTTAAAGTTAGCTTTTCTTCATTTTTCTTCAAAGATTCTTCTAAGAATTTGGTATAGCTCTTATACCATGCAAGAATTTACCTAAGGCAATAATTCAACACTAAGATCAAGAAGCTCAATGGATAGCACAAGAGAGACTAATGATGATCAAATGAGAATCTTAATAGTGATCAAACTGATAATGGATATTAGATGATTGGATATCAGATAATTGGATATCAGATGATTTGATGAATACAGTGTAGAAGTGCCTTGTATATAAAGGCAACTAATATGACTAGGAGTCAGGAAAGAGATAAGCATAACAACTAAGCACATGTCCACAAAGAGTGGATTATCCTCCATTGTGCATGAATGTATGTGCAACAATGAGAGGATAAGGATGCAAAGGTGTATCTCATAAAGAGATGTAGTAGACAACATGTGCTTAATTAGAGTGCAATTTACTGTGTTGTCAACATGACAACTAATATGATAATGTATTAATCTAAGTAAACTTAAGTAAAGTGTAATTAGTAAATACTTAATTACACCAAAACCTTCCCTTAAGTGCACATTAGGGGAATGCACTTAAGCTCACAAAAGATAGATGATAATGCAATATGGGTCCTGGCTACTAGGCTATGTTAGGTACCCATGTACAATATTCAAGTGCAAATGATATGCAATGCAATCTCTCATAAAGTGAATAAAGAGGGAAAACCACATGGGAAAAACCCTCCCCAAAAAGAGAGAAGAAAAAATAAAGTAAGATGCATGTATGGATGGAGTAATGAAGACCCCTCTATTATAACATACATCATGTATATACAATAAAGAATCCCTCCATAAGAATGAAATAAGGAGAAATAAAAATTACCCCATAGTGAATGATCTCCTCCAAGAATGATGAGTGTTTGAAGACAAGAGAGAATCCAATGCCTACAAACAACATTTTTCCCTTTAGGAAGAAGATACACCATATATAAATGCAAGAAGGCTTCCCATTGTGGATAGGAAGATGGAAAGGAAATCCATATGTAGTATGCTATGGATGCTACATTTGAAGTTTTCTTATATGTTGACAAGTCCTTGATGAATGTAGATGTTGCAAGCCAATTTGGTGGATGCCAAAAAGAAGGTGGCAAACAAGGTAACATGTCCATGTATGAAAGTGAATCAAACTCCAAAGACAAGGAATTATCCTTATAGGAAGATATGGGAAGAGAAGCAATGTAGCCTCCCCTAAATGATGAATGTACACCCATGAACGAAGCTCGTTGATGACTGAAGAAGTTTCACCATGAAAACTAAATGATATTTCTCCCTTGAGGAATAAAGGGTGGCATGGGTGTACAAAAGAATCCTCCCCAATCAATAGGAAGAGCTCTTTGAATATAATTTGTCTCAGGAAACTGCATAGGAATATGCAACACATGAGTATGATCAACCTTACAAATTGACATCTGAAGTGAAGTTTGAGATTCATGTAAAGAAATGTCCAAAGACTCAAATATATTCTCTGAAGTGAAAGGGAACTCCTACAAATGTTGAAAAAAAATATCTACAGTCATGTCAAACTTAAAAGAAAGATCAAGTGGAGAATCACGAGGGTTAGAGTGTTCCCTCACAACAACTAAAGAAGGATCATCCCCAATAAAGAGAAGATGTATTTCATCAATAGTGTCTCTCATATCCTCAATTTAGGGCTCCATAAACAAACCTACAATATCCATGAAGAAGTCATTCCAAGTAACTAAGTCCGGAAGACAATGAATATCTTGCTAGACTGAATCATGTGAATCCACGATTGTGTGAATACAAGTATCATCAGGAGCAATAGTTGATGTAGTGATCTCAACTAGAGAGGATATAGCTACAACTAGAGGTAAAAGATATTTTGGGAATGGAGGAACATGTGGATCTCCATACATCTCCCAAAGACAGATCCAAATATCATAAAAATTAGTTGACTTCATGTCATTGAGTGAATCCATAACCTCCATATCCATATGTAGAAAGAGTGCACAAAAAATGATTGTAACAGTGTCACCATTGCATGAAAGTCCTTTCACATATGGCAATGCATTATGCTCACTAATATAAGTGAGAAATAGTTCACTCCATTTCTTATAGTTTTGTGTTGTCAAGGTAATTAAATCTTCCTCATCCATGTACTAATCAATGCAACCCCCTAGATAGATTTTTGGCACTTTATTCTAAGTGTGTGTACAATTGCCACTTGTCAAAATGAACCAAAGGGAAATTTTGATTTGATGGTTACAAAAAATATGAGGCTATATATGACTTAACAAGATAAGACACAAGACCTCTCAAGGATCTACTTAATTACAAGTGCCAAAATAGGCCAAAAAATGACCAAATGCTAAAAGTACTATGTCTACTCAAAATTACTCCAAACTAATATTAGATCTAGAAAGTAGACAAAAAATTATGCACTTCCAAAAAAATAGCACCTAAATATGTGTCCATATGAGCCCAAAAAAAGCCTCTAAAGTTGTGAAAATTGGGATTGGCAATTTTTAGAAAAATTCAGGAATAGAGATCTCAAACAACCTCTATAATTGTTTTTCCTGAATCAGCTTTGTCACACCTTCAAAAATTAAATGATTCTAGATTTCACCTCAGATGTCCATTTTTGATGAAAAAAAAGTCGATTTGGGGGTTTTTTGACATTTTGAATGTGATACCAATACCTAATTTACACCACCAAGGTCTAATCGTGACCTACAAAAAAAATTCTCTCCAATGGCTATGCAATGAAAATCCTATGGCTCTAATACCATGTAAGAATTTTCCTAAGGCAATAATTCAACACCAAGATCAAGAAGTTCAATAGATAGCACAAGAGAGACTAATGATGATCAAATGAGGATCTCAATAATGATCAAAATGATAATGGTTATCAGATGATTGGATATCAAATTATTAGATGAATACATTATAGAAGTGCCTTGTATATAAAGGCAACTAATATGACTAGGAGTTAGCAAAGAGATAAGCATTACAACTAAGCACATGTCCACCAAGAGTGGATTATCCTCCATTGTGTATGAATGCACATGCAAAAATGAGAGGATAAGGATGCAAAGGTGTATCTTATAAAGAGATGTAGTAGACAACATGTGCTCAATTGGAGTGCAAACTACTGTATTGTCAACATGACAACTCATATGAATTTACAAACTCCTAGGTGTCTACATGACAACTAATATGATAATGCATTAAACTTAAGTAAAGTGTAATTAGTAAATACTTAATTACACCAATAATTCTTTTACCTCCTTATCATCCAAATTTGGCATGAGTTGCCTCAAGGTCTTCTCATATATATCTTTTGCAATTTTCAAGGCATGCTCCCATCTTGGCTCAACTTTCTCCATTAAAACATTAGGAATCTACTAAGCAAGCTGGTCTACAGAGTATTTCCACTTACCCATTTTAGTTATTAACACTTATATTTGTTTCTACTCCTCTACAATCTTGGTCTCATATTTCAGTGCCTTGAAGTTTGTAATGTCATATCTTGATTCTAATTCTTTCATTCTTTTCTCAAAGGTGAGTGGAGACCTCTTGAAGATTATATCTCCTCCTTCTTTATCTTCTTTTTTCTTGGATGATCTTCTAGTGAACACAACAGTAGATGTCTTCGCAGGCTTGGTACTGATTACCTTACCTTTCTTCTTCAGTGGCTCTTCTTCCTCTGACTTTTCTTCATCTTTTTCTTCTTTATCCTCTCCTTTTCCTTCAATCAATAGAAGAGTGGAATTGGTTTTTATTTTAGCAATTCTCTTCTTTCCCTTGTTGACTACTTGAGGGAGTTTGATTTCCAGTTCTATTCTGGCCTTGGCCTCATCATAGGTGCCAAAGTAAGTAGCTTTAGGATCAATAGGCTCATTTATCAATGCCTCAATTATGTCTTTGGTTTCATTGATGTTCACCTCATATCCTAAAGGTTTTACCCATGCTATTCTTGGCCTAACTGCCTAAATGTATACTTTGTCACTATCAACCATGAAAAAAACATCATCTTTGTAATCTTCAACTAACTTCTTTGGAATCCTAAATCTATTATTCATCTTCTCTTTGAATGCATCAAAGTAGTTATCCATAATACTTGCATGATTCTCTCCCATTTAGCAATAAATTCATCAATCTGATAAAGAATGGGTACATCTTTTCTCCAAACTACTATACCTTTTGATGGGAAGAACTTCTAAATATAGAAAAACAAACAATTCAAGACTGAACCAAACTTACATGGATTATCTTGGAAGTTTTGATGCTCTCCATGTTCTTGTTGAACTAGCTTAATAGTAATTTGGCAAGGTCAAGTGACAGGTTATTCTTGACCACCTTATCTGCTAAATCAACTACTTCACAAGATACATTGTTCAACCTGTTTGAGCTATAGATTTTGTGAGTGATGATATTTATACTGACTTTAGTTCCATTTTAGTAACACAACTTATCTTCATTCCCCTTCCATCCCACTCGATAAGGGTTTTCTTCTCTAGTTCAACTTGACATAGGGTTTTAGTCATTTTTGCCTTTATCAACATGGGAAGACCAATGATCCTGTGAATCATCTTTGTAGTTATCAAAATTGGTTTTTCCAACTATAGCTAACCATTGTGCACATGACTAAGGATAAATCTTATCCATTTTACTTGGAAATATTGTGGCATATGAAGAATGTGAGTTAAACCTTTTGTCTTGAGATGTTGATGCTCGGGTTCAACACACCATTAATGCATAGCTCCTTTAATGATTCATCTATCTCCAATGTTCTGATATCTTGAATAGAACATTTGAAATGTGAATGAATCTCATTGATTAACAATACCTTTGATGGAATTTGTGACTACACTCCACTTGGATCTAGAGTTTTTGCAATGGCAAGAGTCAACTTAAAATTTGGTGCCTTCCATTCCACACCTCAAACCAACATGTTTGAACCTCTTTTTATTTTGCTACTGATGGATGCCATCTTCACTTGGTAGGGTTTGAAAGAATATTAAAAATTTCACTAACAATTTTCTCAAATTGCTTGAATGCTCTAAAGATCACTCTGCACAGATAGCTCTTGAAATTTTGCAGTGAGAAATGACTTTGATTTCACCCTTTTATCAAATTTCTCCTTTTGATCACCATAAATGCCTAGTATGATTATTTTCTCAAATGAAGACTGTCATCCACTTCACTTGCATTGAATACTTGGTAGTCTTTCATGTCTCAGTAACCATACAAAACTTAGTTATTCTCGACCTTGTTTGGTAGAGTTTGCAACTTGACCTCACTCAATAAGGATAGAAAATCAGTAGTGACTACCATCTCTTACTCGGTGATCCCTTTGCATCTTGAATGTTGATATGGATCTTTTATTCTATCAACTAGAACTGATATTAGATGTCTTCTTCAGTATCCTAGTTCTAGTTCTCCTTTGAGAAATCAAGTGGAAATGGTGGAGTCACCCAATTCTTGAGTGACTTCATCATCATTTCTTGGACTTGCATTTTTAGAAGATTTTGGAACCCATTTGTTGTCTCATTTGCTTTCAAATATTATTAGCTTTTGCCTTCTTTTCATCTTCAATTCTTCTAGAATTAATATAATTCTTGGCAAGATGACCAAGTTCTATACAAATGAAACATCTTCTAGTAGTATCTCTTTTCCTAATGTGATTTTTCTCACAATTCATTCCAATGTGTCCAAATTCTCACACCAAGTGTTATAGTCCCAACCAAATATAGCTTTTACAATTAGTTTTGTTGGATTCAATATCTTAGTTTTGCATTTTGATGACTTGTGCCCATGCTTCTTACATTTGTGACATTTACCTTCAAATTCTAGTTTTTTTTTGCATTCAGTTGCTCTATGACCATGCTGATTACAATTGTAACATTCCATTGAATTTTATTTCCCATTGCTCCAACATTTTTTTTATGTATGACTTATCTTACCATAGTAACTACAAGTAGGTCTTTGATTCTTTTGAGCTCCTTGCTTGGATGATTCGCCTTCTTTTGTATATCCAATTCCTACTTTTCCTCTTTGTTTGTAATGACTTTTCTCATTTAACTAATTCATGTCTGCTTGAGATTTTATTATCCTTTCATTGATTTTCCTTTCAGTGTTTAGATCATTCTGCAATCTTTTATTATTTGATCTTAGATTCATGATTTCTTCATTTACATTGGTGACTTGATCAATGAAGTCTACTTGTTGAAGGGAAAGGTGCTGAATTTCATTGTTCTTTCCTTCTATTTCTTGTTTTTCTCTTCCATGAATTCACACTATCTTACTGACTAAAGTTCTTGCTCTCTTCTTAATTTTCCTACTTCTTCTTGAAGAGTTATTCTTTTCCAATAGTTCAATGATTGCTTTATTAGCTTCATTTGAATTGCTTAAATGGATGTCTTCAATTCTTTCTTCACTATAGAGTGGATCATTCATTTGGATTGCAAGATCTTTTCTTCTTTTCAGGGATTGAGAGAGTTTCTCTTTTTCTTTGTTGAGTTTTCCAATAGCCAATTCCAAATCTAGCTTCTCATTATCAATAGCCTTGTCTAAACTTTTCTTTGAGAACCACAAAGCTCTTATACCAATTTTTGGTAATATTATGAAAGGTTAAGTTACTAAGAGGGGAGGGTAACTTATAAAATTTAATCCTTAATTAGCAATTAATCCTTCATGAGTATTCTAATATAATTGCATGCATGAGAGACTAAAAACATTAAAACATTCATAACACTTTTGACACACAATTTTAATGACCCAGAAACCTTCCAAATAGAAAGTAAAAATGGGGTGGGGATGATACCCACAAGCTTTAGTACTGCAGTATAAAGTTGGCCTATTAAGGCTTACAATGATCACTTCTAATGATCTATCCTGTTAGGAGCAATAAGGACTACTAGGTCCACCTTGCAAAAGGATTTACAAAAATACAATGAAGTACACACTTGGTAAAGAGATTTACACAATACTATTAGGTCTACCTTGTTAAAGGATTTGACTGAACCACTTGTTAGGATGAAGTAGCAGTTGATCTTTGATCTACAACTTGGTTTGTTGAATGAGATTCCTCTAAGTGTACAAATCACCTTGCTATGATAGATAAATCTTTCCTACTCCTTATACTCATGTAGCCTTTGTAACTTGCTCTTCTACTCTTTTCTAATTACTTCTATTTCATTTTCATATATTGGATGTGACACAATGTATTACATGTATACCAATTCAATTACAAATTACAAAGTAAGTCACAATACAATTTTTCACAAATATTACAAAGTCAGCCAAAGTGTAGAAACTTGGTTTCTGAAGACTGACTCGATGAGGTGCTAATACTTGGCATCCACAATCAATGCTTGGCATCATCATGCACTTGAAGCTCGATCCATACTAATTATTTCTAAGTAGTCTTGAACTTGGTTTCCACTAGTGACTTGGCAAATATTGTGAAACTTGACATATGAACTAAATCACTTGATTCACACTACATAGCTTGGTCAATGCTATCACTATGAGCTTAGTATAAACTAAGTCACTTGGTTAACACTAAGTAGCTTGATTAACACTAGAATCGCATCACATCAATTGTGAACTTGGTAAGCACTACACAACTTGATTTGCATTGGTAAACTCGACATACAATGAGATGCTCGGTTTACCCTGTTGATCATTACCATAGTAGTAATTGCTTAGTGCAAATTGAAATTTTTCCAAAGGACTCGATAGCAATTGTAGAAGTTAGTATTGACTGAAATGCTTGGTTAACACTGTTAATTTCTTGCTAGATACAATATGAATAAATGTATGTCACTAATAACAAACATGACTGGAATGTCATCAAGAATCATCATCATCCAAGAAACTATTCACTCAACTCAAAATAATAAAAAGGCAAGTATTCTTATGAAATTAGATATACAAAAGACATATGATATGGTGGATTGGAGATATCTGTGCAAAAATTTAGAAGCATTTGGATTCTCATTCCAATGGATTAATCTTATTTTCACATGTATAGTAACACCAAAAAATTTATTCTCATTAATGGGTCACCTAGAGACTTCTTCAACATCTCTAGAGGAATTAGATAAGGAGATCCAATATCACACCTCATGTTTATTATCATGGTCAAAGCATTTGGAAGAACAATAAAAAATGTACATGAACTAGGGAAGATAAAGGAATAACTATGATAGAAAATATATCAAATATCATGCATTAGCAATTTATAGATGGCACAATCTTACTAGTACAAAGCACAATAGAAGAAGCTTGTAATTATAAACATATATTACAAGCATCCATGGAAGCATTTGGGCAAAAAATCAATGCTGACAAATCCAAAAAAAATTCGCTTAGCATACCTCCATAAAGTGAAGATGATATATGAAATATTATGGGTTTTAGAAAAGGCTCATTTACATAAGTACCTTGGAGTGCACCTATAAAAGAAAGTTTGGAAACCTAAAACCTAGGATCCTATCATAGAGAGAGTTGATACACACATAGAAAATTGGAAAGGGTAATGGCTTACCAAAGTAGGTAGAGAAACAAAAATTAAAGTAGTATTATTAGCTATTCCTACTTATCAAATGTCATGTATTCCCCTACCTAAAGGAGTAAATAAATAATTAGAAATCAAACTCATAAACTTGTTTTGGAAAGGGCTAGAAGAAAAGAAGAAATTAGCCTTGATCAAATGGGAGGATATTTGCAAAGCCAAAGAATTAGGAGGATTAGGAATTAAAAATTTAAGCTGGAAAAATGAAGCATTAGAGCTAAATTAGTTTGACAAATGTATCAAGAGAAAGATAATAAATGGGCAAAAATATTGTATCAAAAGTATTTGAATAGTACAAATTGACTTCTATTTTGAGAACAAGGAACCCACCAAAAGGCTCCAAGACTTGGAACTTTATGATACAATGTCTATCCATTATTAGTAAATATCTTACTTTGGATATAGGAAAAGGGGAGCAAGCCTTATTTTGGGAAGATTCTTGGGATGAGTTCACAATCTTTGACATTTTTAATCTTTTGGAAAATATTAAAAATACACTAGTAAACCAGTGGGTAAACACGTATATAATTATAAACAAGTGAATAAGGAAAATGGACAAAATCTTTGGACATGGAAATCATTAGAAGGGATCAGTCAATAGAAGAAAAAGAGATTTTCATAAATTTGCTTAGCCAAAGGCAGACTAATCATAAACTTATTGTTGATAAAGTAATGTGGGGTATGTCCAAGGATAGGAAATGCAGAGTTAAAATAGGATATGACCTAATAATTAATTCATAAAGATGGGGTAAAATAGACATCCCTCTTAACTATGTTGGGATGCAACTTGTTTACGCAGGGTAGGTATGTTTTTATGGGTGGCAATACAAAAGAAAATATTAAATGTGGATAGATTTACTAAGATGAGCTTTGAAGGTCTCTCAAGATGTATTCTATGCAAAGAGTACTCAGAAATAATAGAACATTTATTATATCAATATTCATTAAGAAGGAAATGTTTGGATTGGCTTTGCCAAAAGTTATATTGGACAACATTATTTCTAAAAAAGATTGAGAATCATCTTAACAATTGGCCTTGTTATAGTAAAGTGTTAATTTAATTTCATTTATTAAATTACCTTTAATCCCTTCTTAAGATTTCCCTTTATGCACTTGCATTTCCATTTAATAATTAATTAGTAATTATTAAATGTCATTTACCTCTTAGGGTCTCCCTTTTAGATTTTTTGATCTCCTTCTATAAGGATTGATCTTCTATAATTATCTCTCATTCATTCAATCTAGTAATATAATTTTCATATTCTCAGAGAAAAACTCTTACTTCTTCTTTGTTTTTTCTTCTTTATGACAAGTTCCTTCATGAAAGTGTTCTTCGATTTTTTTGGATTTGTATTGGTCAAATCCTTAATAGTATCAGAGCATGACCTATTTTAGCTTGTTCTTATTTGGAGAAAAAGGGGAATGAGGATTTGATAGAATAGATCTAGCTTTTTTCAAGTTTTTTCTTTAAAAATAGAGGGGAATTTGAATTTCAAAGCACTTTGAGGCCAAATAGACTTTACAGTTAGATTCAAAATACATCAAAACCCCAATATTCATATAAAATTTGTCAATTTTAGACAATGTTGACTGGGGAGGCAAAAAAATTACATATCAGGGGCAAGAAAAAAATTGCAATTTTTTATTAAAAACACATTTTTTAACGCTAACAATTTTTAAAAAGTCATCATGATTTGTTGCTAACTATAGGTGGTCACTACTAAATTGCTAACAGCCAATAGCATCAGTCACTCATGTGCCACTGTCGTGCCACCACTGCTCCACCCACCAACCACTACCATTGACCGTGTTGTCTAACTTTTTATTTATTTATGTTTAGCCTTTTGGAAGCCTTGGTAGTCTTTCCACTCTAAATTAAGCATATAGAGGTTTTTTTTGGATCTAAAAGAAGCTTCAGAAAGATGATTCAGAGATGGAGATGACATTGAAGGTATTTTTTTGGTTTTGTTTCCATTTTATTACCTATTTTTTGCTAGAAGTCAGATGTTGCCTTCTATCTTCCAAGGGGCAGAACTTGCTCGATATAGCTCCATTTTTCGATCTAAAAGAAGTGTCAAAAAGACCTTCTTGAGAAATTTCCAAATTCTTTGTTATTTCACCAATTTTTTTAACCAAGTATTTTTAATACTCAATTGAAGCCTTTTTTCTGTATTCTTGTATACGCATTCCTTCTACAAGCTAGGGTTCATTTTTTTGCATTGGGGGGGTGTTTTTTCATTATTTTCTATTACAATATAAGTAAATCAAAACACTTCAAAATACTTTCTGAAAAAAATGGCTTAGACCTATTCTTGTCTAGTAGCTCTAAGCCCACATAACTATTACACATTGAAATATTCTATGCAATGGCTTCTCCATTCAAAGGGTTTGTGGTCTTGTTTAAATATAGTGCAGCCAGTATTTTAGAGTTAATATTAGACTTTGTAGCATAGGAATAAGATGGATGAAGCCATGGGTTTAATTTTTTTGAATGTTTTAGACAACTTACAGTTTCATCTCGATGAGTGTTCTACTCCTCAAGAAATGTGTGACAAGTTCATGGACTTGTTTACTACCATCAATGAGTTCAAAGAACTTTAGATTAAGGAAAAGCTTGCTTCTCTTATACCAGATGATTTCTCCTCCATTGAAGAATTTCTCATGAGGTTCAAGCAAAAAATAACTTTATTACAAGGATGTGAGAAAGAGAAGATAGATAAGGAGTGCATCTATCTAATTCTATCAAAGCTTTAAGGAAAATTTAAGATTTTCTCTTCTACCTTCCATTCCACTACGGATGCCTTGGGTCCTAGATTTAGTATGCCCACTTCTAAGGTCTTTTGTGATTGCTTGACTAGAGAGAATTCCAATCTTACACACTTGGATACTATTACTAGTTCAAAGACATGGGCAATGGTTTCTTAGACACCTACAAAGAAGTCGAATAAAAAATTGAATCCCCAGACATATTCAACAAGCAGTGAGAGTTTCTCCAAGCCTACTCCTAAATCAAATGCTTGAAAATCCACTATAAAGGGTAAATCTTCTAAGTCTAGTGAGTTTTTCTCCAAGACTAAGAAGTATACAAGTGATCCTTGAATTTTTGTGGCAAGAAAGGACATCTAGTTTCTAGGTATTAGAAACGTTGTGAGGCTTTAAAGTGCATCCATCAACATAGTATTTCTACTCCAAAGCCACCACCTCCTCCTTCATGGAAAGGACATGTTCTTTCTACACAATCATTATCTCCTATAGCTACTTGGATTCTTGATTCAGGTGCTTCCCACCATATGACACGCTTACCTAATTTGGTTACCTCACTTGCTCAAAGTGTTACTACATAAATTGTAGTTGTTGACTCTAAAAATCTTTTGAGTCATAGGTTCAGGAACTATCTCTTTACAAGGTGGTTCACCATAGATTTTTCTTTTGATTCTAGCCATTTCTATGAACCTCTTGTATGTCTTTCATATTTTTTATTTTGGCTCTGGTAAGACACTTCACTGCATGATTTGGTTATTCAAGACCTCCATGATCTTGTCTTGGTTATTGCTACTAGGAGTATTGATCTTCAGTCTCACTTATATCAATTTGATGGCTTTGAGAGCTCTGATTCTATAGGTGTTTCTTTTATTTCTCATGCAGACATAGTGAGAAAGCTTTGGCATGAGAATTTTGGCCATGTCAACTATAGATATTTATAGCAAATGAGTACATAGGAGTTAGCAATTATGCTACCTTGGGTCTCTTTTGCTCATGATGTTTGTTAAATTTGTGCACTTGGAAAACATCACAAAGATCTATTTTTGACATATTAATCCACTTGTGCTAAGGCACTGTTGGAGTTGATACATAGTGAACTTATGTCATGCTCCACTCCATCTTTTTTAGGTGCTTGATATGTGCTTACCTTCATATATGACTTCTCTAGATGCACATGGGTGTACTTTTTGAAGTACAAGTATGATGTCTTTGATTCATTTCAAATATGTAAGACATTTGTAGAGAAGCAGTCTGGTCTTTCTATTAGGCATATATATATTGGCAATGGGTGAGAATATGTGAATTATTCTTTTAGAGATTTTTGCACTAAGCATGGTTTACAACACTAGTTCATAGTACCCCATACCCCTTAGTAGAACGGGGTTGCAGAGTGCAAGAATAGGACATTAAAGGAGAAGGCCAATTGTATGATGCATTCTTGAGATATGAGTTCTTCATTTTAGGATTCGGCTATCAATTATGCCACCTATATTTAGAATTATATGCCTCACAAGGCATTGTGACACTTGAATCTTGAGGAGGCTTGGACTCATGTCAAGCTCGATGTTTCTACATTCTACATTTTTTGTAGTGAGGCTTGGGCATTTATTCCAAATGCTCAACAAAAAGCCATGCAGAGGAATTATTGACCACTCATATTTGTTCATTATTGTGAGGATATGAAGGTGTATAGGTTGTTTAATCCTAATTCTAGAGATTTCTTGATTTGGTGAGATGTTCAATTTGATGAGTGTTATCCTTAGATGGAACCTTCATCACCAACTTCTCCCTCACTACCCAATACTTCCTCTACTCCTCCATAGGATTATGCATCCTCTAAAGAAGACCTTTATATTGAGCCATATTTACCACCTCCACCAATTTTTCAATGAGTTACAAAGTAGGCTCATGCTATTATTGATGCAATAGGACCTATGGAAAGCGATACTTCAAATTCTCATCACACTCATGCTTAAACTTCTGATACTAGACTTTTGAGTCATGCCATTTCAAATTATCCATAGATTTTTTCATAGGTGACAAGACACTTAGAGTGGGATAGGGTTATGGATGAGGAGTACTCTTCTTTGTCCTCTTCCAAAAGAAAGAAAGTTGGTTCGGTAGTGGTGGGTGTACCATAACAAGTATGTTGCAAATGGTTCTATTATAGATACAAGGAACACCTTGTAAAGGTATTTTATCAGTTTGAGGGTATTGATTACTCTAAGATCTTTTCTCTTGTTGTCAAGATGAATTCTATTTGTCTTGTACTCTCTCTTGCAACTTCACAAGGATGGACAATTTTTTAGATGGGTCTATAAAGTGCCTTTTTTCATGGAGACCTTCATGAGGAGATCTATATAGAGCAGCCTCATGGTTTTGTACATGACTCCTCATTGGTTTGCAAGATTCAAAGATCTTTATATAATATCAAATAGGCCCCTTGGGCTTGGTATGAGAAGATGAATTCCTTCTTGCTTGCTTCATAGTTTACTTGGTGTCATTCCAATCCTATAGTTTACATTCAGCATCATGGGGCTGACTTATTGATACTTGTGCTCTATTTAGATGATCTCATCATTACAATTAGATCATCCTCCATGATATAGAGTGTTCAATGAGTTTTGAGAGATAAATTTGAGATGACAAACCTTGGACTTCTACACAATTTTTTGGGCCTATGGGTTGTTCAGTCTTCGGATGGGATAGCCTTACTCTAGTAGAACTATGCTCTTGATATACTTAATAGATTCAACATGCTTGATTGCATGCCTTCTCCCACACCTTTTTATTTGGGTGTGGTTTTATCTACCACTTGTACTACTCTGACAGTGGATTCTACTTCGTAAATATAGCTTGTGGGTAGTTTGTTGTACCTGACACACATATATGTCCTGATATTTCCTTTATGGTTATACTTGTCTCTAGATTCTCACATGATCCACATGAGATTCATTGGCAACCTTCCAAACATATCTTGATGTACATTAGGGGTACTATATGTTATGGAATTCACTACACATTAGGGGATCCTCAGATTGTTGGTTACACAAACTTAGATTGGGCTGGTGATATTGATGATTGCAAGTCTACTTCTAGATTTTTTCTATCTTGGTTTTGGTCCTATCACAAGGGCTTGCAAGAAGCAACATTATCATCTATAAAGGCAAAGTATAGGGGACCTTTGCTAGCTAGTCAAGAGGTTTTATGGCTTTAACATTTGATGAAAAAGTTTTAATTTCCTCCTAATAGTCCCACCTTTCTTTGGTGTGACAATCAAAGAGCTATACACATTTCTTGCAACCCAGTTGAGCATCAATGGACCAAGCACATTGAGCTTCACATGCACTTCATTAGGCATCTAATTTAGTATGGCTCTTTGAGCTTGGATTTTATTACCACTATCAGATAGGTTGCAAACATATTCACTAAACCTTTTTCATCCTCATGATATCTCCAGTTGTGTTCTATGCTTGGGGTGAAGGAAGTTATCCTTGGGGGTTTTCAGTGGTGAGTTCTTCCTTCCTTATTTTCTTTCTATCTCATTTTAGAGTAGGGTTTTTCCCACATGGTTTTCCTTGTTTCTCCATTTCATTGATATTTGGTTGTGATTGGATACCTCATCGGGCCTTGTTGCCAGGACCCAAGTTTTCTTTTAGCATTGTAGTTATCTCATTTTTTATGCATTATTTGTAGCTGCATTATTGCTCATCTTAAGGGGGGACTCTTAGAGTAAAGATTTAATTTTATTTTTTTTATTAAATTACCTTTACTCCCTTCTTAATATTTCCCTTTATGCACTTGCATTTTTATTTAATAATTAATTAGTAATTATTAAATGTCATTTACCTCTCAGGGTTTTCTTTTTAGGCTTTTCGATCTTCTTTTATAAGGATTGATCTTTTGTAATTATCTCTTATTCTTTTAGTCTAATGATATAATTCACATATTCTTAGAGCAAAACCCTTGCCTCTTCTTTGTCTTTTCTTCTCTATGATAGGTTCTTGCATGTAGTTGTTCTTTGAGTTTTATTGATTTGCATTGCTCAAATCCTTTAGGCCTAACTTTGGAAACTCAAAAATATATAGAAAATTATGGAATATCTCCCCCTCTATTCTTATGTGGGAAGTATGGAAGGAAAGAAATATAAGAATATTCAATTACTCTTAAATGAACTTTTATTTCTTCCTAAACAAAGTAGAACCCTATATAATATAAGTTATGAATAATAATCTAAGGAAAACAATTAAAGAAGAAGGATCATTCTCAAATTGGGATGCAGATATGCGTAAATACTGGAAAAACCTTATAAATTTTCCAATAGTATATCCAAAGAAAAATGAGAAACTAAGAAAGGAATGTAGATGGGATCTGCCTTCAGTAGGAAGGATAAAATTAAACTTTGATGGGGCATCCAGAGGAAACCTAGGCAAAGAAGGCATAGGATGTTGCTCAAAAATTGAAAATTAGATCATTAAACAAGCTAAAACTGTAGGTGTGATGTCAAACAATATTACAAAAATAGAAGCTTTAAAGGAGGGACTCAAACTAGTCCTTGTATTAGGCATAAAGAAATTAGTTATTGAAGGAGATTCTAAGATCATATTAAATGCTCTTAGAATATGTACCCCTAATTGGAAATTTAACTCTAAGTTATAAATAGTTCTCAATCTTTGTGATAAGTTTGAGGAAATTCAAATCTAACATATTTATTAAGAGACAAGGATGATGATCAATTAGAAAACATGGGAGTGGATGGTGAGGATATCTCAATAAAGGCTCTTTAAACCTAACATAATCTAAATCATATTCATCTTATCTCTTTCTATCTTGTCTATTTTGTTTAGCTCAACCTTATGTTGGTCTAGTCTATCAATGCTTTATGCTTTTTCTTTGTTGGTTTTAGGTGTTTTGTTGGTTAGTTTAGTCCCCTTCCTTTTTTAGTAGTTTGTTGTTTTCTTAGCTTTGGTTTAGCTATTGTGGGTTCATTTTCTCCTTTCTTCATGTTGCATCCTCTCATGATTGGTCTTAGCCTTTTATTTTTCTTTTAATTTTCTCTAGGCTATATGTATATGTCTCAATCTATAACTAATCTCAGACTTTCTAGACTCTTCTAGAGATTTTGTGAAAATTTTAGAAGCTACAATAAGGTCTAATTGCTTTATATTTGTATTTGTATGTTTTCTTTCGGCATCCTATTTACTGTGAAATTTCCACCTATTAATCATTTCTTCTTGTATATCTATCACAACATGAAACCTTTGATCACCCTATTCCATTCCTTTAAAGAAAAAACTATGGCTTTTAGGGGTTGTGTTAAACTGAAGCACTAGAATAAGATCCTTAATCTAGTTGATGATATGACTTGGGTGGTGGTTAGTAGGGCTTTATGGGAGAAGGTTTTTAATTATGAATGCACTTGGTGCACCAAAAATTCAATCATATAAAACTTTATAGCTTGCGTGGCTAGGATGTAGATTAGTCATTTAAATATCATTTGAGTATGTAACAACCTTTTCAATGAAACTTGGTTGGACAATTTGGAAAAAGCATTGTTAAGTATCAATAGGAACCTAGAAATTCCATATGCTAAAGAATATATGTGTAATTCTTTGAGTAGTTTGATTTAGGCCAATGTCTTTAGATGTTCCATCTTATAGATTAGAGATAGCAACCTTTTCAATGAAGAATAGCGAAAGATGAAGGCAATTCTAGATTTTTTGTTGAGATGGAGGAATATAGTTGAAGGTCAAAACTAGGATTGGCTTTTTAACTATCATAGATCTTTTTCTTTTTATCTCAAGCTAGGGGTGGATTCTTGGATTTGAGTGAATTGGAATTTTCTCTACCCAATTTCAACAAATCCAATAAGCAAAAAATTGTGTTTATCTTGAAGTCAGGCTCAATGGAGCATGACTTGGAGGAAGTGGAAGATCTCATCATGATTTCTTGGAAAGAAGAATAAGTGGTCATATGGGATACTTTCACTAAATTTGATTTTTTTCTCTATTGATCTTATGTTTTTTGTTTAATTCCTAGAAGGATTATCTATGTGTGGTCTTTTGTCTAGTTGTTGGGTTTTGGTTCTATCTTTCCATATAATGCTGACTCTAGAATTTTGTTTTCATCAAGCTATCTTCTCCCTTTGTGTCCTTGTTTTTTTTCGTTTGGTCAGGTATAGGTAGTTACCTATTTTGGTCTTTCTCAAATATAGATCCTACAATCTAAAGATGTACAAAGGATGTAAATATTTATGAAAGTGAATACAAATGAAATATTTAGTAGATTCATTGCCTTTTTTCATTAATTAGCTATTCATTTAGTTCTCAATAAAGATGGGAAGTAATTTCAATCAAAATATTAGTTTAATTCTCAAATTCATATGTATTTTAGCTAGAGAATTACAAATTAAATGAATAATCTGGATGAAATCCTCATAAAGATTAAACCAAAACATCACTAAAAGGCAATATATTTAGAATAGTAATTTTAACCACTATAGCCCATATAAATCAAAGGAAATAGCTAATAGAGATTTAAAAAATATTAGATTCGAAAATGGAGAAAGAAAAACCTATACAATCTATGAGACCTATTAGTCAATACCCTTTAAAAAGTGAGAAATGGCTTTGATCATCACAAATCAAATAGATTGTTGACAAAAGAGGGAACTAATTAGTCAATAATTAGGGTCATTTATTCCCCCAAGTAATCCGTCATTTTTTTCTTTCCTAGCCAAGAATTGAAGAGTCTGGCTCTAGGTAAGTGTCTCTGGTCAGCTCTTTAATAAAATGGACCGTTCACATTCTAGGTGAACATTTAGGTCTTAATTAAGATAGTAGGTATTAGAGTAAATCTATAGGATCCCCAAGATAAACACAATTATAAAATTGAGAGGGTTGTATCTTCAAATTGTGTTTGATGAACCTATTTCTGATGTTTATCTCTCTATTATACTACAAAACTCACATTTCTTGATAAAGAGAGCAATCTATAGGATCCTAGGAAAGGAATTTGTAAATAATTCAATCTATTACATAGTTTTGAGTGATATACCTGCAATGTTATTTTCTTTGGCATGCCTTCTTGAACCAAATAAACTAAACATATCAATCCAGTTGTTATTGAAGAATGAATATATAGGAAACCTTGAAAAGGTATTGGCTTGTGTTCGAAATGATATTTATATTTGTAGGTCATGTCACTATGAAATCTGAATAGATCATAGACAAATTATCCCTTTATATCTCCTAGTTTCTTCATTCAACTCTAGATTATTAGTTAATCCTAACATTAGAAGAAATCTAAAATTCTTGTTCATTTTCTTTCATATTTTCTCTACAAGCTGTAACAATTGGATGGGTTTATACTTAGTGGAAGAAGAGATAGAAATATGGGATAGTACTTCTACATTGGATGTAAAAATGTTAGAATTTCCTATTCAACCACATGAAGAATAAGATGAGAATGGGGAACCATTTAAACCCTTGGTCATGCCATATATCTAAGCACTCGATATAAGATGAGGTGTATGAAATTTCTTGCTAATGTGTGACTATAAAAGCAATAAAAATTAAAATGGTTTTAGAGTAGACCAATTTATTGTAGCTTTAGTTTATATTTTTCTTATTAATATAAATACTTCTTATCCTTGGAGACAAGTGTCAGTTGTGGTTAGATCCATATTTCAAAACATTAACAAATATTGCAGTCTATAAGAGGAATATTAGTCAAATCATTAATTAAATTGATCAAATACTGAGATTTAACACTGGATTAATTTGATAGACATACTCTATGATTACACTTAGGCTTTTTAGAGTAACAATATAGACTAATTCACTTAGACATAAATCTTTATTATCTCTTTCAAAAGTAATGTTATTCTAATCAATATGATAATCCTCAAAATCCATGTTTAGTGAAAGTAAGATAAAGATAACAACAAAGTATCAAAAGCTAACAACTAATGCAGTGATGAAATTAACATCTATTTACACCATGAGGTTCTCTAATTACTCTATCTCTAAGATCTAATTGACCTATTTCAAACTCAGGGATACAAATTGGACATTTTATTGGCTATTTTTACACTAATCTTCCTAAAAAATCCTATTGAGTTTCAAATGTTTGATAGCATGTAGAATGCAAAGGGAAGGAGGAAATTAACAAGAAAATATTTTATAAAGTGTCATCAATATCAAACATAGACCAAGTTAATCCCTAAATGTGTGAACTATAAGAAAGTAGATGAAAAGGAGGGAAGGCTCATATAGCCTCAACTAAATACAGAGATGGCTACTTAGAGTTGATTATAAAAATTATGTAGATATTAATAAGAAAAAATTTGAATCTAAATACTTGGGATATTCCCCTTGTAATTATATAATAGCTATATGGGATAAAGTGTCCTAGACTAGACTAGAGGATTTCTTCTTTGTTCTTTCCGACCAGTGCCTATTTGAATGAAGACACTATTTTTTAAATTAATATAATATACATGGCTTAGGCCTTTTATCGATCAATAATAATGATGATAATAATTTAATTAATTAATATATTTATCAATTTAAATTTTTGTTTATTAAATTAATAAAAAAATACAATCTTATTTTTCTTATCTATAGTTTATTAAAATTAAATGAAATTGGAAACTAGTTATTTACTATTTAATTTTAAAATATTAAATTTTACATTTTTAAATTGCTAATTATTGGATCTAATTACTTCCCTATATACAAGTACTATTGCAACATTTAATAAATTATATGTATTAACTAGTTATTAAAATAACTACTTTACATCAATTTCAATTCACCATATGTTATATTTAGTTATAACTTATGTACTTTTTATAATATAAATGCTAGTTTCTTAAGTTTTAAAAAAAATTATTGTCAAATCTGTTTCAATCTTATATACCAAATTCTCAAAATGTACACTATTTTATTTCTTTTGCATCTACCATAAAAAATCTTATAACTATCACTTGTGTCATAGGAGGTGCAAGGGAATAACCAATAGGCAATTTTGTACCCCAACTATGTAAAATTGAACAGATTATCCAGTTAATTCTTAGTACATGCATCATTTTTCCTGATCAAAGAGCTTTTTTGGCTCATGTAGTCATGACATGAATAGTAGAGTTGCCCAATAGATAGGTTACTCTGCCAAAAAATCTTGTCATAGAAGATAGACCCAATAACTTAAGAAACAAGAAAAAGAAAGATATCTCAACTTGCTCGACTGGTGAAAATTCAAGGAAAAACCACTATGTACTATCTTGCTTCTCAAATCTATAAGGAGCATCAAGTCCATTTTCCTTCATTCTGACATTGAAGATGCCTCTAAGACAAAGTCTTCTTGTCTCTCTTGTTATTTTTCATGGTTGTATTGAGGCAAGAGTGGTTTCCCTTTTAAAGCTACAACACTATTTACTTTATTCATAAGAAACGTAACGATTGGAAGTGACAATCTATAAGGTTGAAAAATAAATTCATTTAGACCATAACCCCAAGCGTCCTTTCATATTTTGTAGTTGACTGCTTGACGATTTAATAATACAATCTAAAACATAGGTAGATATTACTAGGTTACAAGTTGTCTCTAACAATATATCTTGTCTCTATTCAAAGGGCCTTGAAACATAAACTCACAAGTTGTGGATATCAATGCTTGCAATAGTCATTCCATTTTAGCAATAATCAATATATTGAATGAACGGTTGATATTTAACATCATATAAAATAGACAACTACCAAAATAGTCACAATTAAAAATTCAATTTGAACTTAATGCATATGAATATATCAAATACCTTTCAATATGTGATTGATTTGGCCCTATATTTATAGGCAGAAGTTTAACACATGACAAGATTTATGCGCAATTTTTATGAAAATTTTTAATTTTAAAAAAAAATGATGATTTTTTGTTTTGTTTATTATGTTAGAGATTTATGAGTATTATATTATTTATTCTTTTTTTTATTAAATAAAATATATAATTTATATTGATTATTTAAATTATTGAAAAAATATATAAATTTTTCAAGTATTGTTGCGAAAATTAAAATTAAAAATATAATTTCTCAATTAATAGAAATTTGTTTTATTTCATATAAATCTATTTTATTTAGTATTTTAGATATTTAGATATCTTATTATTGTTTATTTTTATTTAATAAAAAAATGCTTTATTTTGACTATTTAATTTATTAACAAATAGATTTATAAAAATTGTATATTGACAAAAAATCAAAAAATATTTATTTGATTTTTAACATAAAGAAATCTTAAATTTAAGTTTTTTTAAATTAATTAAATAGATGATAGTTATTTTTTATGAAAATAAAATATTGAGAAGCTATTTATTTAATTGTTCATATACAAAGTAATCTTAAATTTAGTATATAAAGTTTTTTAATATTATTTTAGTTTATCTTTTTAAATATGAAGATATTTTCATTGTATTTAGATTTTTATATTTTACTCATTCAAAGATTTATTTATTTTTTTGGCAAAAGGTGGCAAGCCACTATATATATATATATATATATATATATATATATATATATATATATATATATATATATATATATATATATATATATATATATATATATATATATATATATAAAGTTGGTTCAAGGGCTCGTGAAGGGAAGAACTCAGCAAGAAATCTTTTAGTCTTTACCCAAATTACAAAACTTGACTGATATATAGTTGTACAATTCAACAAAATTGATTCTTTCACTAAAAAATTACATTTGTGAATAATATAGGTTCACACAAAGAACAAATTTGTGAAATTGACAACTTAATGCCCCAATAGCCATAGGCTCAAATTGGCATGCAAAAGAGTATTACATGACCAAAAAAAAGAAATCACCTCCACTATACCAGCATGTTATATCCATTACTATGCTCACCAAAAAACAAGCTGAACAAGTATGTAGTTGGTCAATACAGTTCCCACTCATTCAAAGATATTATTTTAACTAAAACAAGAAAAAAAAAATTCAATTATAGTTATTTGCACTATAAATGTTTTATTTAATTAATATATATCTTTTTATCCAAAAAATACAAGTTTTTAAGTTTTATTCAATTATTTTATTTATTCTTTTATTATTTTATACAATATTATTATTTATTTTAATTTTTATAATTATTAATAAAAAGGATAAAGCTTAAAACAACATACTTTTTCTATTAATAATTTGTTTTGAGGTTTTTTTTAATTAATTAAATACATGATATTCATTTTTTATGATAATAAAAATATTGGAAAAATATTTATTTAATTTTTTATTAAAAAAATCTCAACTTTAGTATACTAAGTTTTTTTAAATTAATTAAATAGATGATAGTTATTTTTTATTAGAATAAAAATTTAGAGAAAGTATTTATTTCATTTTTAATATAAAAAGTAATCTTAAATTTACTATTTAAAGTTTTAAAGGTATTAATAAAATTTTATTTTCTTTAAATGTTATCAATGCATTTATATAATTATTTTATTTTATTCACTCAAGAGTATTATTGTTTTTAATTAATAAAAAAGAAAATTGTAATAATTAGTTTAATTAATTATTATCATTGTTTTTATTGCTAAAAAAATAATTAAACTAAAGAACAAATAAACTTGTTATACTATAATTTATCCAAAAAAATATAAATATCTTTTTAATCTAAAAATATATTTTTAAGGTTTTATAAAATTAATTTGATCCATTTTGCTATTATTGTATACAATGTTATTGTTTATTTTAGTTTTCAATTTGATTAATAAAAATAATAATTAGTAATAAATTTTTACTCATTAAAAAATAGATAAGAGTTTTTTCAAATAAAATGATATATATATATATATATATATATATATATATATATATATATATATATATATATATATATATATATATATATATATATATATATATATTATATATATATATATATAAAATCTTGGACATCATTTTCTTAACGTAAACGAATTTTCTAATCAACACAAAATGGTTTTAAAGGTTTCTAAAGATTGTTTTGTGGCTTTTAAAGTAGTTTCACTATGTGAGACAATTTTTCCAAGCAAAAAGTACAACGGCAATCCCACATTAAAAGCCTATGAGCTAATTATTATTATTATATTAAATTAATGCAAGAATTTATATTATATAAATTTAATTATTTTAATAAATATATTGTTTTTTGTTCAAAATCATTATAAAAATATCTTATCATTTCTTGTTCAAAACAAATATAAATAATAATAAATCATTTTAAATATTTTTTTACTTTTGTTTTTTAATACTATTATTTTACATTAATTTTTACAATATTTGATGTCTCACTAATTGTACATGGCTACCTGACATGGCTTTGTTGTCAAGACCCATTAGCTATATATTGCATTATAGTACTCCCTAATTTTCTTATAAGCAAGGGGGTGGTGTTAGAGTAAATGGTTCTTTTCCATTTCACTCTATATTAAGTTTACTTAGGTGAGCTCATAAATTAGGAGGAATTACATATTCTTGGATATTATTATTGGGAGGGTATTGTGAGTCATTATTTTGACCAAACTACTCCTAAGATATCACATGTGGTTACTTCCAATTTGGACACCACCCTTCTAGATTGTAGGTGGATGGTAGGTGGTTGATTCTATCAAGACTCTACTTCTTCCAAGTTGAGACACTTGTCTCAACCTTGTCCAAGTATCCTCCTAAATTTTGCCTATATAAATAGGCTAGCTCTTTTGTATTACACATTAGGAAATATTGATGTTATTATGCCTTTGAGCATTTACGTTGGAGATTGTTCTTGTATTGTTATTCTAATAGTTTTATTTCCTTTTGATTAATCTATGTCTTTCATTAGATTCTGGTTTTTATTTGTTTTGTATAAATTCTAACATGGTATTAAAGCAATTTTGAAAGAGTAGATTATTTTTTTAGATGTCTTGGAAAATCTTGTATTCTCTTCTCTTGTGTTTTTATACGAACTAGAGAATCAGAAAGGATTTATGAAAACCCAATAATTCTTCTTTTGCATATATATATTTTTTATTAATTTTTTAATTGTGACACTCTAGTGGATTCATAGAACTATTCTAACAATTCCATTGCATCTAGAAGGTTCAAAAAAATCAAAATCAACTTTTGTTTCATCCAAAACAGAGTTTGTTTGCATCAATTACAAACGCATGCTTGTAGGTCAAATGATTGGGCCCAAATTTGATTAGATCTATGCCTAATTAATTCAGTGGAGAATTTGGATCTAAAACTAGCCTAGATGAGTACTAACTCATGAGATATTGTGAGAGGTATATAAAACATCTCTCTCTTCTTATTTTGGTATTCATTTTCCATTATTACCTTTCAATCATCACAATTAAGCTATCAAGTACATGGAATAAAATTAAGCTCAAGAGCCACCAAGATATTTAACACACTTCTCAAGCACTTGAGGTGTTTATCTCCATAGATCTAGCTTATTGCCTCATTGGATGAAAATAAAAAGATACTTTTAAAGGAGATATTCTTTTATCTACATTCGTTCAATTATTATTCTCTCTCCATTAATCAAAAATTATGGTGAATTACAAAATCCATTCCATGAGGTTTTTTTCTTTCATGGTTTCTTTTTAACTTTCTATGTTAAGTCATATATATTGCATTGATGTATTTGATTACTTTCAAATATGTATTTACATTATCCAAGCATGATATATATTATTTATTAGATCTATCATCTACTACATGAAACAACTCTTTACTTTGTTTCATTTCATTTCAAGGTTGACTCCTAAAACAAGGCTTCAACTGAGGAAAATCCCTTAGGTTTGCATTAGCATCTCCAAGATCCCTAATGGGGATGTGGTCCTAAGGTTAGTGATCATCCTTAAACTCAAGCACTAGAGTATGAGGACTCCTCTTTTATTTTCATCATTTTTTTGTCATCAATTGACTTGGCTTTGGACTATCCTCTCTTGCATCAAAAAGACACTACTACTTAGTTAAAGAGTGTTAAGGAATGTCATTTACCATTGAAGTCCATTCTTTTGAGGGTTTCTCTTCTAAGGATCTTGATGAGTGTCTCATATTAACATGACTTTGTCATTCCTAGGATTCTTTAATATGATTCTTTTTTCTTCAAAGGTGTCATCACATCTTTTGTCTTCTCATAAAATCAACTATCATCATTCACCAAGGGTGTTCCTCCCTTCTATTGTTGTTGATCCCCCTATGAGGAGGTCACCTCCTATTTCCCATTATGACTAAGGGCCATAGACATTGGTATTGATTGGACTATAGTTCACAGGAGGATGAGAGACCATTCTTGTTCTCCCTTACTCTTTTGAGTGTTGAAATATTAAAAAAATATTTATAGTTGGACCCCTTGTACCCTAGTGGTTCCTTTTTCTAGTCACAAACTTTTTCCCCCTTTTTTTTCTCAATCTCATTTCTTCTGAGATTCTCTTTGTTTACCTTGATGGTTTCTTTATAATGGGTCCAATCCCTTCACATACTTATCCAATCAAAAAAATTATTAATCTAAAAATAAATACAAATAATATTACATAATATTGGATATGAAAAATAACTAGAATTATTATGGTAAAAATAAAGAAGGGTACTTGTAAAGGATAAAAAAATGACTTTGTGATAAAAATTGAGTAACTCTGAGCAAATCATTTTAGAAAATTGTATATAAGCATATAAGGAGAAAGAGAAGTTGGTAATTATCATATCCCCACAAAACAATAAAGATAATGGTCTCTATTGGCAAAATTCTTTTTGATAACGAATAATAATAAAGTTAAATAAATAAAAGATAATTAATATTTTAATATCTAAATTTGAATATTTATAGTACAATATTATAGTGGTAAAAATAAATCAAAGCATTGTAAAAGAAAATCTTAAAATTATATGTATTATCAAATGAATGATAAAGTAGAAGACACTAGATGATAACAAAGGTAATTAGATATGATGAAAATTAAACAAGATAATGATTAGAATATAGATATATAACAAAATTTGATCAAATATTTTTTGGTAGAATGAAAAGTTATTCTTAAAATATAAGTAAGGAATTTATATGAAAATGTTTTCTATGAATTTTTAGATTTACATTATAACAATGATTTCTATAAGATTGGTGATGTTGAGACAAGCTTATTTATACAAAGAAGAGTTTATAAACAATTTAAAAATAACATTAATCATAAACATGCATTATGAAATAAAGAGGGAAAAAAGGAGATATATTATGGAAGATCACATTCACCACTTTGTGTACCTAGCAAATAAAGTAATTATCACTAGTAGGATGAATATATACACCCTCCATTTGTGATGGTATAAATGAAAGGGTTCAATTGGATCATCATTGTCTAAGAACAATGTCTAACTCATCATCCAAGTTGCTACAACTTGGAATGCACCATATGCCATAGTTCCATAAATTTTGGACATTACAATATACCTATATCTACTATGGTCAAAGAATACTTTGCAAAACTATCCAATGTGTAGAATAATACTTCTCAAAGCTATACAATGTGTGATAATGTATTAGTATATTTAATTGGAATGAGGATTATTATCTCATTTTAATATTAATAATATATTCTATTGTATGTAAATTGATAGGAATTTAAATCTAATACTTTATAGAACTATTTATGTAATTGATAATCAAAAGGACATATTAAAATGAATCATGATATAAGTAGTCATGTAATGTCTTCTCTAATTGATTGTGGCCGAGAAGATTGACAAAGATAAGTGGAAGCCTTTTGTATCAAACTTGACTCAAATCATACGTAGAAATGGGACATTCGTATTCATCAACTATTTAGAAATGACACAAAATGCTCATGGATAATTGGTCTAGATTTCAATTCAGTAGACCACAAACAATCAGAAGTTGAGACAAAATAAGACTAGCTTCATTTAGGGGTTTTGAAATGGTAAAAAAAAAAAAAAAAAAGATCTTCCATCATCATACATATATTCTAGGTCATCAATGTAGGACTCAATTAAACTCTAAATAAAATGTACCATTGACCAAATTTCAAAAAATCAAAAACACAATGGATTTGCTTGAAATTTTCAGCATTTTCTTTTCATGATCTACATATTGTGTGGTCAAAACGAGAAAAAAAAAAAAATTGAGAAAAAATTATTGTGTGTTTACAAATCTAGAAAAAAAAGAAGTTTGACTTTTTTTGTCTAATGCATTTTGTGTGGAGCTTAGCTAGCACCATCAATGTATTCTAATGCAAAGACTTTTTTATGCTTAAACTATGTGCATAAGTTACTTTTGTTAATTGTTTTATGACATAGACATATTTAATAATTGATACTATAGGAGTAGATCATACCCAAAAATCTCAATAAAATGAAATATTATTTCATTTCATTATCAATTAATACCATATCATATAAAAACGTCATTGAGTCTAATGATACTAGTATATCTAACATCCTAATTTTACTTATATAGCATGTACTCATCATTAATGCATATATACGCATGCATTCATCAAAATATAAAATATTAAGATGCATCGTCACATGTGTGTAACATGAAATTGTAATGTATTAATTTATGCATCATAAACTAGCATACTCAGAATGTAACATCAGCATATTGGTTCATCATTAAAGCATTACACCATCATATAAATCAAGATCAACAAAAAGATTAAAATCCTAATATTTCAATATCATGTATTACATCAAACATAATAAGTCAAACAAAGAGTTAATGTCACTAATAGTCAAAAAACTTATTAAATAAAGGTCTACATTAGGAAACTCAAGATGACCAAAACTCATTGTCATTAGTTGCATTCCACTGATCAAGTCAATTAAGTCAAAATTTTCAAAGATATCCTACAAAGTAGGAATCACAAAAGGTGGGTCATGACAATTATTATCAATCAATAAAGATGTCATCAATTAGTTGTGAAGTGGCATAAGTCACATCTTTAAAGTGAGATTTTTCATTTTTAATAATGTGTATATATTTACATATTCACTCTTTATAGGAGGGGTCAAGAATTCACTCATTAATGAAAGGGAACAAGAAACACATTCAATATGGTTCATATATTCAAGGGAGGAATATGTAGGAGTATGATTGTACACTAATGGAAGGATAATAGACACATACATAAATTAGATGTCATGATTAGAATAGGATAATAATCTCATATGAATGCATATTGGTTTTCTTATCAAAGATAACTCTCATTATATTTAGCAGTATCAAGGATCATATATGAATATGATATTGAAAATATTTGCATATACTTCAAAAAGGATATTAGAACTAATTATCAATCAGGTTATGTACATCATCATAATTGTGACATTGTGTATAATATAAATTTTAAATGGAATGGACAAGTCATATTGTGCACCTTAGAATAATAGTGTGTCCATTCTGAATATCCATAAACTCCTACCAAAACAAACTATTCTAATTAATTTGGATGGAAATAATAAAAAATAGTCATTATATATCATTGGGCTTTCATCTATATTACATAATAGTGTATGCATGTGTGTGTGTGTGTGTGTGTGTGTGTGTGTGTGTGTGTGTGTGTGTGTGTGTGTGTGTGTGTGTGTGTGTGTGTGTGTGTGGATGAATGTAAAGGTGGATTTTCTAAATGAATAATAACATAATTAATGATTATTTAAATGATTGATATTTTATATAGATCAACAATTTTCCCTTTCAAGGGAAAAGAGTTATCTTAGATTTACATTATATCTTTAATGTTGGTATGCAAAGTTAGTCTCCATCTAATTGACATGACTTGGCTGACAAAATAAACATTTTCATAATATTTCATTGATGTCAACATATGCATGTGTGATAAGGGCCTTAGAAAATGGTTAGCTTAAGATTAGATACTATAAGGCCCTTATCATATATGCATATAAGGCCATATAGGGTTAGCTTGGGACATGTAATATCTACAAAATAAATACTAGAGTTTTAAAAATAACAAGTCTAACTATAGTATTTTATCCTCTTCCCTAACCCCAACATTAAAAATGTCTCCAAATTGAGATTACTAACCCTCCTAAGGAACTCTAGATCTAGAATGATGTAATATTAATTCTTGTAACATTCTCAATCACTTATCTATCTTCTATGGAGTGCTCCCAAGATAACCCTAATCATAGGGACATTATAGTAGCTAACTAGGAAATAAACTACAAAGTAACTTTAGTGGAAAATATAGGGGGGTGTTAATCTATAAGCCTTTTATCCTATTAGTGTCCAACACTTAGTCATTTTCTAGGCAATATTGATCAGTCATCATTGTGACCAAGCCATTCAAACAAGGCTGATCTACATGGACTCATTTATATCTCACTACATGTTGAGAAAGTCAAAGGTTTCCAACCACCCCAGTAGAGGCTGAGCTACTATACATACCGAGTGAAAAATATGGAGATTAAGTGATGTAAATATGACTTATGCTAAGTGAGTCAAGTATATGTTGAGCTTATAAAAACTAAGAAACAATATGAATGTTAGTTATGACCAAGTGTCAAGACATTCAATTGCTAAGTAAACCAATTTTGGCATATGTGTTTCTAATGGCACAAACACTTATGTAAACCATATTTTCCAACTTCTATGAGAAATTTAAGGATTTTTGAGATAGTCAAGGACAGAATTATGCATTTTTTTAGTAAGAATTAATTCCTAGGAAGGTAGATTAACCAATCAAAGAATTAGAAGGGTTAAATGGAAAAGGAATAAATTGTGGATCATTGATTGTGATCTAGAACCTTCCATGATAATATATTTTAGAATAGATCTAACCCTAAATCATTAGAAGAGCAAGATGAAAGCATAAATGGGAAAATGAGCTAAGGATAGAGTAAGGTTAAGTTTGATAAGGAGATCAGATAATGAAGGGAAGAATAGAGAAAATTGGATAAGGAGATTAGAATTAGACATTGAAGAGAGAATATTTGTAATTAGCTTTGTGAGAGAAAACTAAATGATTAGGTACTAAGACAATCTAACTAGTAAATTAAGGAAAATCTCTTAACAGAGTGGTTTTAACAGACCTTAATAAATTTCCTAATAGAGCACTTACTTCATTGTAAGTTTAAATTCTTTAATCAAGGTAGACTTAATAATCTTGTAATTATTTTAATTGAGCAGACCCCTCACAAATTAGATCATCAAAAGTGATCAAATTGTAGCCCAAATAGACAAACTTTGTTGTTGTAGTAGTAAATATTTGTGGGTGTCATCCCCGCCCCAATTTTACCTACACCTTGGAGTGTTTCTCAATTACCAAAATCTTTGTGTTATGAGTTTACATTTTCATGTTGATGGATGGTATGTTTAGATATATTTCATTTTAGTTTTATAGTTTATGAGTATATGATATCTGATATAAGATATGAGATGGATTAGGAGTGAATGTAGCTAATTTGTTATTTGGTTCATTAAGTGAAAAGAATTATAGATCCTAATTCACCTCCCCCGCCATCTCAGTATCTTTTTTCCCATTAAGACTTCCAACAATTGGTATTAGAGCCTAGATTTCTTGAAAATAAGTCTAACATACTAAGAGTTTAGATCTTGGAGATGGAGGCTTAAAATGGATGATTGAAATCCATATCATACTGCAAAAACTTGATGGAGAAAATGAAGAGTTGAGGAAATCTTTAAATAAAAAGAAAGACATGGCCATTCAGCGGAATGATACACTATAGAAGGAAGTTGATACCAAAAAATTTCTTAGTAGTAGGAATTCTACTAAAAACGATGCATCAATACAAGATCTATTGGAAAAGAATAGCATTCTAAATGAATAAGTCATAGGATTAAAGAGAGAGCATGAAATTCAATCAATAAGACTATGTGAAGTGACTGAACAAAAGAAGAAAGTTGGAGAAGACAAAATCATGGTTGAAGAAGATAAAAGACAAATGACTACCAGACTTGAAGAAAGGTCATTTGATGTGCAAAAGCTTACAAATACTTAGTTGGACATGATGAATTGGTTGTTACATGCACATTAGGAGCTTAATAGAAAGGACATGGAGATTACAAATTTAAGATCATAAAATTATCAACTAAGGAATGAGTTGAGATCTAAGAAAGAACTTCTAGAAAGAATGAATAAGCCAAGTAAATCTATAAGGTACTTTGCAGAAATGATGAAACCATTGAGTTCATCCAATGGTACTTCTAGTCTATGACATATCAAGAACTCTTTATCTATTGAGGAAGGAGATTCATCCAAGAGTAGAAAACAGAGGAATGCAAAACCTAAAGGTAAACCTACATGTCATCATTGTGATGAAGTAGGACACACAACACATATTTGCAAAAGCAAAAAGTGTATGCAAAACCCTAAACATAAGTTTATAGGGAATTGTTTTAATTGCAAGAAACAAGGGCATCAATGACTTGAATGAAGAGCAAAGACAAGTGATACATCTACAAAACATAGATTTTAAGGACATTGCTATATCTATCAAAAATATGGATATAGAGCTCAAGAATGAAGATCCAAAGCAAAATCCAACTAGACATCTAAAAGCAAAACACATGCACCTAAGCAAGGTAACTCTTACAATTGGGATTACAACACATGGTATAATTGTCATTATTGTGTAGATTATAGACACATTCCATAAACTTGCATTAAGATGCATTTCAAAGGTAACTACAATAAATGGTTAAATGGGAAACTAGTTTGTTTCAGTTGTCTCAAGGTTGGACATGTAAGTAAGAACTATAGGATCTGAGCACCAGCAGCAAGAAATGAACACATCAAAGGAAAAGGAAAAATTGGCATGGAAAAAACAAAGGAGATGAATGTAACCTAGAAAAAGATAGTAGAAGCTAGAGGTAGTGGAATAAGAAAAGTTGAGATCACCCAATCCAATGGATCAAGTGACCACTCCATAGCCAACTAAGTAAATAAGGTATGTAAGGAACTATATACTTGAATGATATATTACATACTAGTTCCTAACAAGTAATGTGAATAAAAGTAAAAACCAGCATGAGTAAAGATGCACTAGGATAGATCTGGGAGAAGAATTGAGCAATTTAATCAATTACACTGTCAAGTGTTGAGCATCAATAATACTATCAATATTGATCGAGCATTGAAATATAGACTGAAAGTTTGCATCGTCTAAGTTGATGTATTGATCAAACTAAATGACATTGACCGAGCTAAGTAAAAGAAACCGAGTATTTGAATGGAAAGTAGCATGAACACAATATGTGAAGGTCAAGATAGTTGTTATGTACCTACTTCAATATAGTGCATTTATTATAGACCTAAATGAATAGATTGAAGATATATCAAATTTTGAAATTCATTTTCATCTACCAAGTGATTTTAGTACATACAAGTGATTCAAAGGTGATCTAAGTGATTTCAATGAAAGAACAAGAAAATCATAGCATATCATTAGTAAGATTTGAAGAATTGAGTAAGGTTTTATAATGCTGAGTTAAGTTGATTTCAAAATTGTTGAAGAAAAGTTGATTAAACCTTAGTTTCAGAAATCTTATCCAATGCATATGTATCTAGGAAGGAAATGTTGAAAGAGAAATACATAGATTGTGAGGAATGATCAATGTCCTTCACCAAAACTTACAACATACCCTAAAATTGCTATGACTGATGATGCATCTAGTACCCTATCATTGATTCCACCAAGATTTTTATTGGTTCAAAATGTTTGAGCTTGCAATATGTATAAAATTGTAGAAATTGGAGACTACAATTTATGAAAAGCTTATGAAAAATTATGTATAATGGATTTTTGAATGATGAGAATAATATTTTTTTTGAGAAAGGGCTTACTCATGCCCTATCTTTTCCAAAATTTGGCACAGTCCCAAGGCAAGAGAATCCCAAAGGAGATGTCCTAGCCACCAGCTATACAATCATTCAACAAAAACACAACACCAAGAAACAAAATGCAAGATCTGATACCAAATTACAATTATTGATTCATAGATATATAATTGATTGCATGCAATATGCCCAGCTGTAAGGCCTTCTGGGTTAGGGCCAAATACAAATAGAAAATTATAAAATTAGTTCTACAAGATCCAACATGATCCAACTTACAACCAATCTCAGCTAGTCTAGATACACAACTGGATAAGAACACCAAAAAGAATCCACACTTGTACCCTTAGGTCTACCAAGAGATCCTCTAGTTTCTAATTTGTAGTCCTAGCTCTTCAAAATTCATGTCTATCTTTCCTTCTCCAACTTATCCAAGATCCAAGTGTAAACTACCTCACATTTGGCACTCTGTCCACACATTCACAATTTCATCACAATCCTATTGTAAGTTGCCTCACATTTGGAAAACTACTCACAAACTTAGGAAAACTTGCCCATTAGTTACTCCCAAATGACTAAAATACTTCCCCACAACCCCTACTTATACCAATATAAGCCACAAGTTGGCCCAAAACACAAATTAAATAAAAATACATAAATTAAATGCCACAAGTTAGCCTACAATAGTAATTAAATGCCTAGAAATTGATATCCAAGTAAAATTGTGATATCTCCTCGCTCCGATTGAATTAGAACTTGTGCTTCAAACCACAGGTATAAATATAGCTCCTATACAATACCTTAAATGCACAAATTTATATTCCCCAAGGAAATGTGTGCATTCATCTTGAAAGTCACCCATAGAAATTTGTCACACAATCTACCAAAAATTGATACTGTAGGAGAATTGTCATATCTCCCAATCTATAAAGAGTTGGAACTTGTGAACTTGATACATGAAATTAATATATGCCCTCTTGAAACTATAAAGTTTATAGCTTCTCATTAATTAAGTAAAATTAGTTACACACTCTGCAAGAGGCACCTAGAAACCAAAAAAATGCAGTTCTAGCAGCAAGGTTCAAACAGTTCAAACTTCAACTCAATCCATCCAATCTCTATGAAATCATGAGGAAAGGTTCTCCAATGTGTCTCCAAAAAATCTCTAACCATGAAAATAATCACACCACCAAAATTTAACCTTGATGCTCCTGTATTAGACACCCCAGGTAAATAGAAAAGTATGTCCCATACTTTGATGCCTAAAGAAAGATCAACAACCAACTTCATCTTCACCAAAGGCTTCCACTTCATCAAATTCAATAGAAAAATTCAAAAGATCAACCATCTATTCTTCATCCATTGAAACATTAGAATCAAATACATATCAACAACCTAATCAGTATGCTCACACCAAAGAACAAATTGAACACAATGCCTCATCCACATCAACAACTAGTGAATCCATGCCAGCAACAAAAAAATCCACATCAAAAAAAATATGTAGATCTCCATCAACACATGCCAAACTCACAACCCCAAAAATATCATTTCTCACAACAAGATGCTCTGCAATTTCCATTTCAGATTCAACCAACTGATCATGAGAATCAACCTCTATCATAGCATCAACAAGGTTAGGAATATCTTCAGCAACAACCTCTAGTTGTTCTACAAGTTATATCTCAGACTCCACAATATGATCAAAAAGACTAACCTCTTCCACCTAAATCTTGGTATGCCATCTTCTTTCATGAATAAGTCTCTTAACTGGCCAAACAACTCTCTTCTAGATCGGTAGACTCCAACTCCACAAACATCTATAAAATTCCTTCCTCATCTCATCCTTAACTCAATCAGCCAAGCTAGCTTCAAACCAAGTAGACATCTTAGAAAAATTCCTCTCCACCACATCATGGAGATTTGCAATCATCTTAGGGTCCAATCCTCTTGGAGGCATCTCCCAAGATCTTTGTAAACCCTCTACAACAAATCCTTCTTGTAATCACCTAAAAATGGTCATCTAGACTATTAGCCCCCTTTTCAACATTTTGGCTAAATTAATTTAATCATTTACCTAGACCAAATTGCTAATAATCAATTTATTTGATTATAACCTATAGTTTGACTATGCTATCCTAAGTTCATTATTTGATTAAAAGAACATGTCCCCTTTTAATTAAATAAAACACCTCATTCTTCTAACCCACTTAAAGTGAACACATAAAGTCCTTTTTCTATTTTGTAATTAAAAGAAAAGGCTTTGTGACTTTTGTCTTATATGACAAGTCAACTTATATTCTATTGGTTGACTTGTGTGTGCACATGGATCACTCCTCTTTTTGAATTCCACCATTGATCATCCACCATCTTCATCTTGATCTCTACCGTCCATACATCTTTAAAAGGGAGAGAGATTTCCCCCTCAATCCATCCTCATTTTGAATATTGTTATGCTGTAGGTTTTCTAACAGGTTTCTTTGGAGCTTTGTGGAGAACTTCTATTTCTTGTCTACATTCTCTCATACCATAGCATTTTAGCTTAGATTCATGTTGCATGTTAGTTTAGCTTCTATTTTGCAATAATCTATCTCACATAGCTTAATATTTGGATTGTAACACTCTCATCCATGCTTAGAATAGCTGCACTTTTCATATTCATTCTAGTTTAATCTTTAGTTGCATTGCATTCTTGAGGAACTCTTTGGGACATTTGCATTCTTGCATCTTGTCTTTGGAACCTCCCATTGCATGGTTTACTAGCAAGAAGTATATTTCTAAGGCTTGGCTGAGAGCCTTCATGCTTGAATACTAACTTCTTACACTCCGTGGATAGGGAGCTCTAAGCTGGCATCCAAGCATTCCAACTCATGGAATCGTTTGGATAGAAGGGTTTAGAGTGTGACACTTTCGAGTGTACATTCTTGACATTTATAGCTTTTTCTTTTTGAGATTCCTCTTGACATGGAGCCACTTCTAAGGACAAGGGAGAATGAAGAGTGAATGGAGTAGTGTTTGGATTAGGCATAGTAGTGCATGAAGGTTGAGGATGTTTAGGATTGGTAGCATGGAAAAGGTTTGCCGCCAAGTGAAGGTTAACTTGAGTTTCTTTTAGAGATAGCCCTTGAGGATACACATAGTCAATGTGGAAAGCATTAGGTTCTTTATTTGATGGAGGCATGTTGGAAATATTTGAAGTGTTGGGAGATGCATGAGTGTTGGAAGAAGTGGAGGTTGTAATGGAGCCACTACTAGACATATGTTCATCGACGTAATCTTGCACAAGAGAAGTATCCTCAACACATGAGTCACTAGAGGTTCCAATAATTCCATTATCAATAAGATCTTGGATTTTATGTTTTAGCTCAATGCAATCTGAAGTACTATGTTCATTATGTTGATGATAAGCACAATATATATCCAAGAATGGGTTTCCATATGAGCTAGACTTGGGTAACATGATGATCTTATTACCAAGAAGTTTTTGCAAAGTGTCATCATAAGAATCTTCCAAGGGAGAAAAAGTTCTATTAGAAGTATGTCTAGAGTCCTTTCTTTGTTTCTCAAGTGAATGGTATGCATCCATGTCTTCATCATTATCTTGGTCAAAGATAGGTCCATCATGAAATTTTGGCATAGGCTCAAGTGCGTGTTCTCTACAAAGGTCTTTAGATCTAGAAGATGAAGTCATTTGATGTCTTGAAGTAGAGCATGTAGACCTAGAAGAAGAGGATGACCTCAAAGAAGGTGACTTACATGCATGTAAAGACCTTAAGGAAGATTCATGTAATGATGCAATCTTCTCCTCTAAACTTTTCTCAAGTTTAGACTTCATTTTTGTCATGCGCTTAGAGAAATGAAGGTAAGAAAGATCATTTGTCTCTTCTAGTTCTTTGTATTGTGCATATAGATCTTTAAACTCTTTAGTGACATGGAGGATATCATGATCATCTAGATTTTTTTGAGGTTTGGTAGAACAAGCTTTGAATTCCATAGTTTTAGATGCAAAGCCAAGCATAAAAGAGCATAGAAGATAACTTGATGTTGAAACTATAGGAGGTAGAGTGTTCACTTGTCAAGATAGTAGAGAGATATTAAAGCGACTTGTCAAACAATATGTCCAAGAAACTTACGACATGAACGACTCAAGTCAATAGCTAGGCAAGATGCCCAAATAGCCAAATAGATAGAGCAAGCAGGGTGACAAGTGAACAACTCTCCAACCCAAGTGTGTAGTCAAGAAATCAAGACAACCATTTTAGCAAAAAGATAACTAGCAAGTGGGCATAGACCATGAAGATAGAAAGACCAAGAGCGCTAAGACCAAAGAGCCACTTTAAGAATGTTCAAAAACTAGAGACATAGCAAATCAAAGTCAAATGATGAGACTCCCCTTAGTAAGCAACACAAGAAAAAATGTTAAGACTTGATGCTTTGACTTGGTTGACAAAGTTTGACAATAGTTAATAGGATAGAAAGTTTGATGTTCAAAAATAATTTCTTTCCAAGCAAGATAGTGACACATGAAGTAGTCTTCAAACAATCAAGCAAGGGACAAAGCAACCTTGCATGATACAAACATATGTGAGGTCTCAAAAGAAATCCGTATAACTATCATCATGTGTATGTTCAAAAGATTTTCACAGGTCTAGCACATTCAAGAACACATCAAACAATATCTACCTAGAAGTCATGGTTCATTACTCAACAACTTGGCCCACACTTGATGCTCCTTTGCCTCACACCAAGTGGTTTCCCACAAGATTGGCTTTGTCATGGAAATGCCATAAGCATAACCAAGGGAACACAGATGGTGAGTGTAAAATCTTGGGGTGATCCGGGTAGTCCACTAGGATCGATCCTTGCACCAAGAAGTTGAGCGGCTAAAAAAGGTAGTCATATCATCCTTATTCATCCACAAATCCCAATTCCTTTGGAAGTGAGAATAAAATATGAATCCATTGAAAAATGAAGATCACTAAATCCCATCTAATCGACATGTGAATGCTAAGAAGGAAAATGCACAAAAGAGACTGCAAAGGTCCACTATTATAAAAGCTAAATCAAAGAAAATATGGGTTCCTAAACCCATTATTGAAGAAATGTGTTTTGAATTATCCAAAGGAAAATCTAAAGCTATATGGATTCCCAAGTCTCTTTTAAAAGACTTGAATATTGAAAATACTTCAAAGTTGACATTCAAGCTTCCAAAGGCTTCCATTCCATCTTCTTCCAAAAATCTTCCTAAAAATTTTCTAAAGCCTTTCACTCCACTTTTTTCCAAATCTCTTCTACCACCTCATACATCTAAACCTCAGGCTACTTCATCCATGATTCCTCCATCATTCCAATACCCTTCAAGGTGTGTATCAATGTTGATCTTGTCCAATATTTTAGCTACCCACATGAAATCCTCTAAAGCTTACACCTCCTTTCTATACATGAACTCTTATCCTCCATATATTCTTCCTACTACCATTTCTCTTTCATCACCCTATCAACATCTTTGAGCATACCTTTCTATGGTCTTGTCTTATCATGACTTATCTTTCCTATAGGAGCACTATCTACATTCAAAAATCTTGAGCTCTTTCTAAAAATTCAAAAAATGAAAAAAAAAAAATGAAAAATGAAAAAAATGAAAATGTGCCTTGGTGAAAACCACTTCTTGTGGCACCTTGGTAGCAAAACTAAAGAGAAATAAATTTATCCTATGGTGGAAACTACTTCTTGTGGTACCTTGGATAAGTACCATGATGAAAACCTGGCAAACAGGCATCATACGTAATTCTTCCATCATCCATCTATCCCTTCTTCTCTCTTTGATCTTGACAATGTTGAGCTATCTTTGCATATTGGCTATCTTATCCATAAGATTTTCTATTGTGCTCTCCCATTCACTCATAGCCTCTATCTTGAGCTTTATTCTTATTGCTCTATCCCATTGCTATACTATCTAGTTGACCCCTTGGTCTTGATCATAATAAATGAAACATGGTTCTCATAGGTCTCTTGACATGTCTACTCTCTTGGATTGCATGCTTTCATGCTATCTCTCTCATTGGCGTCCATCTCTTATCTTATATGCTATCACACTTGTTGGCTTCACCGCTTATCCTACATGCTATCTTGCTCATTTCTTCCATTGTTTATCCAAAATATGCTTCATATGACTATTTCACCTCTTTCCCTAGCTTGGGTACTCTTGAGGAGTCAGTCCTTGAGGATCACTTTCACTTGCTTCATACTCCTTTCTTATCCATCTTTGTCTATCCACCAACTTTTTGCTCCATCATGTCCTACACCTTGCTAGACATTGGGAGAAAATGATGTGATCTTGCTCGAGAACTAGTAATCTCTAAAACCTTCTAAAAAATCATATATGATGCTGAAAAAATCCTAAAAATGAAAAAATGTCCTGAAAAAATGATCATCTTAGTGAAAACCTAGCAATAGGAACTTTGATGTATCACCAAAAAAATTCAAAAATAAAAAAAAATACAAAAAATTTGAAAAAAGTCCTAAAAAAATCTGTCAAGTGGTGAAAACCTAGAAACAGGCGCTACTTGAAACCCTCGCACCTATGTCTATCAGTCTCAATCACCTACTTCGCTACACATTTCCTAGCTTGGAATTGTTTCTTGTCCTCATCTTGGGGACACAACTGCTTAGCCTATCGAGGTATTCTTGTGCATTAGGGTTTCTTTGACAACTCACAAAATAGTGTTTCTCAACACTTCCCCCACCTTGACATCAAGTGTTTTTCAACACTTTTCAGATAGTTTACCTATGGTCTCTAATGTTGCAATATTTCTCACTATCAGAATCAAGTCTTGAAGAAATGGCCAAGTGACTCAAACACACGCACTTTAACACTTAAAAAACTAAGCTATGCTGATCTTTATCTACTTTGTGTGTTGTCTCTGATGATTTATTTACTATATGTTCCATCCCTAATAGTCTTTCAAGGATGTCATTGACTAGAAGACTAGGGGCATGGGGCATGTTTTCTTGATTTCTGCTTGTGGGTATACTTTGTTTGTCTATAGTGTTGCAAGCATTCGTGCTTGTCCTATTCAACACTTTGACTTATAAATGTATCATCCTTGACTATTTCGCAAGACCGCACTTGGGGTTTATCTTGGCACTTATGCCTTGATACAGGTGTAATCTTGCTAAATTAAACTTAGGGAATCTAATCGTGTAGTTATCTTGACTTACATGTCTCTGATGCTTAGATTGGATTTCCACATACCTATCTAATATCGATCATATTCATATCCTCATAGTTATACTAGTGATGGTTTTATGATCTCATGATGTCCCTAATAAATGCTCAATGATGAAATTAAGAGTCTAAATGTTATGCACTTCTTGCTGGTAAACCACTTTGCATATTAGCTTGCATTTTAGGTTCATTTTCTAGCGTATTCTTACATTCTTGCATATGGGGAGAGCTCTCTCTTCATCTTTTTGTGGACATATCAGCTAACTCCTTTCATATATTTCTTTACTTTCTTCTTGTTCATGTCTTTTCACCTTCTTAATCTTTCACTTCATCTCTTTTCTATCTTATCATCACATTATATAAAGTTTTGACCTCTTAAATAATTTCAACGTCCTAGATTCATTTTCGGGATCGAAATCCAAATTCGAGTTCATCTTGATGGTCAAAATTGTCTTTTAAAATTCTACCTTCTTTTGAGCAGTTAGCTGACCGTTTGAGGTCTAATCTTTGAATCATCGCTGGGGCATCTTCATTTCTTCATGTCTTCATCATTTCTATACTTCATATCTCCTTCTATTCACCTTTTCACATCTAAATCATCTCTCTACTAGATTTGACCTAATTTTTATGCTATATCCTTCAAGGTCAACTCTAGTCAAACTGGGGCATTTTATCAATTTCTTATAGTCATTCTTGGGTTCTAATCATCTATCTCTCATCTTGGACATTGCTATATTCTAATTTTCTCATGTCTAGCTACTTTCTTCTTCCTCTTACCTCATTTTGATTTCGATCCCGAGGGGGCAGAAATACTCTATTGCTGATTGTTACAGCTATCTATTTCTTAGGAGCATTTGCAGAAATACTCTATTGCTGATTGTTACAACTATCTATTTCTTAGGAGCATTTGTTTGACCTTATCACTTGCTCTCGATCTATTTTCTTTGCTAGATGTTAGAATTCTTTTTGGATCCTAACATCATCTTCCTAATGTTCAGTACTACCGCTATTAGGCTGTGCATTTAGGACTTGCTATCTATTTCTGCATTTCATTCTTTGGAATCAGATATCTATATCTATCATTGCCTACTTGGCTTCGATTTTTTTTGACATAATGTGTTCCCCGATCGATCACACATTAGTCAAAGAGGGGCAAATGTAATCACCTAAAAATGGTCATCTAGACTATTAGCCCCCTTTTCAACATTTTGGCTAAATTAATTTAATCATTTACCTTGACCAAATTGCTAATAATCAATTTATTTGATTATAACCTATAGTTTGACTATGCTATCTAAAGTTCATTATTTGATTAAAAGAACATGTCCCTTTTAATTAAATAAAACACCTCATTCTTCTAACCCACTTAAAGTGCACACATAAAGTCCTTTTTCTATTTTGCAATTAAAAGAAAAGGCTTTGTGACTTTTGTCTTATATGACAAGTCAACTTATATTCTATTGGTTGACTTGTGTGTGCACACGGATCACTCCTCTTTTTGAATTCCACCGTTGATCATCCACCATCTTCATCTTGATCTCTACCGTCCATACATCTTTAAAAGGGAGAGAGCTTTCCCCCTCAATCCATCCTCATTTTGAATATTGTTATGCTGCAGGTTTTCTAACAGGTTTCTTTGGAGCTTTTTGGAGAACTTCTATTTCTTGTCTACATTCTCTCATACCATAGCATTTTAGCTTAGATTCATGTTGCATGTTAGTTTAGCTTCTATTTTGCAATAATCTATCTCACATAGCTTAATATTTGGATTGTAACACTCTCATCCATGCTTAGAATAGCTGCACTTTTCATATTCATTCTAGTTTAATCTTTAGTTGCATTGCATTCTTGAGGAACTCTTTGGGACATTTGCATTCTTGCATCTTGTCTTTGGAACCTTCCATTACATGGTTTACTAGCAAGAAGTATATTTCTAAGGCTTGGCTGAGAGCCTTCATGCTTGAATACTAACTTCTTACACTTCGTGGATAGGGAGCTCTAAGCTGGCATCCAAGCATTCCAACTCATGGAATTGTTTGGATAGAAGGGTTTAGAGTGTGACACTTTCGAGTGTACAATTCCCACACTCCTTGTGACAACCTTGAATTGTTTGAAAGTCAAATCACAACCTTCCACCTTGCATAAATAATTAGGAACCACTTCACAAGTCCAAGACATGGATCTTCAATCCACAAACTCTATATGATCATGCCTCAAAAAGATCAGTCTTCCATCTTTGCATCCATCAATCCATCTATAAACCCTCTACAATTGCAAGTCAGAACCACAATCTGCCACCTCGCAACTAAGAGATCTAGGACTCCAGAAATAAAATCCACCACTATATCAAGATCAAATTAGATCCATTTCACCAACCAAGTCTTGGTGCAAACTACCTCAACTTCGGCAATCTATCTACATACTTAGGAAAAACCTTCGCTATGATACCACCTAACATAACACAAGGTAGGAGAATCCCCAAAGGAGATTTCTTAGCCCCTAGCTATACAACCATGCAGTGAAAACACAACACCAAGAAACAAAATACAAGACCTGATACCAAATTACAATTCTTGATTCATAGATATATAACTAATTACATGCAATATGCCTGGCTATAAGACCTTCCAAGTTAGGGCCAAATACAAATAGAAAATTATGAAATCATTTCTGCAAGATCCAACATGATCCAACTTACAATTGGTCTCAACTAGTCTAGATACACAATTGGATAAGAACACCAAAAAGAATCCACACTTGTACCCTCAAGTCCAGCAACAGATCCTCTAGTTTCTAAGCCACATCCCTAGCTCTTCAAAATTTGCATCTATCTTTCCTTCTCCAACTTATTGAAAATCAGTGTAAACTACCTCACATTCGCTGCTCTCCCCATACATTCACAATTTCATCACAATCTTGTTGTAAGCTGCCTCACATTTGGTGATCTGCTCAGAAACTTAGGAAAACTCGTCCATCAGCTACTCCCACATGAATCATTCCATCATGAATGAATGACTAAAAGAGTTCCCCACAACCCTCCTTATACCAATCTAAGCCATGAGTCTTCCCATAACACAAATTAAATTCCACAAGTTGGCTTGCAATATTAATTAAATGCTCAAAAATTGATATCGAAGTAAAATCATGATATCTCCTAGCTATTATTGAATTAGAACTTGTTCTTTGAACCATAGGTAGAAATATAGGTCCTCTAAAATCCCTTAAGTGCTCAAAGTCTGATTCCCCAAGGAAAAGTGCACATCCATCCTAAAAGTTACCCATAGAAATCTATCGCGCAGTCTGCCAAAAATTGATACTATAGGAGAATTTCCATATCTCCCAATCTATAAAGAGTTATAAATTTCACACTTGATACAAGGAATAATTCTAAGCCCTCTTAAAACCCTAAAGTTCACAACTTCTCATTCATTAATTAAAATTAGTTACACACTCTACAACAGGCATCCAAAAACCAAAAAAATGTAGTTCGAACAGCAAGGTTCAAACAATTCAAACTTCAACTCAATCCATCCAATCTCTATGAAATCATGAGGAAAGATTCTCTAATTTTTCTCCAACACATCCCTAACTATGAAAAGGATCACACTACAAAAATCCAATATCAATGCTCCTACATGAAAATTATTCAAGGTAGAATAGATTAAGATTGTATTGAACTGAGTACATGACATGAAAATATGGTTGGAAGGTGGACTAGAAAATATTAATAAAGAAAATATTCATTGAGTTACTTGTTATTCCACCTTGGATAGACCGAAGACAATGAGGTGTGTCACAAAGGACATTGTTAAAAAATAGATGAAGGCCAAGTGGAATGGCTGAGGAATGTCAATTGATGGGATTGAAGATTTGGTTATTGAGTTTCTTGTACATGTAATCACACACAAATTTTATCAGTTAAGTCAATTGAATAGTTTTCCTTGCATGGAAATTGACCTAGGTTATAAGATTTTGAAGAATGATCGCAATTATGACCTGACTGAGTTGCAGCTACAACAACTTTCATAAAATCTTGGAGCAATAAGGAAGGTGAAGGACTCTTCTTGTAAGTTTGGATCATTAATAGTTTATATATTTTCCTATTTATAGTTGATATTCCTTATAGTTGACATAGTTGAATGGGATAGCAACAAACTGGCTACTCAATAGATCAATGATTGTATTGAACAATTGGGAGAAAATTTCAAGGCTATTATGGATAACTATTTTGATGAGTTTAATAAAAAAATGTAGAATAGGATGAGGATTCCAAAATCAGTTGTAGATCATTATTTGGATGATGTGTGTTTTATGGTACACACAAATTATACATATTTCTAGGTAGTATTGCCAAGGGTTGCATTGTTGAGGCTAATGCAATAGGAAGTCAATGTAGATGAAATCATAGTAGCATTGACAACATTGCAATCTAAGGAGATAGACAAGAATGTCAAGCCCTTCAACAATTATGAGTTTGGAAATATTAAAATGATAATGCAAACAAAGTGCCCAAGTTGGATAGAAAATGAAAGAAGATGATATCATATCTTGAGGGAAATCTTGGCACAAGGAAACTCTAGATAACTAAAGGCTAAGGTGAGGATGAAGAATCTAGTGAAGAAGTAAAAGACAAGGAATCAAAAGGAAAAGAGTTATTTATTGTCAAGCCCAAGGAAACTAAATAAAAGAAAGTTGTAATTATTGATCCTAAGGTGAAGGAGGATCTAAAGAAAAATGTGAAGAAAATAGTCACACCTCCTAAACCTAAACTAAAGAGGAGGATAATTACTAGATCTAAGGAACTCACTTCCAACTCTAATGACAAAAAAAATCCTAGAAAAGAAGAAAAAGATAGAAGGATTTGAGAAGAGCCTGCCAAAGAGTTGAGAAGAAAATTGGTTGTGAGACATGATGAAGAGGAGGAAGATGAAGAAGAAATAGAGTCTAATGATCTGAGAAAACTTTATATTGTACCCAAACTACCTCCCATGACCATTGATTAGGTATATGATAAAATCAGAAACTCGACTAGCATATAAGGTTTTAAGAAGATTAATTATGATTCTTTGAATAAAGTTGATCAAGAAAATATTGAGAAGGAAATGTTGGATATGATGATAAAATTTAGATATAAACCTTTAGAATTAGGTGAAATTATATCTAAAGACATATATAATAAACTTGATGTTAAATGGAGGTGGGCTTTATCCACTAAGAGACAGATAAGAGAGACAACATTAGTTTAGAAAATATCTAATTTAGGGAGGACACATATGTCTATAGCCCTAAAATATTTTATAAATAAATTTGTACCTAAGGATAGAACATACAAAATTTTGAAGAATAAAGATAATGAAGTTGAGAATGAAAGTGTTGTAATATGGAAGAAAGCATTTGGCTTAATAGTTCCATTAGGAGCAAAAGAAAAAGAGGAAGAGGGAAAAGATGTTGTAGAATTGGAAGTTCAAGATGATGAAGATGAGCTAGATAGAATTGAAAAAGAAGTGAGGAAGTGATGTTGTCACAATAAAGGATATTCATGATTCAATACCACTGAATTAGAATATATATACAGAGGAAGACTTGAAAAATGTAAAATCAAATACCTCAAACACCTCTCTACCATGCACCAATCCAGTTTTGTGAAAGATACAAGAGTATCTATGGATTGACAATACACCAATTGATGGTTTTCAAGTTAAATTAGTTACAATTACTCTTGACATGAGTGTCAAGATATAGGGTAAGGCAATTATTGTGTTACCATAGTTTGCTGGTGAGCAAGCACAAAAGAAAGGTGTTGCAGATCATACCACATAGGCAAAGAATGAGATAGAGTCAACAGAGCTTGAGAAACCTAAAGAAAAAGAGGCTATTCAAGATCTTACTCAATTATCAAGTACCACTTCAATTGATGCTCTATTTTTTATACTTTTTCAATAGGTTATATCAACTCAATAAGAGAAAACACCTATACTGAGTACAAAGGGGAAATGATTGTAGATATTATTGCCCACTGATAGTACCCCTTGGTCATAGTTATTGGCCAACAAGGTTGATACACCAGAGGATACAACCAATTTAGATGAGTTCATCACACTGCCTAAATATGACCTAAACAATATGACCTTGGAACAAATACAAGATTTGCAGGCTTTGCTGAGTTGCAATACAAAGCAATAGCAACTAAGAAAGGAATTGAAACAAAAGTAGGTACTACATGACATTAAGGAGATTTTTTTATGCCTTTGATATTAAGGATGTAAATGAGAAACATCTAATTTTGAATTAATTAGTGTATATAGTTGATAAAGTACAAATTGAATATATAGAGACCAATGATAAAATAATGAGATGGTCTGAGAAGATATTTGAGCACAAAGTTTTGGAGAAGGTTTCAACTGAACGAAGGAATTTTAATAGTTATTCATTCTTTGAATATGAAACTTTGTGATGTTGATTTCTTCACTATGGAGAATCAACACTCTATTGATCAAATCCAAGTAGATTTGAAGGTTTGCACTATTTTATTGAGAAATAATGCAAGTTCAAGCTCACATTCATATAATAAAATGACTTTTGATTAGGGAAGATTAGCCGAGTTGATGGCTAGAGATAGTAGCATAAGGAATAAATTTATTTCTATTCAATTCATGTTGCTATCCCATTTAGAAATAATTTAGAGAAAGTAGTTTGTGGCCCAAAATCTAATAAAGAGAGATCCACATCTCTCACAATGGAAAGATTAATTGATATATTTGTCCAGCTAGAAATTCATATCTAGGCTCTAGAATTAGTCAGAAGTAGATGGAATAAAGGACTAGAGGTGATTTTGGCTAATCACAAAAATTTTTTGGACAAATACCACTTGACGCTTACTAACCCCAAGCCACAAAATCAAAAAAACAAGGGGGAAATTATCATGACAGAAAGGGGGAAATCATTTATGCATTCAATCAACATAGGAGAAGTCAAAAGATCATATTAGAAGAAGATTTATCATATGAGTTAGCATCAAAGTTCATAGACATGTATATATGTTGTATAGCAGAGTTAAGTCTTTGAAGACTAGATCACAGTCTCAAAGGGAGTACTATTTTTTGATATTTTGTAATTTTGAATGGATTGCTAATTCATGACAAAGTGTTTTCCCCACTAATGTCAAAGGGGGAGATTGTTGATCTCTAAGCCTTATTTCCTATTAGCATCCAACACTTTTTCATTTTCTAGGCAGTGTTGGTTGGTCATCACTATGACTAATCCATCCAAATCAGGTCAGCTACATGGACTTGTTTATTTCACTACATGTCGAGCAAGTCAAAGGTTGTCGAGCAACCTAGTAGAGATTGAGCTACTATACATGTTGAGTAAACCATATAGAGACTGAGCAATGTAAATATGACTTATGCCAAGTGAGTTAGTATATCTTGAGACTATAGAAGTTGAGAGAAACATGAATGTTAGTTATCATTGAGCGTCAAGACATTCAATTGCCGAGTAAACCAATTTTGGCATACATGTTTGTAATGGCAACAAACACTTGCATAAACCATTTTGGCTGACTCCTATGCCACATTTAAGGATTGTAGAGATAGTCAAGGAGAAAATTACATATTTTGTCAAAAATTATTAATCCCTAGGAAGGAAGATTAATCAATCAAAAAATGAGAAGGGTTAAATAGAAAAAGAATGAATTGTGGATTGTTAATTGTGATCTAGAACCTTCCACAATTATCTATTTAAGAAAGGATCTAACCCTAAATCATTTTGAGAATGAGATGAAAGTGTGAAGGAGTGAAGGATCTAAGGATAGAGAAAAGAAGGTTAAGTTTGATAAGGAGATCAGACAGAGCAACCTAGGAGTGCAGAAAAGAATATAGCAAATTAGATAGGGAGATCATAATTAGACATTGAAGAGAGAAGATCTACAATTATCTTTGTGAGAGAAAATTGAAGCATTAGATATTGAGACATTCTAATCTGTAAATCAAGGCAAATCTCTTAATAGAGTGGTTTTAACAGACCTTGTTAAATCTCCTAAAAGAGTGCTTACTTCATTGTAAGTTTAAATCCTTTAATCAGGGTAGACTTAACAGTCTTGTAATACTTTTAACCATGCAGACTCCTCACAAAATAGATCATCAAAAGTGATCAAATTGTATCCTTAACAGGAAAACATTTTTGGTGCAATAGTAAATATTTGTGGGTGTCATCCCCCCCAATTTTACCTTCATCTTGGAGGGTTTCTGGGTTACCAAAATCTTTGTGTTATGAGTTTACATTTTCATGTTGATGGATGGTATGTTTAGATAGATTTCATTTCAGTTTTATAGTTTATGGGTATATAATATCTGATATAAGATATGAGATGGATTAGGAGTGAATGTAGTTAATCTATTATTTGGTTCATCAAGTGAAAAAAATTATAGATCTTGATTCATGCCCCCCCCCCCCCCCCCCCCAGTATCTTGTTTCTCATTAGGACTTCCAATAAGGGAATTATTATGGAAAGATAATTTTACTATGTTTAGTTTAGAATGAAAGGAAAACGATTCAATTAGAATCTCTTATTAAGGGAGATTGTCACTGATTGGCCAATTAATCATCTTGGAAACTAGAATGTCTTACTCATGACTTATGGATTGGACATCCTAGAAAAACAATCAAATGACTTATTAGACTCATTTATAGTATCAACCATGGACATTAACTTGAAATAATGCCTACAAAGTATATGATCTAAACCAACTTAATTGGCATCACTAAATGATAGAAATTAAATGCTTTGTAACTTAAATGTTGAACTCTGGAAGGAAAAAAAGCTACTCTACTAAAAATTAATTAATTATAGACAAGATTCTACTTAAACTACCTATGGTGCAGGAACAACCACCAATTCTACTATTATGTGGTTGTAGGGATAGTTGAGTGCTAAGTAACTTCTAGGAAAGCATGAAACTAATTCCAACTACTAAATACTAATAGTATTCACTCACCAAATAGGACCCCTTGAATGAGTGAATGAATGAATTCTCAAGATAAAAGAGTGGAGATCAACACTTTCATTTTATTCATTCTCAAAACACCATGAGTACAAACTGAAATGTAAACTAATTTATTACTATATTTTTTAGATTAAAATAAAATTCTTAATTAACTAAAAAGAAGTTTAGAATAACAGTTTATTTATTGCAAATAAAACAAAACAAAAAACTTTCTCAATCTACAATCCCTTCATAAAAAGGGATTTAGCAAAAGAATTTAATGAATTAAAACATCATGAGAAAATTCATCATTCATGAAATAAGTCTTCTAGAATCATAGCACAATGTGACACTAGATTCATGTACATAGAGTTAGTTATTATTCTAACTATATTGCAAGATAGTGCTTGTCAATTAACCACCTTATTTTGTATACTTATTATTTAAATTTTTCAACTCTATTCTTAATGGCACTACAATTATCCATTTTACTTGTTCCTACAAGAGGTTAGTAGCACATGCCAAATGTTGAAACATATATTTATACCATTAATCCATAGAAATCATTTACTATACTAACTAACTCTTGCATATCTAGGACAATTGGCTGCAGGAGACCTACCAAATAGAACTTTGGAAAAAATATAAAAAATTCATTTATACATATATCATCGACTTAATTTTCTTTATGATCATAAGTTCTATCCATAGAATTATAGTCACACAGCCTTAAAACATCAAACCAAAATAAGTACATGGATATGTCAGTTTATATAGAAGATTATTGATAAATTCTTTTAGGAAATAACCATAAAAACCTTTAAAATATCATAAACTAAGTAACTATAATAGGAATTTAATGGGCTTCATAATTTCACCCATCTTAAGCTCTATCTAGTCCTTTGGTAAGTATGGAATTCTTGACCCTAGCCCTTACTCTAAAATAAATTGCCACACTTTGTCCTGCACCACCTTCTACTCAGCTCCAATAATATTCTTTGGTTTTCTTTATATGTTCCCATCTTTCCACTAATGTTTCCATATCCTTATTCTCTTCATATTCATTAATTCTAAGAAGTGGTGTCATAAGCAAAGGAGGTTGAAATCTCAAAGGAATCCAGAAGCTTGTCCTACTTCTACCTAGCATAATATACCAAGGCACTCTTCTACTAGTGATAATAAATTTTGGAGGTGAATGTGGCTTCTTGAATTTTAAATCCCTTGGTAATCTTAACCATATTTGGGTAATAGAACCCAAAGTTTCTTGCACTTCCTATCTAGCCATCTACTCATAGTCCCTATAAGAAGCTTCCCCAAGAGGATAAATTTGATGGTTTCTTGTATCATTTTTAGTCACATTTGATCAATCATAGCAATAACTCTTGGTATCTTGAGCGTTAGGTTTGAGAAATAGAGGAATCTCCATTTCTTATTCCCTATATGGTCATGCTTGATGTTTCCTACTTAACTCATTTTGTATTCAAGACATGAATGTACACAACTGGATATTACCCCCATATATCAATGGATTCCACTTTCTATCATTGGGAACTGTATGAATGTGTAGATATAATTCACATAGAACATTTTTTATTATTGATGGAGAAAAATGGAAGGCATCATAAAATTCATGTGGGGTATCTATGGATGGATTGAATCATTTCACTATACAAGTCATTTTAAAGTTGTGAAAATATTCTTTAAGATACAAGGTATATATCTGAGAAGATGCTCTACATTTCTTTACTGATGGTATCATGGTAGTGATTTTAGTTACCTTTTCCTTAAGAATAGAATGATCATCCTTTTTTTCATGTATTTATTGGGACTTCTCATCAATTATTCTCTGCATCTTTATTTCCTCCTCTCCTCGCATTGCTTGTTCTATTAATATTTTCTAGTACAAACCAAGTTGTTCCCTTAATGGCATAGATAGATCTAATGGTGGAAAGTTTTTTTTTTTGGCCCTAGAGTGGAAATTTTCTTACGATCTTTGGGTTTTCCATGTTGTTGATCAGTTCACAACACAATTGCCCTTTCTATCTTTTCTACTTTATATGGTTGTGTTGCTTGGGCCAAAGTGTCTATTCTATCACTTAATATTTGTTCAAAAAACTTACTTATAGCTTCTAGATAAATTCTAGAATTTTTATTTAAAATATATTTTCTTAAGGCTAAAGGAATATCTTCTTGATCATTTGTGTCTAAAAACACATTATCCTCACAAGCCATTTTTGTTTCATCTTCATGATCAAAAGAGTCTTCAATGTCCAAGTGTTCAGGAGTTGGCCCTATTCATTTAAACACAAAGCCTTTCTTTTCTTAATCTGATTTTTCCTTATCATCTTCAACGATAACTATTTTAGGCCCTTTATGAGCATGTACTAATTCTTTAGGAATTTCTTCCTCTTTTTGAATTTCTAAATTGCCTAGCAATTCAATATCCTCTTGTTGATCATTAATATTTTGTGTGGAATTTTCTTCACAATTTATGTTTACATATGACTCAGTCATCCATTTCTCTAAAGATCCAAAAAATTCAACATTAATAGTTGAGATAACTTACAACTTTGTCTAGCTAGTGTTTGTTGAGATATGATTGAAAAGATCATTATTGAGAGAGATTATTGAAAGAGGGAGATTGTTGAAGAAGACTATGTGTTTCAGTCATTATTTTGTCACTGATGTCAAACCTATTATTCATTGGTAAGACAACTACTTATAAGATTCAAGTTCTATCACTTAGTTCATTGATGAAGAGGATTTGATCAATATAAGGTAACAATAGCACCTTAGAGAGGAAAGGTTGAGTTATGATTATGTAATGAATTACAAGGATCAAATAAGATAGTGATGACATGATGTATTCATAATCTACTTAAGGTTACAAATGTTGTGGCTACACTTAGAAAGTTTAGAAGAATAAGTTACACAAAGTTTTTCTGCCAAGATTGACTGAGTGGATAGTAGGTGCTAAGTACAGACAATGCAAGTCAAGCAGAAAATTCAGTTGGAGCTGAGTGAAAGCAAATTCTAGTGGATACTGAGCATGACAATTGATGTCAAGTAAAGTTTAGTTGATGTCAAGCATCAGTAAACTTTAGTTGATGTCGAGTGATCTTATAGTTGATGTCGAGCAATGTAGTATGTGTCAAGCATCAGAAGGTCGATAATGTCAAGTTGCTACATTATGTTAAAGATTAAAAAAATTCCAAATCTAAGCCGAAAAGTTTGTTTTCTTGAAACTTTTGAAGAAAGAGGAAGATAAGGTGGATGAGCTAGTGGTACAGAACTCGATGTAAACTATTTTGAAGCAAATTCAAATGGATTCTAGGAGAAATTTCTAGAAGAGACAAGATATGAGGTAGATACATTGCATCTTATCTAATCCATCCAAAACCCTAAATTGGACAATGGAAAATGAGTAGGTAATATTCTAATTTCCTATTTATAAGAATGTCTAGTCATCAAGCAAAGTTGTCATGTGTGAGAACCTAAGGAGGAGAAGGAGTTAAGGGTTTTGCTTCATCAAGTGATCCAAGAGGAGAATCTATAATGGCATGTTAAGCAAGAAGGCTTAAGGAGATGAATTCTTGAAGGGTGAACAAGCTATCAGAGCTACAAAGTACAAAGGCCAAGTAGAAATGAGGACTAAATAAGAGATCTATAATCTACAAGAGAAGTTGTAAGTTTTATCAGATCAAAGATCTTATGTTACTCTTTAACAATTGTATCAATCTAAACTAAATCCTTTGGATCAAGGTTCACCTAATAGTCATTTGTAAATCCTTTAACTGAGTGGCATTCCAAGTGAATGGCCTAAAGTCCTCTAACAAGGCTGACTTCTAATAGGGTGATTGAAATTCCTTTACTAGGTCACATTTAACAATGTATTTTGTAACCTTTAACCTTTCGCAGGGCATCACTTCAGAAGAGTGAAAAGGATTAGCATGTTACTGGTGCTTTTTTCCAAATAAAATGTGTCAAATGTGTTGATGAATCTATTGTGTTTCATGTTTTACGTTTTTGCAAGTTGATTTGATAGTAACATATAACTTTTAGGGATTGCATAATCTTAATGGATGCATGCATGGGTATGAAAGTTTTATGGGTTCACTAAGTTGTGAAAAGTTTTATTTCTACATCTGGACCTTAGATAACTAATTCACACCCCACCCCCCTCTAAGTTATTCTAAAGTATTCCAAAAATTGGTATCAGAGCCATCTACTTAAGAAGACTAGTTTCTAGGTACTAGAAGCACAAAGATTGAGATGTCTAAAAGAGGAGTACCCAATCTCAATAGAGATAACTTTCTTGCATGGAAAATTTTTAACTAAATTCCTACACTAATGTTGACTGGGCTGGAAACATTGATGATAGAAAGAGCACCATTGGAGAAACATTTTTCTTAGGCAAGAGACTAGTTACTTGGACTAGCAAGAAACAGAATTGTACCTCACAATCTACTGCTGAAGCTGAATATGTTGTTGTTGTTGTAAATTGCACAAACATTGTATGGATCAAAGAACTACTCAAAGGAATGAAGGAAGAGATCACAAAACCAGTGATACTTTATTGTGATAATACAAGTGCTATCAATATATCAAAGAATCCAGTGTTGCACACAAAGACAAAGAACATTGCAATCAAGTATCATTGCTTGAGAGAGTTAGTTCAAGAAAAAGAGGTAAAGATGGAATATGTTACTCAAAGGATCAAATTGTTGATATCTTCACAAAACCATTACCTAAGGATGCTCATGAATATCTAAGAGGTAAACTAGGGGTGATACTGCTATCAAAGGCTATCTAAGAAACAAGAGAAGTTCCCTGCATCAAACAAAGTGATGTTCATATAATAAAAATTGTTACAGAGGATCTTACTCTAGGAACTGCCTAAAGTAATCACAGAGCTGAAACTTCAAATTAGTCACAAGCAAGCTGACAGAAGGAGAAGTTGAAGAAACTAAAAAAGCTTATATCTACATATTTTAAGATGACAAGTTTTTGGTATATGTCTTTGGAATTGTTGTCAAAGAGGGAGAAAGTATATTAAACTGATCATCATTAGAAATGGATTTTTTTTAATCAGAAAGAGAGAAAGTACATCAAAGAAAGAAAGTGTAATTAGGGAAAGGAGATATTGATTAGAGAGCCAAAATGTATAATCATAGAGAGAGATATTTCTTATAAATGCTGAGGGAGAAAGTACAAGAGATTATTGTCAAAGAAGCTGAAGAAGCTACTAATCTTAGAGGGAGATCAAATAATTGTGGATGTTGTTGATTAGAAGAAGACATATGTATGTAAGAAAAAGGGAAAAATCCTTTTCTAACTAGTAAGAGGGAGATACAAGAAAGAACTCAGAGGGAGTTACAAGAAAGAGTTTTGTAACCTAATCAGAAGATGGAAATTGTTGATAGAGGGAGAAGTTTTGATACAAGTTTTCTTTTTGGTATTTTCTTACTATTTTAACCTAGGTAGATTGGTTGAACAAAATGTTCATCATTTGATTGACGTGGTTGATCAATTTGGCTTGCCATCAATGGAAAATAGGGAGATTGTTAAGATATGATTGAAAAGATCATTATTGAGAGAGATTATTGAAAGAGGAAGATTGTTGAAGAAGACTATGTGTTTGAATCATTGTTTTGTCACTGATGTCAAACCTTCTATTTTCTAGTAAGACAATTGCTTACAAGATTCAAGTACTATCACTTAGTTGATTGATGAAGAGGATTTGATCAATAAGAGGTAACAATAGCACCTAGACGAAAGATGTAGTTATGATTATGTAATGAAGTGCAAGGATCTAATAAGATAGTGATGACATAATGTATTGATAATCTACTTAAGGTTACAAATGTTGGCTACACTTAGAAATTTTAGAAGAACAACATACACAAAGTTTTTCTGTCAAGCTTGACCAAGTGGATAGTAGGTGCCGAGTAAAGACAATGCAAGCCAAGTAGAAAAGTCAGTTCGAGCCGAGTGAAAGAAAATTCTAGTGCATTTTGAGCAAGATAGTTGATGCCAAGTAAACTTTAGTTGATGCTGAGTGATTTTATAGTTGATGTTGAGCAACGGAGTATGTGCCAAGCATCAAAAGTTTGATAATGTCGAGCTATTGCATTATGTTAAAGATCAAAGATTTGCCAAATCTAAATTGACAAGTTTGTTTTCTTGAAACTTGTGAACTAGGAGGAAGATAAGGTTTATGAGCTGGTGGCACAGAACTTTATGTGAACCATTTTGAGGCAAATTTAAATGGATTCTAGGAGAAATTTCTAGAAGAGACAAGATATGGGGTAGAAACATTGTATGCTACCTAATCCATCCAAAACCCTAAATTGGATGATGGAAAATGAGTAGGAAAATATCCTATTTTTGATTTATAGGAATGTCTAGTCATGAAGAAAAAATTTCATGTGTAAGAACCTAAGGAGGAGGAGTTAAGGGTTTTTCTTCATCAAGTGACGCAAGAGGAGAATCTACAATGGCATGTTAAGCAAGAAGGCTTAAGGAGATGAATGCATGAAGGATGAACAAGCTATTAGAGCTGAAAAGTACAAAGGCCAAGCAAAATTGAGGACTAAATAAGAGATCTATAATCTATAAGAGAAGTCATAAGTTTTATCAAATCAAAGCTCTACTATTACTCTCTAACAATTGTAACTGTCTAGGGTAAATCCTTTGGATTAAGGTTGACCTAACAGTCCTTTGTAAATCCTTTAACTAGGTGGCATTCCAAGTGATTGGCCTAAAGTCCTCTAACAAGGCTCACTTCTAATAGGGTGATTAACATCCCTTTACCAGGTCACATTTAATAGTGTGTATTGTAACCTTTAACAAGGTTGGCCTTTCACAGGGCATCACTTTAGAAGAGTGAAAAGGAGTAGCATGTTACTAGTGGTTTTTCCCAAATTGGGTTTTGATGTTAAACATTGTGTCAACTGTGTTGATGAATCTGTTATGTTTCATGCTTTACATTTCTACAAGTTGATTTGATAGTAACATAAAAGTTTTAGGGATTGCATAATCTTAATGGAAGCATGCATGGGTATGAGAATTTTATGAGTTCAATACATTGTGAAAAGTTTTATTTCTACACCCAGACCTTGGATAACTGATTCACCCCCCCACCCCAAGTTATTCTGAAGTATTCCAACAATCGGTATCAGAGCCATCTACTTAACAAGACTAGTTTCAAGGTACTAGAAGCACAAGGATCAGGATGTCTAAAAGAGAAGTACCCAAGCTCAATAGAGATAACTTTCCTACATGGAAAAGTTTGAACTAAAAGTCTACACTGATGGTGACTAGGCTAGAAACATTGATGATAGAAAGAGCATTAGTGGAGGAGCATTTTTCTTAGGCAAGAGACTAGTTATTTGGACTAGCAAGAATTGAAGTTGTACGTCACAATCTACTGCTAAAGCTAAATATGTTGTTATTGTTGTAAACTTCACAAACACTGTATGGATCAAATAGCTACTCAAAGGAATGAAGGAAGAGATCGCAGAATCAGTGATACTTTATTATGATAATACAAGTGCTATCAATATATCAAAGAATCTAGTGATGCACCAAATTATGTTAAAGATCAAAGATTCACCAAATCTAAGTCGACAACTTTGTTTTCTTGAAACTTGTGAACTAGGAGGAAGATAAGGTTGATGAGTTGGTGGCACAGAGCTTGATGTAAACCATTTTGAGGAAAATTCAAATGGATTCTAGGAAAATTTTCTAGAAGATACAATATATGGGGTAGATAGATTGTATGCTACCTAATCCATCCAAAACCCTAAATTGGATGATGGAAAATGAGCAAGAAAATATCCTAATTTCCTATTTATAGGAATGTTTGTTCATGAAGAAAATTTTTCTTATGCGAGAACCTAAGAAGGAGGAGTTAAAGGTTTTGCTTCATCAAGTGACCCAAGAGGAGAATCTACAATGGCATATTAAGTAAGAACGCTTAAGGAGATGAATGCTTGGAGGGTGAAAAAGCTATCAAAGTTGCAAAGTACAAAGGCCAAGTAGAATTGAGGACTGAATAAGAAATCTATAATCTACAAGAGAAGTTGTAGGTTTTATCAAATCAAAGCTCTACTATTACTCTCTAACAATTGTATCAATCTAGGGTAAATCCTTTGGATTAAAGTTGACCTAATAGTCATTTGTAAATCCTTTAACTGGGTGGCATTCCAAGTGAATGGCCTAAAGTCCTCTAACAAGGCTCACTTCTAATAGGGTGATTGAAATCCCTTTACCTAGTAATATTTAATAGTGTGTATTGTAACCTTTAACAGGGTTGGCCTTTCACAGGGCATCACTTTAGAAGAGTGAAAAGGAGTAGCATGTTACTAGTGGTTTTTCCCATATTGTGTTTCAATATTAAACATTATGTCAACTGTGTTGATGAATCTATTGTGTTTTATGCTTTACATTTCTATAGATTGATTTGATAGTAACATAGAAGTTTTAGGGATTGCATAATCTTAATGGATGCATGCATGGGTATGAGAGTTTTATGGGTTCACTAAGTTGTAAAAAAAATTATTTCTACATCTAGACCTTAGATAACTAATTCACCCCCCCCCCCCCCCCCCCAAGTTATTCTGAAGTATTCCAACAATTGGTATCAGAGCCATCTACTTAAGAAGACTAGTTTCAAGGTACTAGAAGCACAAAGATTGAGATGTCTAAAAAAGAAGTACCCAAGCTCAATAGAGATAACTTTCTTGCATGGAAAAGTTTGAACTAAAAGCCTACACTGATGTTGATTAGGCTAGAAACATTGATGATAGAAAGAGCACTAGTGGAGGAGAATTTTTCTCAGGCAAGAGACTAGTTACTTGGACTAGCAAGAAATAGATTTGTACCTCACAATCTACTGTTGAAGTTGAATATGTTGTTGTTGTTATAAACTGCACAAACATTGTATGGATCAAATAGCTACTCAAAGGAATGAAGGAAGAGATCACAGAACCAGTGATACTTTATTGTGATAATACAAGTGTTATTGATATATCAATGAATCCAGTGATGCACACAAGGACAAAGCACATTGCAATCAAGTATCATTACTTGAAAGAGTTAGTTCAAGACAAAGACATGAAGATGGAATATGTTAACTCAAAGGAGCAAATTGTTGATATCTTCACAAAACCATTACCTAAGGATGCTCGTGAATATCTAAGAGGTAAACTAGGGGTGATAACCCTATCAAAGGTTATCTAAGTAACAAGAGAAGTTCCATGGATCAAACAAGGTGATGTTCATATAATACAAATTGATGCAGAGGATCTTACTTCAGGAAATACCTAAAGTAATCATAGAGCTTAAATTTCAAATCAGTCACAAGAAAAATGACAAAAGGAGAAGCTGAAGAAACTACAAAAGCTTATATCTACATATTTTAAGATGACAAGTTTTTGGTATATGTCTTTGGCATTCTTGTCAAAGAGAGAGAAAGTACATTAAATTGATCATCATCAGAAAGGGAGATCTACTGATTAGAAAGAGAGAAATTACATCAAAGAAAGAAAGTGCAATTAGAGAAAGGAGATATTATTGATTAGAGATCCAAAATGTATAATCATAGAGGGAGATATTTCTTGTAAATGTTGAGGGAGAAAGTACAAGAGATTATTGTCAAAGAAGCTGGAGAAGCTACTGATCTTAGAGGGAGATCAGATAATTGTTGATGTTGTTGATTAGAAGAAGACACATGTATGTAAGAAAGAGGGAGGAATCCTTTTCTACCTAGTAAGTGGGAGATACAAGAAGGAACTCAAAGGGAATTATAAGAAAGATTTTTGTAACCTAATCAGAAGATGGAAGTTGTTGATAGAGGGAGAAGTTTTGATACAAGTTTTCTTTTTGGTATTGTCTTACTATTTTAACCAAATCATATTGGTTGAACAAGATGTTCATCATTTGATTGACTTGGTTGATCAATTTGGTTTTCCATCAATGCCAAAGAGGGAGATTTTTTAGATATTATTGAAAAGATCATTATTGAGAGAGATTATCGAAGGAGGGAGATTATTGAAGAAGACTATGTGTTTCAATCATTTTTTTGTCACTGATGTCAAACCTACTATTTGCTGGTAAGACAACTACTTATAAGATTCAAGTACTATCACTTAGTTGATTGATAAAGACGATTTGATCAATAAGAGGTAACAATAGGACCTAGAGGAAATGTTGAGTTATGAATATGTAATGAAGTACAAGGATCAAATAAGATAGTGATGACATGATGTATTGATAATCTACTTAAGGTTACAAATGTTGGCTACACTTACAAAGTTTAGAAGAATAAGTTACACAAAGTTTGTCTACCAAGCTTGACTAAGTGAATAGTAGTGCCAAGTAAAGACAGTGCAAGCCAAGCAAAAAGGTTAGCTAGAGCTGAGTGAAAGCAAATTCTAGTGGATGCCAAGCTTGATAATTGATGTCGAGTAAAGTTTAGTTGATGCTGAGTAATTTTACAATTGATGTCAAGCAACATTGTATTTTTCAAGCATCAAAAGGTTGATAATGTCAAGCTACTACATTATGTTAAAGATCAAAGATTTTCCAAATCTAAACTAAAAAGTTTTTTTTCTTGAAACTTGTGAACCAAGAGGAAAATAAGGTTGATGAGCTGGTGGCATAGAACTTGATGTAAATCATTTTGAGGCAAATTCAAATAGATTCTATGAGAAATTTCTAGAAGAGACAAGATATGGGGTAGATACACTGTATGCTACCTAATCCATCCAAAACCCTAAATTGGACAATGGAAAATAAGTAAGAAAATATCCTAATTTCTCATTTATATGAATGTTTGGTCATGAAGCAAAGTTCTCATGTGGAAAACCTAAGGAGGAGAAGGAGTTAAGGTTTTTGCTTCATCAAGTGACCTAAGAGGAGAATTTGAAATGGCATGTTAACCAAGAAGGATTAAGGAGATGAATGCTTGAAGGGTGAACAAGCTATCAGAGCTACAAAGTACAAAGGCCAAGTAGAATTTAGGATTGAATAAGAGATTTGTAATCTGCAAGAGAAGTTGTAAGTTTTATTAGATCAAAGCACTACTGTTACTCTCTAACAATCATTTATAAATCTTTTAACTGGGTGGCATTCTAAATGAATGGCCTAAAGTCCTCTAACAAAGCTCACTTCTAATAGGGTGATTGAAATCCCTTTACCAGGTCACATTTAACAATGTGTATTGTAATATTTAATAGGGTTGGCCTTTCACAGGGCATCACTTCAGAAGAGTGAAAAGGAGTAGCATGTTACTGATGGTTTTTCCCAAATTGGGTTTCCACGTTAAACATTGTGTCAATTGTGTTGATGAGTCTATTTTGTTTCATGCCTTACAGTTCTACATATTGATTTGATAGTAACATAGAAGTTTTAGGGATTGCATAATCTTAATCGATGCATGCATTGGTATGAAAGTTTAATGGGTTCACTAAGTTGTGAAAAATCATATTTCTACATCTTGATCTTGGATAACTAATTCACCTCCCCCCCGCCTCTTCAATTATTCTAAATTATTCCAATAGTGTTTGCAGAAAACCTTACACTTCTCGTCACAGGTTTCTCAATTAAAAACCTAGGGGTTTTATTTATCCATTTACTAGAGGATGCTCCTTCAATAATTACTGGAAGAGTCTCATTATGTGATTACTTCATCTTATGAGGAGGTGGAGTTTTAGTGGTGTGAGTTTCTTCCTTATCATGTTTTTTTTTCTATGCCAACTCTTTTTCCTCAACTGATTTTCATTACTCTTTCCTAGTTAAAGCCTTACATTTTATACTAGACTAAGGGGTTTTTATTTTATCAAGAGGGGTTACTTTTTTCCTTTCATCAACTAGACTTAGAAGGATATTTTTGAGTTGGTTTTCCCTTGGTGTACCTAGGATTTATAGAAGAAGTAGAAGGAGAAGGCTTAAACCTTTTTACTATTTTTGCAGTAGCATGCTCTTTTAAAATCTCCTACCTAACCCTTGTCCCCTTGGACCTATTATTTTAGGTATATACTCATTAGACAACATAAAATCATCCCAATAACTAGAAATTTATTTCTGTAAATCCCTTTCAATAACTTTGTAAAGTAGTGATGGGAAATGGAATTAGGTTTATCTTCTTGTATTGACTCTGCTCTTTTTTGCGACAAATGGAACAAGAAATTTAGATGATAAATGGGAATATCGTCGTGCCTCAAAAAAATCAACAATTTAAAGTGAACTCCATGCAAAAATTTGTACTAACCTTAACAGGCTATGTACTACATAACATACAATGCACATTGGTTATAGGGAGCTAGAAAAGAAAGTCTTTTGGTGCCCTTTTGCTTATCAATATTTAATTTTGGTTCTTGGTGAAAATAAAATTGAGCCCTTGTAGAATGCAGGCTCAATTATTCTAAAAAATTATCTCCTTCTTGAGACAACCCAGAAACCTCTACAATAATATCCTTACTACATTCAACTCTCAAACCCTTAATAGTGGCTACTTCATTATGTAGTGTATCCAAGAATTGAAATACAAATTATTCATCAAATGTACTTAGCTTATAAAAATAATCCAACCCTCCCTTTGCTTCAAAATTTGGTTGACATGCCTAACCTTCTAAGATTATGGTATAAATAGTCAGGTAATGTTGTATCATCTCACCACCCATCTTGGCTATGAAATCATAGTAATGAAACTCCAAATTTTTCAATAGCTCAGACACAGATATAAGGAAAATTTACAAGATTAATTTCAAGAAAAATAATTAGTAGAGATTGAATATTTTGTTTCTAAAAATAAAATAAAGGTTGTCACAAGTTTTCATAGTACTACTTATCATAATTAGTAGTATGTGTGTTTGAAATGATCCTCATTATTGATTTATTTTCATGAACCAAAGTACACCATCTTGCATTCATATTGATGAATGAATCTAATACATAATTATGACATAAAAAAAGTATTGACAAATAGAAGTTAAATAAAAAATGAGATACACAAAACAAGAATTACCATCCCTTTTCCTAGCTAAAATTAGGCATGAGGTCCCACCATGCCAACATTTTCAAGAATAGTGTGTACGATAAAAATTTTAACTAGAAAATAAAATGATATAAAATATATGTATGATGATAGAATACCACTTTCCATTGTATAATCATTGAATGATATGTGTTGCATAGTGGCCATGTGTCGAATTGATATGGTGAGGTGGATGGTGAATAAGACAGAAGCTGAGTTGGAAAATTATTATGGAAAAGTAATTTCACATAAAATGATAGGTTTATTATGATGTCTTTGAATTATTCAAAGAGATGACAAAATTGGGCACTTGACCTAGTTCCTTCCGCTATAGGAGTGTTAAGTTGTTCTTGAAATTGAAACTGCTATAGGAACTCTTCTCTATTATGTGGTTTATGATAGAGTATGAGTTGGTGACTATTGGCCAATAGTTTGAACTAGACATGATCTATAGTAGGCAATTTCACAACACTATTTGCAAAGATTGAGACTATTTCATATGGGCCCAACCATATAGTTTGAAACTTCCCTAGTGTATTGTAACGCCCCGCCAAGGGATCCAAAAGAAATAACCTACAGTCTAACTAAGTTTGATAGCATTTTTTTTTTTTAAAGAGAGTATAACATACACATCAAACACAAAGTAGCGGAAGCAATAACATACATAATAGGTTGCATTCCTTAAAGATCCCATGACGTTGAATCACATGTAAAATCTAATCTAAAACCAAGTCCATCATTCAATACATCCATATGAAAGAATAATGAAAAGTCCAATGTTCGTAAAATATACAATTGTTCTGAATGCCTCTTGGAAAATTAATTTGGAATGCTCATTCATCCACTGTACATGTCACAGGGTATGAAAGGCTTTAAAGAATATACAGAAACAAGATAAATATACATCATCCTCTTCGGATCCATGATACACGTGCAATGATTAAATGAAACCATTCTTCATACATAATAAATCCATACATCAAGAAATATACATACATCATAAAATGATACTACATCCAACATATAATATAACCATCTATCATAATGATCCATGAACAGAATGAAGGTATAAGCCAACAGTAATACTCCAGCCACAGTGTCTCAGATGGATCTCAATGGTAAGAGTAAAAAGCACTACCACCCGACCACGTGGAACCTAAATGGTCCACTCCCACCGCGCTGAGGAGACAGTCTCAAATCCCAATGGAATAACAAAACATGAACATAAATACTCTCTAAGTCTAGGAAATCCTATAAGTATGCTAACTCAAAGGTTCCTAAAATAGATTGACATCTAAACCCAGAGGCACACAAAGACACGTAGGAAATCTACCATGCAAGTGGGAAAGTGTCATCGCAAAAAGTCACGTTAAAAGTTACCCAAGTAATCCCTTAGGAATCTCGGGTCCCCTGTGATCTTGCGGCCACTAGTATCCTCTCGTACTGACGAGGCATACTATGAAATGCAAGGTCGTAACCAAGCGTTCTCTCTACCCCATCCTAGACTGTACTAGCACTCAAGGCATGGGAGAGAACATACAGTTATCTTATTAAATTCATTTAAGTCAGTATTTATGTGAGATGTTTTCACTTATCAAAACAACTTACAATGAGTTACCTTGGCAGCCACTTAGGGCCCCGGCCCCCATCGCAAGCCACTTCCCGACACTACACATAGATAACCTACCCTAGGCTCATGAAATCACAAATCACAAATATCACCTCAGCCCTATGCAAGCGACTAGAAAGCATCAAATGATAATCATAATGATCACAATAGTTCTCTATCAGCAACTGAAGGCATCAATGATAAATCACAATATCCATCAGTTCTTAGCAAGCAACCAGAAAAACTATCCCAAAATAAAACACAATACTGATCAAAGACTCCAAAATGGTCAAGTCAAACATGTCACAACATGACATCATCAAGAACAAATCACTTAAAGCACCTCAGCTTCACACAAGGAAACTGGAAAACAACAGCAACAGTAAATACATCCATTAGAGAGCATATCAACGCATCACTATGGTTGGGTTTAGAAAGATCGAGAACAAATAATCATAACGTCACAATCGCATAACGCCCAAGCCTCTGGTAACGTCCTAAACTGGTCAACACTACGACAATCCCAAAACCCCAAATCATAGAAGCATAAAGAAATCAAAACAGTATAATCCAGTTCATAGTTCGGGTTTGTTTCCATAATACACACTAAGGTTTAAGTTGAAATTCTCAGTTTGAGTTTCAATGAACATTTTTAATGTAAAGGTTTCTCACTATTTCCCTTATAATTTAACCCAATTATTTTTCATGAATATACAAGTATTCTCAAATTTAAAGTCAAATTTCCTAAAATAGATTAATCTGGAATAATCTTTATTTTATTAAGTTATAAAAATAATCAATAATGATTTTAAACAAAATCACTATGATTTTATTAAAATCAATTATTTAATTTTCATTTAATAATAACTCTTTTACTATTTTCAGATATTACTCTAACCATATTTAATTAAATAAATTAATATTTTATTTAAATATAAAAACATTTATTATTATAAAATTATTAACAATTTTTAATAAATTAAAAATTTATTAAAACAATTTTTTTTATTGTTAATATCTATTAACAAACTTATACTATTAAACATTGTTTAAAAAAAACAAAAAAAAATACAGTTACTCTGACGCCCTAAAAAAATAAAGCCGTACGGCCCTGTCACAGGGTACCGCAGGCTTTAAAAGCCATGTGGTCCCCTGCTGATGCAGGTCACCGCCAGCGGTTCAAATCGCTGGGGGGGCGAGGGAAAGGTAAGACCCCTCCCCATGCGTTTTATATTAATTTTATTATTATTATTATTATTTTTTAAAAGAAACTTTTAAATTTAATTAAAATCGTTTCTCAATACTTTCCTATTCAAAAATTTAATAAGATATGTTTATTATTATTATATAAATATTTTATAAATAATTTTTTTATAATTTTTTTTTTTTTTTTTTTTTTTTTAATAACATTCATAAATATAATCTGATAGAGAAAATAATATTAACCATTCGAATTTCAATCTACAATTTTCATTTATGAGTTTAGAATTTAACCCTTCCTCGATTAAATTCAGATTTCATTAATCTATCAAATAAGAATTCCTGATCACTCTTCTAATTTTTACGTATGCCGAATATATTGACAAGCATTTAATAATTTACAATATTGAAATATTTAAGCTTTCATCACAGAGAATTTGAATATACAATCCACAGGCATGAAGAAGACAGGAAAGGATAATTGCGTATTTAATCGATGATCAAAACACAAGACCCTACCTGATCCTGATGCTATTATGCAATCCCCAGGAACTGTAAGAGAATTCGCTTCTCTTCAATAACCTTCTTCCAAGAATCTTTCTTTGAAATTAGCCTTCTGAAATTCGCTTCCAAAAGTTGTCTCCCAAAAATTCCTGTCCAAATTCGTGCCCCCCCAAAAACTAAACCCCAAAGTTGTGATAAGAAGTTTTCTCCTCAAATCGGGGCACTAATTGTGCATTCACCCGAGAAGACTCTTTTCTCAACTGAGTTAACTCAAAATTAACTTTTATTATCTTTTCTTTTATTTTGCATTCATCTTTTCATGCACATTAAGTTGAATTATTAAATAACTTTATTTAATATTCCACTTGACTTCTATTTTAAATTAATTTATTACTTTAATTGCATGTGCACTTTATGAAATTAAAATAACATTATTATTTTCACTTATTTTATCTTTTTAATTAATTTCTCATATTTAAAACTCATGCTTGGATCATGCGATCTAGAAACCTTTAATAATTTAATATCTTTTCCACTTTTAATTTATTTAAGAAACTTTAATTGATAAAATATTTATTAATTCAATTAATAATAATATTTAGCATTTATTTAAAAATGAGCTCTAAATATATTATTATTAAATTAAATAAATATTATCACATTCTAAAATTATACTTAAAACTTTTATCTCCTAATTCAATTCTTTTTATTTAATTAATTTCTTAATTAATTAAATATAATTAAATATTAAAATATCATAATATTTTTCTATTAAATTAAATCATTAATTAATCTTTTAATTAGAATTAATTAATAGAAACCACATCAAGGACTCATAAGGTAACATACGAAAACCCATCATAGAAAAACACATACTAAATCAAACAAAAGGGTTATAATCACGAAATTACATCATTTGATGCATTTGGAGGGTACTTAACTCAGATACTTGTCCTAATTATCAATTAGGACAATTGGCTAAAAAGGGTTTAGGATTTGGACTTAAGAGTTTATCTCCCCTCTCTTACCATTGAGATAATGTGATAGGGTACGCTCATCCTGGCAATTTAGGGAAGTCGGTACCCGGTACCTGCAACCTGCATAAAATCCACGCATGTACAAACACAATATTTTAAGCTAAACAAACAATGGCAGGAAGTGGTGCATCGTGTAGATCCCGACTAGCAGGTGACTACGACTCCCTTCCTTAACCACATCAGAAACACCATACATAAAAAAAACAAACACGCACACCATACACATGCAGTATGGGGTAAGTATCCATAAGAAAGTGCATGTGATAATAAACCATCTAACTAATCATCATCGATAATTGAAAACATTGAATAATCATCATACATGCATGAAATATAGAGTACCAAGTAATCTCATCATATAATAAACTGAGTGTAAGAAAACATCTGATAATCTCAAGATAATGCTACTAATTATCAAACATAAAACTTGGCCTAAAAGAGTTTGGCAATGATATCAGGAATGTAACTAGAAAAATGTAGACTAGGGGCAGGCACTACATGTATGCTAATACTGGGACTCATATAGAAGTGCCCAATCACTGTTAGCAAACTGGTTCTCTTTTATGAATGTATCATGTCATTTTTTATTTTTTTGTTGAATTATCTTGATATTTTAGAGAGAATATTTCCTATATTCATCTATCCCATTAAGCTATAGGACCCTTTCATGTTGAGCTTGAGTGAGATCAATTTCCAGTTCTATGATTGCTCAAAGAGTCATGTGCTTGAATTTAATAGGCATTAGTGTTGTTTTTCCATAAATTTAATTCAAAAGGGATGAAGCTTGTAGTAGTTTTCCATGTTGTCCTATTGGCCTAAATTGCTTCAAGAAGGAAAATTGCCAAATCTTGCTTGTTGATAGATATAGTTTTTGTCAATATTGCTTTAATTTTTCTATTAGTTATTTCTGCTTGATCATTGGCCTGGGGAGTGTAAGAAGAAGACTTACCAAGCCTAATGGTGTACTCATTCATTAAAGTAGTGATCAGATTTGATGTGAACTAAGCACCTTGATCAAATACTAACTCTCTACGGACACCAAATCTAGTAAAGGTAGCTTCAAATAAAAATTCAAAAATATTCTTATCCCTAGAATGCTTCATAGGTTTGGCTCATTTAGTAACATAATTAGTGAAAACCAGGATAAAGGTTTTTCTATTTAATGTAGGCTCAATAGGTACTACAAAATTAAAACCACATTTATTAAAAGGTGTAACAATTTCCTTTAGTTACAAGGGCATCTCATCTAATTTGGTTGCTCTTCCCATTTTTTGGCATTTATCACATTTCTTGGTATACCTTGAAACATCATTGTGTAATGTAGACCAATAATAACATGTGGTCAAAATCTTGAATGTTTTCCTCTTTTCCACAAAATGACCACCACATGGCTCATCATGACATGCATTAAGAATTTCATATGTCTCATCTTCATGGGAACATATACAAATCACCCGATCTAGACCTGTATAAAATATGCATCTAGTTATCCAAGAAAAATTGAATCTTTTTATCAATTAGCAATTGTCTTTTCTAAGGGGAGAAGTTTATTGGAGTACTTTTTGTAGCAAGATAGTTTTCTATATCATCATACCATGGATTTTTAGTTGATATGAAATAGATATGCTCATCTAGAAAGTTATCATCAATTGTTGTAGGATCATCTAGAACTTGCAACTGAGATAAGAAGTCTGCAACTACATTTTATCTTCCTGGCTTGTCTATTGTCTTAATATCAAACTCCTACATGAGGATTAACCACTAAGCTAATCTCCCTAAGATAACAAGTTGTTCATCATATATTTAAATTTTTCATGATCAGTATGCAAAAAAATATCATACCCTATTATATAATGCCTAAACTTGTTAAGTGTATAAATAATAGCAAGCAATTCTTTCTTAGTCACGGTATAGTTTAATTCTGCTCCTTCCAAGTTTTGTATATTATAATAGATGGCATGTTCTATTGCTCCCTCTTTCTATCTAAACAACACCTATTGCACAATCTGAAGCATCTATATGAATATGAAATGGGAGACTCTAAGTAGGGCTTCTCAATATAGGTGCTTTAGTTAAGACTTTTTTCAACTATTGAAAGGACTTATCACAACCAGAGGTCCAGGAAATATGATGGTGATGCAATTTGACTAAAGTCCTTTATAAATTTCCTGTAGTAACCAACATATCCTAAGAAACTTCTAACATTTGTTTTCTTTTCAAGGGTAGGTAGTGTACTGATTACCTCTATCTTTTTTGGGTCCACCTGAATTCCAAGTCCTCTTCCATCATTATAAAAAACTTTTCACTTTTTAGAAGTAAATTATGTTCTTGATACCTCTTAAGTACCCTTTATAAATTATCTTGGGCTTCTTCAAAAGTAGGTACATAAGAAATGATGTCATCCATATAGTTAGTAGAGATACCAAATAACATATTGAGTAAAACTCTTTGGAAAGTAGAAAATTCATTACACAAGCCAAATGAAAGGACTAAATATGAAAACATAGCCCAAGTACAAGTAAATTTGGTTTTATCCTAATCTTTGAGTTCTATCTAAATCTAATTGTACCCACTAAACCCATCAAAAAGGGAGAAATACTTTTTTTACAACTAGATTACCAAGCCATTGATCTATAAAAGGAAGTGGAAAGTGATTCTTCTTAGTGGTCATGTTGAGTTGTCTATAGTCCATACACACCCTCCATTCTCCCTTTTTCTTAGGTACTATGACTAAAGGTGAGATCCATTGGCTATCAGAGGTAAGATAGATAAACCTAGCATTAAGTAAATTTTGTAGCTCATCTTTTGGTATGTCCCTTAGGAATCGATTAATCATCCTTTGTGATTCTCTAAAAGGTTTACATTCTGGTCTTATGTAGAGACTATGGGTGGAGAGTCTAGGATCTAATGCCTCATGTCTGTGTAATTGTAGGGAAAAAAAAATTGGCTTTCCTATAGAAACTTGAGCTGTCTATCTAGGTGGATCAATGAAAGGTTTTTATTAGCATTCAACTCCTTGCTTGGACTAGATTCTATGTTTAACACCTTATCTAACATTGTTGCTTCTAAAAATATAGAAGATGATAACTCATGATGTAGAAATGTGTGAAGATATTAGATGTTGTAGAAAAGTTAGGTGTACTCTTAGGAAGAAGTATTGTCTAAAGGAAATACTACTATCATAATATAGTGGAGGATTGGTACTATATTCATTGGAAAGGATAAATGTGAGAATATCATTGACTTCCTAAGAAATCATGAATAGATTATGGTTAATTACCGTGAGTTGGCTTCCCAAGTTGGTTTCTATTATCAACTAGATATAGCAAAAAAGCCTGATCAGTTTCCAATTGAGCTTTAGTAGGAGAGTATGTGCTAGCTTTTTAGTATGTAAACCATCACATATTATCATCCTTCTATAATGGTGAGTTATACAAGCATCTATTGTGGCTAACCTTTTTCTACCTAGGATGATAGGATACCCTTCTAAAGTGTCTTTTCAAGATAAAATGACCAAATCTTCCAGATATTCCCATGAATTTAATGTCACAATTACATTCTTAACTATTCCATTAGGTTTAATAATGGAGCTATCAGCAAGTTGAAGGATAGTATGGGTTTCTCTAAGGTCAATTATATTTAGTTATGGAAAAACTTCTTTTGTCATGACATTGATAGTTGCTCCTAAATCAACTAAGGCATTATAAACCTAAATTCTATTAATGTAAACTGCAACAACAAGACTTCCAAGATCAAAGTACTTAGGTACTACCAACTTATCTGACATCAAATTGGATAATTGACCAAGGATATGAATAGTCTAGGGATACTTCTTTTCCTACCAAGATTTTTTTCAAAAGCTTATTTGATTGTATTGGTTTAAAATGGTACTTCTTTAATAGCATCTAGTAATGGTATTTTTATATTCATTTGTTTTAATTGGTTTAATAATTTAGCATCTTATGTATTCTCAATTATGTTAGCAATTTGAGCAAGCCTTCAAGGAAATGACAGAATCTTCATTGTAGGAGTGGAAGGAGGAATAAGTGCATCTTCTTTTTCATCAAGTACATCTTTAGAAGCTACCTCTATTATGGAAAGCCCTTTAAGTGCATGAAGAGTAGTTCCTGATCTTAAGCGTATGTCATTAAGATTGATAGAATAGGTTTTTTTGTTCATTAGATTGCTTACTGTTGGGGTTGGGTGTAAGTTGGGTAGGTAATTGAGTTTTCTTACGATGGTTTGTATTGGCTATAGGAGGAGGTGGTAGTATGTCTTGTTTTTGAGTTGATTACTTTATGGCTTGTCGATTAGGTTAGTTAGACTCCCATTGAGGTGATTATTTCCAATTACCCTATGGGGGTTGTCCCTAATTGAATTGCTACCAATTCTGTTGAGGTTTCTACCACTAGTTAACTTGCCAAAAAAAATTTGGGGTTGTTATTCTTTAGAATAACTAAGAGTGGGGTGAATCAATTATCCAAGGTCCAAATGTACAAATAAAACTTATCAATTCTTAGTAGACCCATATCCATAAAATCTTAATATGCATGCATCCATTAGATCATAAAATACTTTATTTTTTTAGGTTATTATCCTATGTCAAAACAACTTTGCAAAAATGTAAACATGAAACAACATAAGAACATTCACACAATTTGACACAAGGATTTTATGTGGAAACCCAATTTGGGAAAAACTACCAGTAACATGCTACTAATTCTCACTCTTCTAAAGTGATGCCCTGTGAAAGGCCAACCCTATTAAAGGTTACAATACACATTGTTAAATGTGATCCAATTAATGAATTTCAATCACCCTATTAGGAGTCGACCTTGTTAGAGGAATTTAGACCATTCCATTAGAATGTCACCTAGTCAAAGGATTTACAAATGACTGTTAGGTCAACCTTAATCCAAAGGATTTATCCTAGACTGATACAATGATTAGAAAGTAATAGTAAGGTTTGATTTGATAATAAATTACAACTCACAGATTATAGATCTTTGTTTCAATCCTCCATTCTACTTGGCATTCATACACTTCAACTCTGATAGCTTGTCCATCCTTCAAGCATTCATATTATTAAACCTTCTTGCTTTGTATGCCAACTGTAGTCACTTTTGTTCAACCACTAAATGAAGCAATACCCTAGACTCCTTGTCTTCCTTAGGTTCTTATACATGACAACCTTTTCTTTTGACTAGCTATCTCTACAAATAGAGAATTCAAATCTTTTTTTGCTTAACCACAATCATCTATTTTATGGTTAGGTAAGATTAGGTATAGTACAATGAATCTACCCACTTTTCCATTTGGTTCCTCTAGAAACTTCTTCTACAATCTTCCTTGAATTTGCCTCAAAATGGTTTACCTTGAATTTTGTGCTACTAGCTCATCATAGTTATCTTCCACATGCTTCACATAATTCAAGAAAACAAAATAGTTGGCTCAGATTCATCAAATCTTTGATTTAACAATGTTTGTTGTCACTTGGAAACTATATTGTTTTGTCACTTGGCCAACACTAGTTCACTCAAAAAATACTAAAGTTTACTAATGCTCAGCATCAACTAAAATTTACTCGGCATATACTAATAATCACTTGGCTTACACTATTTTTCATCTTTTCTCAGCACGTCTTGTTTTTCACTTGGCTTCCATTGACTTTTTCTCGGCTTGCACTAACTTCTTACCAAGGCTTGGTAGACACTTTTCTTACTTGATCTTCTTCTAGTCTTAACTTGAGTAATCTTTCATTTCAAACTTTAAGTAGATAAACAATATACTATAATATCAATGTCTTACTTGGTCCTAGTGCTTCTTTTACATACCAAATAACTCAACCTTTCTCTAGGTGTTATTGATATCTCCTATTTTCAAATCCTCTTCAACAATCAACTAAATCATAGCTTTTAGACCAAAAAGAAATTATCTCACTAGAAAGTAGCAAGTTTGACATCATTGACAAAATAATGATTGTTCCATTACAGGTGCTTCTCTTCAAAACAATTTTATATCAAAAATATCCCTCTTTGGCATTGATGGCAAACTAAATACCAACAACACTACCAAATAGAAAGTAAATATTTGAAAATTCTCCCTCTATTAGTGTAGTATATGTCCTTCCTCTATGTAGAATATTTGAAAATTCTCCCTTTATTAGTGTAGTATATGTCCTTCCTCTGTGTAGGGCAATGTGAGTTTTCTCAAGTCTCTTTTACTACTTCCTCTTTCTTATATCTCCCTCTTTCTGATATTCAGGTATCTATCCCTCTCTATACTTATATCTCCCTATACTTATTTTCTCCCTCAGTACCTATATCTCCCTCTTTGACAACAATGTTGAAGACTTGTCATCTTTATATGCAGATATAATCAATTCTAGATTCTCCCTCTATCACCTTATGTGATTGTATCATTTCAATTCAAATCCTTCATTACTTTAGGAAGCTCCTAAAGTAATATCCATTGTATTAATTTGTAAGATACAACATTTAACTCAGTTGATGAAGAGCACTACTCATTCTTCTTAAGTAGCTTTGGATAGGGGTATCGGCCCTAGTTTACCTCTTAGATACGCATGTGCATCCTTAGGTAAAGATTTTGTGAATATATCAACTATCTGTTCTTTTGTATTCACATATTCCTTCCTAACTTCTTTGTCTTGAACTAACTCTCTCAAGTAAAAATACTTGATTGCAATGTGATTAGTCTTTGTGTGCATTATAGGGTTCTTTGATATGTTTATAGCACTTGTATTATCACAATAAAGTACCATAGGTTTAGTGATTTCCTCTTTCATACCTTTGAGTAGTTGTTTGATCCATACCACATTTGTACAATTTACTACAATAGCCACATATTCAGCTTCAACAGTAGATTGAGTTGTGCAATTTTGTTTCTTGTTGGTCTAGGTGACCAACCTCTTTCCTAAGAAAAATGCTTCCCACCACTTGTGCTCTTTTTGTCATCAATGTTACCAGCCCAATTAGCATTTGTGTAGGCTCTCAACTCAAATTTTTTATTTTTCTTGTAGTATAGACCATAGTCTTATGTTCCTTTCAGACATCTCATAATTCTCTTAACAACCATCAAATGAACCTCCTTATAATTTACAAATAATCTTGCAATAATCCCAATAGATAATGCAATGTCAATTCTGCTATGTACTGCATATTGCAACTTGTCAATCATAGACCTATACAATGTTTGATTCACATTAGCAAAATTATCATTCATTGACGGTTTGTGTCCTGTCACCATAGGTGTGCTAACTGGTTTTGAATCTTCAAATCCAAAAAAATTCAATATTTCTTTCGCATACTTAGACTGAGTGATGTATATAACATATTTTATATGATGTTCTTGCAAACCAACAAAGAACTTGATCTCTCCAAACACAGACATCTCAAATTCTTTCTTCATTTCATTTGCAAATGCTTTACATAATCCATCTTGACCTCCAAATATGATATCATAAACAAAAATTTCAGCTAGTAAAAAACCTTTATCTCCTTCTATCTTCAAGTATAGATTGTTGTTATCATCAATCTTCTCAAAACTAATCTTCATAAGACAATTGTGAAACCTTTCATGCCATGCTCTTGGGGATTTCCTTAAACCATATAAAGCTTTATGTAATCTACATACCATTTTTTATTATTAGCATCAACAATTCCTTCTAGTTGCTCTATGTAAACCTCTTCTTCTAATATGTCATTCAGGAATGTTGACTTCACATCCATTTGATAAACTTTGAAACCTTTGTATGCAAAATAAACAAGAAGAGTTCTTACTCCTTCCAATCTTGCAATAGGGTCAAATGTTTCTCCATAGTCTATTCATTCTTCTTGTGTGTACCCCTTTCAAACTAATTGTTCCTTATTCCTTGTGACTTCACCATTTTTATCTAACTTGTTTTTGCAAACCAACTTGGTTCCAATCACATTCTTGTCCTCTGGTCTGGGAACTAGAGTCCATGTCTTGTTCTTCTCAATCTTTTCAATCTCTTCTCTCATGGCTTTTCTCTAATCCTCATTTTCTAAGGAATCTTTCACTATCTTAGGCTCATGCATGCTCAACAAAAATGTATCACTTCTTAGCATGTTTCTTGTCATTGGTCTAGCATCTTTATCACCAATAATTTATTCAGCAAGGTGATTTCTTTTGACATACTTTGACAATCTTGGTTCTGCTCTTCTTTCTTCAATAGGTCTATCAACTTTAGAATCACAAAGTACTTCTCTATCAATTAATTTAGCATCTCTTTCATTTAAACTTACCTCAAAATCTGAATGTGCCTCACCTTCTTTCTACAACTCAGCTCCTGACTGTAACTTGGTTCTTGAATGCAACTCAGAATTCATTGTAAGTGACTCAATAGTCACAAAAACTTGTTGTTGATTAACAACTTGATTTACAGCATCTTCATCAGCAAGCATACCTTCATAAAAGTATACAAATGATTTGTATTCTTCAGGTTCGTTCATAGATTCTACTTCATGTACCTCTAAATATTCATCAAACTTCACATTTACGCTTTCCACAACATTGTTAGTGTTAATATTTAAACATTTATAAGCTTTACTTCTTATGGAATATCCAAGGAATATACCTTCTTTACTTTTAGCATATAATTTCCATTCTTGAAATCCTTAAAAATGTAGCACTTGCTTCCAAATACCTTAAAATATTTTTACATTGGATGAGTATCCATACCATAATTAAAAAGATGTTGAATGAGTACCTTTCTTGACTTGCACACAGTTTAAGGTTTAAAGAGTTGTACTTACAGACTCTCTCCAATATTTCAAAGCAACATTTTTCTCCATCATGAGTATCCTAGCACAATTCATTACAAATCTATTCCTCCTTTCAGGAATATCATTTTGTGGAAGGGTTCTAGGTGTATAAGTTTGTCTTTTGATTCCTCTATCATTACAAAACATCTCAAACTCATTTGACATAAATTCTCTGCCTCTATCAAATCTCAGACATTTCAAGCTTTTTCTTGTCTCCTTTTCAACTCTAGTTAGGTATCACTTAAATATTTGGAAAGCATCAGTTTGTTTCATTTTTGTTTTATAAACATCACTGTCATCATCCTAGAATAATCATCAACCAATAGGATAGTGTATTTTTCACCTTTGTAGCTTTGCACATCAATTGGTCCACACAAATTAATATGAAGATTCCCCAAAATTTCTTTAGAGGTGTGTCTTACTTTTAAAACTAGATTTTGTCATCTTTCCTAACAAACATTGTTTGCAAATCATATTGTTAGGTTTCTTCAATTTAGGCAAACCTTTGACTCTTTTCATGTTACTGATATTGACTAAGTTATCGAAGTTAATATGACATATCCTCTTGTGCCATAACCACACATCATCAAATTCTACAACAAGGCAAGTAGCATCATTCATATCAAGATAAAGTAGATTACCTTTAGTCTAATCACCTTTCCCAATTAGTTTCCTACCAATGTCATAGATCTTTGCTATATTGTTCTCAAACTCAACTTTGCAACCTGAACTATTTAATTGTGACACACTCAAAAAGCTATATTTAAGTCCTTCTACATAATAAGCATTATCATACATGATCTGTTATGTGATTTTGATTGATCATTTTCCTTTTATCAAACAAAGGTGCATCATTACCAAACCTTACACTATTTCCATCATAATAATCAAGGATAATGAACTTATTTTTATCTTCAATCATGTGATGTGAACACCCACTATCAAAGATTCATTTGTCACTCTTGTTCACATAGAATAATAGTGCAGTTACCTCATCCTCATCAGAATCATCCTTCATTGCAACATACACCACTTCATCATCATGGTCATTAGATCCATCTTTGGTTTCCTCTTCAGCAATGTAGCAAGACTTCTTGCCTTTATCTTTGTAATCTTTTTTGTCCTCATCTCTTTTACTTTTTCATTTGTCTCCACTTCTATTGTTCTTGTTCTCTGAACATCTAGTAGCAATATGACCAACCTCATTGCAATTAAAACACATGATAGGTACCTCACCTTTGAATTTGCCTTTTTCTCTGTGAAATCTCCTTGCCAACAATGCCTCAAGTTGTTCTACATCCTCCTCATCTATATTATTTTCACTAGAAACACTTTTTACATTTTTCTTTTTCTCTTTAGGTTCCTTTAATGATAGTTTGGCTTTGAAAGAAGATTCAACATTCTCAAATTTGAAATTATCATAATTAGAGAGCTTAGGGCAGTGAACCTACCCTACCAAACCTTCAAGAGACAGATTAGTATTAGGTGTACATCTTAATTCTTGTATGGCAGAGACTCTAATAGAATAGATGGAAAGTAATGTTCTCAATATAGTATCATCATCAAAGATACCATTAGCTCCTCTTATAGCATAACAACATCTTCTATTCTAGAGCAATATTAAACAATATTCCCACCTTCTTACATCCTCATATCATCAAACTTACCTCTTAAACTTTCAAATAAACATTTTTATCTCCTCCATAAATAGTTTTGCAAAAGTCTAATGAAGCTACACCTAGGAGGTTATTGTCCTATGTCAAAACAACTTTGTAGAAATGTAAACATGAAACAACATAAGAACATTCACACAATTTTACACAAGGATTTTATGTGGAAACCCAATTTGGGAAAAATCACCAATAACGTGCTACTAATTTTCACTCTTCTAAAGTGATGCCCTATGAAAGGAAAACCCTGTTAAAGGTCACAATACACATTGTTAAATGTGACCCAATTAAAGAATTTCAATCACCCTATTAGAAGTGAGACTTGTTGGAGGACTTTAGACCATTCCATTAAAATGTCACTTAGTTAAAGGATTGACAAATGACTATTAGATCAACCTTAATCCAAAGGATTTACCCTAGATTGATACAATGATTAGAAAGTAAAGTATGTCTTTGTCTAATAACAAATTATAACTCACTTGCAGATTACAAATCTTTGTTTTAGTCCTCCATTATGCTTGGCATTCATACACTTCAACTTTGATAGCTTGTTCACCCTTCAAGCATTCATACTCTTAAGCCTTCTTGCTTTGCATGCCAACTGTAGTCAATTTTTTTCAGCCACTAAATGAATAAATACCCTAGATTCCTTGTCTTCCTTAGGTTCTCGCACATGACAACATTTACTTTTGACTAGCTATCTCTATAAATAGAGAATTCATATTTTTTTGCTTAACCACAATCGTCCATTTTAGGGTTAGGTAGGATTAGGTGGGATATAATGAACTACCCACTTTTCCATTTGGTTCCTCTAGAAACTTCTTCTACAATCTTTCTTGAGTTCTCCTCAAAATGGTTTACCTTGAATTTTGTGCCACTAGCTCATCATAGTTATCTTCCACATGCTTCACATAATTCAAGAAAATTAAATAGTCAGCTCAGATACGTCAAATCTTTGATTTAACACTGTTTGATGTCACTCGGCAACTATATTGTTATATCACTAGGCCAACACTAGTTCACTTGGAAAACACTAAAGTTTACTAATGTCTGACATCAACTAAACTTTACTCAACATATACTAACAATCACTCGGCTTACACTATTTTTCATCTTTGCTCGACACCTCTTATTTTTCACTCAATTTCCATTGACTTCTGCTCGACTTGCACTAATTACTCAGCAAGGCTTGGTAGACACTTTTCTTACTTGATCTTCTTCTAGTCTTAACTTGAGTAATCTTTCATTTCAAACTTTAAATAGATAAACAATACACTATAGTATCAATGTCTTACTTGGTCCTAGTGCTTCTTTTACATACCAAATAACTCAACCTTTCTCTAGGTGCTATTGTTATCTCCTCTTTTCAAATCCTCTTCAACAATCAACTAAATGATAGTTTTTAGAACAAAAAGAAATTGTCTCATTAGCAGGTAGTAGGATTGATATCATTGACAAAATAATGATTGTTCCATTCCAGGTGCTTCTCTTCAAAACTATCTTATATCAACAGGTGTTGCCAATTTTGGGTAGGCTATTGTCATTGATTATTTAGGGGCTTCTAAAAATTATGATTGTTCCATGGATGTTGAGGTTGCTTTGACCAATTTTTATTCCAATTGGAACCTTGGGGGGGCATAATTTTGGGTGTATTAATTTTCTCATTGATTACTATTATTATAACTAGAATTTTGCAAGGGATCTTAAGGCATGCCTTATCTTTAATCCTATGGACTTCATTGAGAAACAACATTAAAGACTTCCCCATTCTCCTTAATAACTTTGGATTTAGTAGGCATTGGTTGAGTCTCCAGATTTGAAATTGTCTTGCACTTGCAATTTTTCTTCTTCTCCCTGCAATTTGAGTAGAATCCAGCTAGCTTAGCTTCAGCTTCCTTGTGCTTTCTTTTAGCTTACAAGGTATCCAGTTGGGTGGAAACATTTTTGATGATATCTTGCTTGAAATTAGGTAAGAGATTAGAGGTCTCTACTTTAGATACCCAAAACCATTGAATTTTCCTTGTGTGGATCAAATCCCTCTTCCTTTCTTCACAGTTTCCCATGAGTAGTTGAGAAAAATCCTCTTGATATCACCCCATATTCTTTAGGTAAAATCATCTCCCTCCATAAGGTCCAAAGCTTGAACACATGCATAATTAACACCTTTCAAGAAAATGTGTTTTTGAGGCTCTAAATTCAACTAATGTTTGTATTCTTCTACATATTGAACTTGAACCTCGAGACATAATCTTCCAAGGTCTCATCCTCTTTTTGTGATATATTAAAAATGTCATCTCCAATTGTAAAAGAAGGAATGTTCTTCAAATTTTTATTATCGTGTTGGTTAGGTATAAGAAAGGGAAAAGTATGTTGTTCCATCTTTGGTGGTGGTGGAGGTACTCCTTGTAGTCCTAGCTAATAAATGAAAATGGGTAGAGAATTATCCTAGTATTCTAGTTCATAAAAGAGGTGGCTCAAGCGTAATAATCCTTTAAAAGATGGGGTGAAGGCAAGTGTCACTAGGCATTAGCAAATGGATTTTCAAATTGTTGGTCATCTCCAAAGTGTCGATTCACTTCTTGCTTTCCTTCTTGGTCTTTTTCTTTGGGGATTTCTAGCTCGAGGTAAATAATTTCTTCTATTTCAAAGGGTTCATTCTGAGGAAGGAGTCTCTCAAGGCAGTCTCTTCTATGCATGCAAAATGGATGAAAATAGAACTTTATATTGTGCAAAAACTAGGAAAATAACCCTTAGGAATGGTTTAGATTGACACCATCCTCAGAAATGACACCAAAAATGGTTGGCCAATTAATCGGCTTTGATACTAGGGTGTCTTATTCATGACTTACAAAGTGGACATCCTAAAGAAGCAACCAAATGACTTATTAGACCCGTTTACAGTAGCAATCAGGGATGTTAACTTGAAATAGTGTCTACAAAGTATATGCTCTAAATTAACTTAATTTCCATCACTAAACTATGGAAATTAAATTATTTATAACTTAAATGATGGACTCTAGAAGGAAAATAAGTTACTCTAGTGAAAAAAAATTCAATTGCAGATAGGAGTCTACTCGCCCTACCTATGTTGCAGAAGCAACCAAGTCTGCTACTAAATGGTTGTTGGAACAATAGAGTACTAATTTATTTCTAGAAAAGAAAGAAACTAATTCCAACTACTAACAAGGTTCACTGACCAAGTGAGCCCCCTTGAATGATTCAATGACCCAATTCTCAAGATAAAATAGTGGAGAACAACACTTTCATTTTATTCATTCTCAAAACATCATGAGTACAAGATGAAATGTAAACTAATCTATTACTAATGTTATTCATATTACAATCAACTTCTTAACTAACTAAAAAGTAGATGAAACGTTAAAAAATATTCCTAAATCTATAATCCCTTCAACAACAAGAATTTAGCAAAAGAATTTAATGAATTACAACATCATGAGATATTTCCTCATTCATGGAACAAGTCTTCCAGAAATATAGCACAATGTAACACTAGATTCATGTACAAGGAATTGATTACTATCTTGACCAAATCACAAGATAGTATTTATCAGTTAACCACCTTCCTTTATGTAGTTATTATTTAAATTTTTCTACTCTATGCTTGATGGTGTTCCATTGCTCCATTTGACTTGTTCTTGCAAAAAGTTAGTAGCACATGTCAAATTTCAAAACATATATCCATAGCATTAATCCATAGAAAGAATTTACCATACTAACTAACTCTTGCATATGTAAGAGAGTTGGTTGTAGGAAACCTACCCAATAAAACATAGGGAAAAAGATAGAAATTTCTTTATTCATGTATCACCAACTTATATTACATTATGATCATAAGTTCTATGTATAACATTATAGTCCTAGAGTCTTAAAACATCAAACCAAAATAAGTACAAGTATATGTCAGTTTATATGGAAGATTGTTTATAAAGTGTTTTAGGAAATAACCATATAAATTTTTAAGATATCATAAACTAAAGAACTATAATAGGCCTCTAATGGCCCTCATCGGTCATAAGAAATGGTATTAAAATTTAGTAAAGGATTTGCAATTGATATTTCATGAAGTAAAGCGAGCAAATGAAATTAATCTTGTAACAACTACAAGGAATATCTAGCACATTCTTGAAGAAATAAATTTGCAATCATTAATTATTTACCAAAGGTAATAGAATTTATGTACCAAAAATATATTGTAGTCATATATTTCCTATAATTTGTATTAGGATGGGGGATGTAGTGTCCTAGATACAATTTATGACTTAGGAACAAATGTTCCTTTACTTAGGGATTGGACATCACAACTTGCAGCCAAATTAGGACCTAAGACATCATTTAATCATCAACCCATGGATGTTAAACTTGAAAAGGAATAACACAATATATGCACTAAGTTCCTTTTAGACATGGATTCTACTTGGATTCATCCTACTAGAATGTAAATGATTATTCTACTTCTACTACAAGTAAATACGATTATTTTTCTAGTGCTTGCATGAACAACAGATAGCTTTGTGCTTTTATCAGCTGAAGGAGTAGTCATGCTAAGATATTATTGAAAAATAATACAAAAGACATAACTTAAACTTAACTAAAAATTCTGGTAACTAACCTAGGTTATCAAAAATGAAAGAGGCAGACTCCCTGATTGGCCTTCCTTGGATAGTGTCCAGATTAACACAATAGATCTAAATAGAAAGCTTCATAACTTTATTGATAATCATTCAACAGGTACACAAATCTACTCACAAGTGAGTCGTTATTACATCAACCTATCATCCCCTATTCTTACTAAGAGTGAACAAGATCATTTTATTCAAGAGTTCCAACTAACTAACTATGTTCTTCCATGAAATGGGAAAATATTTATTACAGCATTATCTCTTCACAATGAAGAGAGATTTAAATTAGAATGAGGAAAGAGTCAAAATAGTTAAGATTATTAAGGAACCACTGCCCTCGATTGTTGGATCATAAAGAAGCATTATTGCTAGATTTGTGGTGAACAATAAATCTCTCATGGAACCCTTTTAGTGCATTCCAACAAAGAGTGGCTAGACCATCAACTGCCTCCTTGTTTATTACTGAAAAGTCCCTATTTGACATGGTTATGTAGTAGCTTTTAAGTAGTAGCCCTATCTTTTCCTCAACTCTAGTACCTACACGTTCTAACTAAAAATATTACAATCTCGAGTTAGCTAAACATAAAACTTTTCATATGATTCATCATTCCATCCACATGTTCATTTCACATATTTAAGTTAAAATAGTAATTCCTTATAGTGGTCATAACACTCATGATAACAATGGCTATAGGAAGTTCTTAAGCACATGATTTCAAAATGCATATCTGTCATGCCCAAAATATGAGGGCAAAAACACACAACGACTTTTTTTTTTTTAATTATTTTTTTTTTTAAGTTAACAATTAAAAGTCACTAAGTCTGATACTTTTATATCACAGTACAAGAATAGGTTCGCTACATTTCCTCTTAAGTTTATAATCATGAAAATGAATTAATCGTAAATTTTGAACTCTCATTGTTAAAATGATATCGACATTCGTTCCACTATTACATTACTTATACATCATTATATTTAAAATTATTGAATAACAACTAAAACGAAAAAGGATCTAATAAAATTGAGAAATTAAATCAAAGAACAAATTTGTTTTTAAAAAAATGTCACATCTCATCATACACATAACTATCCTCTATTTAGCTTCGATCAATTATTAACCTCTTAGATGAACATCAATTGACAATCTAACTAATTTATTGAAAAGTCCCAGTTAATAATCTTAACTAAATCAAAACTTAACTACATTTACAATACTAATAAAACAACTAATTAAATAACTTAACATTCTAACTTAAATAAATATTAAAACTAACCTAACATCTAATCTTACTAAATTAATACTTAACCTTAAACTAAATAAAATTAAACTATACTAAAGAGAATTAATTAGATAACTAATAAATAAATAAAATCACATTAAAATTGTTTTAATTAAAACATACTAATTCCATAAAGAAGACTTTAAAGTTAGAATTAATTTATTATTCTAACAACTAAAATTCTATTCTATACTAACATCTCCCTATCATATAAATATTATGTGACGACCCAATATCACAGATTAACTACTAATCTAATCCTATTATTGAATAAAACCTACATTTAAGTTCTAACTTAACATCTCTAAAACTAGCCTAGACTTCCTACCTATACCCTAGGCTACCTATAACACCCACTAGCCACTACTTGGTTATATTCCTTCATAACCCACGCTGCCCCATGCGTACTGACATCAGTGCAGTCCTGTCCCCACCCTGCGTGGGTGATGGCTTATAAAGCCATGTGCAAGAGTTGGGGTATTGGGAAAAGAGGGTTGAGAAGTTATGATTAAAAATTATAATTAATTTCCCTTTTTTTTTTACTTCCTTTCCCACTCAAAATCGAAATGACATGACATGAATGTCATGTGTCAGATGAGATGAGTAGGTGGTCAGGTAGACAAACCAAGCCTTAATTTGGAAGTGGAGGAAAAAAAAATTGCAAGAGATGGAAAAAATAGTAATTAAGGTGGGTGAACTTTTAAATATTTTTTTTTTAAAGGAAGATTAAAATAGACATAGACTACTAGCAGCCTCAAGGAGTTAATGAAAAAGTTTTATGGTTGGGAAAAATCACAAGGCATACAATTAGATATTTTAATTTCAAATGCAATTGATTCAAATTCTTTTTATATGATTTAATATTAGATTTTAATTGCAAGTCAAAGGAATAATACAGAGAATATTCTTTGTGGCATAAGAGGGAATTTTTTTTTTTTTTTCCCATAATCTTTTCTTTTCTCTATTATTCATCCTGGTTCAAGGTTCCATCGGGAAAGAACCAGTAAGAAAACCCAATGTCTTTGCCCGCCAATACATCAAAATTCAATTACACTTTACATAATTTTTCAAATCAATTGAAATCTCTTCAAAATCTTTCACAAGTGTTTTCTTCCAATACTTCAAAACTTCAAGGAATACAATGAGAACAAGAGTTGAACCCGGGTGAATCATCACAACATCAAGAACAATTCAAGCATACACCCTAACCCAGTTTTACACAATAGATCCAAACATAGGACCTGACTAGGGGGGAGGTGGATTTTCTCAATGGGAGATGTCAATCACCATACCATACCATAACCCTTTTGGGGCTAAAACTTCAAGAATTTCCATTCTTTTACAAGGCCCTTTCGAGGCTACTATCACAAGGATGTTCATTCCTTTCCATATTCAATATTTCACAATATCAACAAGGTGTGTGATGACCAGTAGGGGCCCATACACCCTACCCTTTTTCCCTCCTCTCACCATGAAAGGAGACTTTTCACCATTGAGGTCCAACTAAGGCCCTACCCCCGTACATGGCCACTTCTTCCCTATCCAAGGGTGAGTGATGCCAAAACAATCCCCATGAAATTTTTTGAAAACACAAAACATCAAGAAAAGCATAAGAATGCATCAAGAAACAAACAAGAATCCCTCCAAACCTATCCCAACACACAAGCAGGCACAAACAAAGAATAACACATCAACTTATACATGATTCATGCATAGACAACATGAAGAGTGATACAAAGGAGTGAAGAATCCCTACCTTCACCAAAGAGTTATGGTAAATGATCAAATTGAGAAGAGCTCTTTCCCTTCCTTGCTTCAATCTTCTAAGACTCCTCTCTAAATGTAGAGATTGGGTAACAACCTAAACTACTCCAAAAAGGGCCTCTAAATAAGCCTCAAACTCAACCACCAAAGGGATCAATAACTTCTCCCACCCACCTACAAATCTAGAAGCTCCTAACTCAACACATACTATGGTTAACCACTAAGTGGAGGTGAGGTGAGACAACTCATGGTAGCCATATTCAATTTTTGCACAAAAGCAAAAAGAGACTTTTTGAGTGATCTCAAAAGTCAATAAAAGGGGCTTAAGGGTTGGAAAAGACCCCCAACCCATACCTATACCCCTTGGGTATAATTATTTCAAGCTTTAAAGCCTTAGGAATAGGTTTGGAGCCAAACAAAAGTTAGGAAAAAAATTAGGACCAAATAACAACTCTAACAATGCAGATTAAGCACTGATCCAAATTAAGGGTGGCTAAACTCGATTAAGAACCCAATTAGAAAACTAACACTAACTTAAACCAACTTGAGTCCAAAGGTTATACAACTAACCCTAATTAGCACACTGAAGAACATAAACAATTTACGAGTGTCAAGCGACACTAAAAGAACATAGTTATGAACACTAACATTCACTGAACACAGAAAGATACATACATACATCTCACAATACAATCCTTGAATTATGAACAACAAGGTTTCCAAAATTAGCACATAGAGATCAGTTATGTTCCTCCGTAGGGTTTCTCGGCTAAATATCTGCACACTCATTGCACACATTAATAGTCTCGTAAAATCACATGTATATATATATATATATATATATATATATATATATATATATATATATATATATATATATATATATATATATATACGTATCAGAAATCCACATAAATTGAAACATACATCAATAAGGGTTTCTTTCATCCTACTTATATCTTTAATCATAAAGATTCCAAAATCAATATGTTAATCATGCACTTTACTTAATTCATCAACATACATATACCTAAAACCTTAAATGACGAACATCAAATATCTAGAAGTAACATCACACAGCATGAAATAATATAATATGTTCAAGTATCTGATAATGTCTCGACATCTTGAGTAGTGAGTATCAAAATGATAAAGTAATAACTAAGGCTACAAAGGGTCGAGGCGAGGCCTCACACTATTATCAAAACAACAAGCATTCAACCATGGCATAACATAAAGATGTATTTATATTAGCATATGATACTAATTATAAAAGTCCATATATTGTCCATATTTCATACTTAAAGATTATATGATAGCATAAAAAGGCATTTAAAAGATTCTTGAAAGTACATAAACAATATATTATCTACTAGCCTAAGCATGCTGAAATTGGGGATCATCATTCCCCTCAATCAATTCAATTGCTATTCCCTTTGTTGTTCTTGTATACAAAAACCTCAAGTCATTATTCATCTATTGTCCACGTTCACCTATCTGAAAGCTCCAAATTTGCCCCTTCATATGTTCTAACTCTTGCTAGTGCTTATCCTCTACATCCCTATCATACATGTTGTCCTCACCCCTGATAGAAAATAATGGCCATAGAAGGATGGGCGGTTGCATTATCAATGGAAGCCAATCTTCTTTTCTAATCCATGTTGTATATACCTTGTGGCTCTCCTTGTGGTAACTTGGAGAAGAATGGGAGAGTGTGTCTCACTTCTTTGTTGGAAATTTGTCATGTCTCCCCACATGCTATGGAAATGTTGTAAAGAAACCTACAAATTAGCATTCACAATCATCTCATATTGATCAAGAATTTCCTACCTAAGAGGCTCAATGTGAGGCATTTCTTCCAATCAAAGTATATCTTGTGGCCAATTCTAGATTATTTTTTGGCTAAAAGGTGCTTGGTGGCTTCCTCATATTAATAGAAACGAAATTGTTCTCCTTTGATTATCTCATTCTTAATCCAAGAAATTAGAGCATTTATATGAATATCACCAACATAACACAAAGGATTCCAATCGGTATAATGGGGAACAACAAGTTCATGCAAATAAAATTCACAGAGAAAAAGTCTAAAGTGTTTAGTGGAGTTCCTATATGCTTCATAAAACTCATTAGGGGTTTTCAATGAAGGATTCTTCCCCTGCCATGATCTTATCATATGAAAATTCAAACATAACTCTTGAAGATAAAGTGCACAAACATGGGAAGGTAACCTATATTCAAGCAACTGTGGAATCAACTGAATTATCTCATTAAATTTTTCTTTGAGATTGGTAATCTCCACATCTTTATCTTGAATTACCTTCTTCAACCTATAAATTTCTATTTCATACATTTTTTGTTGATCAATCATTTCCTTATTAGATTTGATACCTGGAGCAAAAGTAGTGAGTTGAAGGCGAGGTTGAATGGTATCTTCTCTTTTTCCTTCCTCTTCTTCCAACTTATTCTTTCCACGCCTTTCAATACCCTCTTGTCATTTTTCTTCATCATTTTTAGTGCATGTACTCCCTAGATCATTTTTAGGTTCCTCTGCTAGTCAATTATTAGGTAGCTTATCATCTTTCTCATCATCCCCCTTCTCATTAATCTAGTCCATTGTAGCCATATCTTCACAATTCCCTAAAACTAGTTCATTTGGAGTGATTTTTACCTCTACATGTTCTACAATTTCTTCCTATGGATAAGCTATAGGAGCTTCCTTAGGTGTTTCTTCTGTACATAGATGCATTGGTGAAATAACAACTTCTCTAGGCAATTCATCATCCTGCATAACCTGAACATCTACCTCTTCATTTGTTTGTGTCAATTTCTAAAATTCACTTTGTATCTATTACGCAGCCTCCGCTAAATTACCCAATCCAACATCAAGGTCAACCTCAACTTCCATGACATGTTCCTCCTCTTCAGGTATAAAATGTTTAGATTGTGGCTAAGGAGACGTAGGATTAACAAGCTATCTAAAGGGTAAGTAATATGATAAGGAATTAGAATGTGGATCTATAGTTTCTTGCATGGATTTGGACTTACTATGTAACCTACTACTTATTCTTTGCAGGGTAGACATTGGCTTAGGTTTCATGGATGGTGTGGTTGCAAGAGAAGGGGTTTCTTTTGGCTAACTCTATTCACTACCCTTTTTAGGGGTAGTTCTAGGTCCTTGTTCTTTCACCTTTTCTTTTCATTTCCTAAAGGAAGGACCAGCTTTTGGGGAAGCAACCTTAGGGTTTTCCTTAGCCATTCGTTTGTATAGGGGTACATTATCTAATGATGCAGATGAACCCTATGCAAACTAGGAGGATAGACTAGAGGAAGAATCTTGAACATAGAAACCCCTACATTTTTGGACAAGCTCACCTTTTGGTTCAAGGGCACACCTTCTACATACCACTAAGTCTTCCCATGTCATTTTAGAAACATCCCTAAGTGGCCTCTCAAGATTAATCAAACAATGGTGTGACACAGAATTTAACCTACCCTTTTTATACTCCTTAGTAGAACTTGACATCAAATTATAAAGAAAATTGGGGAAAATTGGAGACATTCATCACTCTCCCATGTCGCAAATGTGACAAAAAAAATTAATGGCGGGAGTGCAAAATGGAGAACCTACCTTCACATGTAATGTATTTGATGATGTGCATCACTTTGTGGCTCTATTTTTCTAGAAGGCTTGTCCTTCTAGTCCCCTGCCTATCTCTGTCAAGAGGGCCATCTCCAGGATGAGAAAATTTAGCATGAGCACTTCTTGCATCTTTGTTCTGAGGAAACAATTTCCCTTCTTATGGTAGGCCAAAAACCTCTGTAATTTAGTCAACCAATGCATCAAAAGTCACCCCTTTAACCCTTGCTCTTCCATTTTGCAAGGTTCTCATGAACTCTTTCACAATGTCTTCATCAAATGTTGTTAAGATGAGGAAATAATCAATCCACACGTCTCTAAAATCTCTGCAAATGTTAAAAATCTTGTAGAATCAAATGATGATCTGTCAACTCATGTCAAATTGGGTTACCGCCCATCATTTTCTTATGCAAAAATCCCTCAAAATCTCCTTCACTTCCAAATTCTCTCTAATTTATCTTTACCTCCCTTCATAGCTCACTTCCTTCACCACTTTTCTTGAATACGCAGACTTTAAACACAACTACACACAATTACGAAGCTGAAACCACACTCTCCCCTTAACTGAAATTGATGAATGTTGTTTAGCGGCACAAGAAGGCAAAGAAATAGATATGCATAGCTAAGTGTAATATGCAATAGTGTAAAGAGTAAAATGTGGTGAAAGTGATTTAATAAATGCAGTTAATACATCATGATATGATGTGACATAAGGGAAGATTTGAAAAGATTGGATGTACATGCAGTTTAAGTAATTTACAATTAGGAATAAGGAATATGAAAGTTGATGTGTGTACAATTAATAATAAGAAGTGCAACCACATACGAAGAGTACTTACTCAAAACACTAATGTGAAAATGTAATGAAAAAATAATAAATAAAAAATGCAAGTGTTAAATGTGAACGTACCTTTGAATAATGTAACATTAATGCGCTATTGGCATCATTGTAAAAGGTTGTATATAAAATAAAGTGGAATGGTGTGAATTTGGGATGGAAGGCATGGAAGAGAAAGAAATGAAATGGATGAGTACGGAGCGTGAAGTGGAATGAAGAGAGTGGAAGGTTAAGAATTAACTTTCTTTATTATGAAAAAGGTAAACCCCTCTTTTTTTAGGTGGTTTCTTGGGAACTAAGTGGAAACTCGGTTCCTTTAGTTGCAGGAACTACCACTTCCCATGATTCTTGAGCTGATTAATAAATTCCTTCTTGTTAATGTGTTTTTATAAGGTTTTAGATGATGCCCATTAACTAACAATGTAAACTTGACATCATCAATTGTTCATAGATGCAGAGCACCGTTGTCAAATACATCAGCGATCTCTTATGGACCTAGCCATCTCCTCTGTAACTTACCTCGTTTATCCTTGCAGTCAGTGTCATATAATAATGCCCAGTCTCCAATGGTAAATTGCTTCTCTTTAATGTATTTATCATGTCATATTGTTGATCGTTGTTGAATCATTTTGGTGTGTTGCAAGGCACTTTTCCACAACTCATATAATGCATTCAATTGCATAATATTTTTCCTTTGTGTTGTCAAATCCATGTCCAATCGTAAAGCATTCCGGAATGTCTTATGTTTAAACTCAATGACATTACAGCTTGCTTGCCATAAACCATCTTAAAATATGTGAATCATGTAATTGTCTTCCAAGTCATACAATAAGCCCAAATAGAATTAGGTAACTTGTTATCCCAAACCTTTCTATGAATGTTCACATTTTTGGTAAGAATTGCTTCAATATCCCTATTTGTTATCTCAGCCTGGCTATTAGCTTGTGGATGGTAAGGTGTAGACTTTCTATGCCTTATGTTGTATTCATTAACTAAGGTTGTAATCAATGTGTAAGTAAATTGGGTTCCCTAATCTGTTACTATTTCCCTAGGGACACCAAATCTAGTAAAAAATTCCTCATACATGAACTCGACCACTTTATTAACCCTAGCATTCTTCATGGCTTTCAACTCTAGCCATTCTGTTACATAGTCAGTGAAAACAAGGATATAGGACTTACCATTAGATGATGGTCCAATAGGGCATACAAAGTCAAGTCCCCAATTATCAAAAGGAGTTACTACAACTTGTGGAAATAGAGACATCTCATCAAATCTAGTAGATCCTCCCATTCTCTAGCACATATCACAATGCTTAGTGTATTTAGTAGCATCTTTATTTGATGTGGGCCAATAATAACCAGTATTTAATATCTTCATGGTTGTGCGCTTGGAAGAAAAATGCCCACCACAAGGTTCATCATGACATGCATGCAAGATGTCATAGCTTTCTTCCTTTCGTACACATATCCTCATTATTTGATCTGGCCTAGTATAGCACATACAATCTGCAATCCATGGAAAATGAAAACTCTTTTCAACTAGCAATCGCTTATCCTTAGGTGTGAAATGAGGAGTCCTTCCTGCAACCAAGTGATTAGCAATATCTGCATACCATGGTTGTATGGCCTTTATAGAAAACAAGTGTTCATCGAGAAATGTATCCTCAATGGTTGCAAGATCTCCTTGTCTTTGGATTTGGGAGACAAAAACTACAACTACATTGGCTTTACCAATTTTATTCACTATTGTTATATCAAATTTCTGCATTAACAAGAAGCATCTTGCTAACCTTCTTGTAATTGAGCTTTTATTCATTAGATACCAAATGGTTGCATGATCAGTATGAATAATTTTTAAATAGGATACCCTGTAATATAGTGCTTGAACTTGTTGAGTGCGTATATGACTATTAATATCTCCTTTTTTGTGATAGTATAATTCAATTATGCACATGTAAGATTTTACTTACATAATAGTTGGCATGTTCAATTGTACCACTCTTTTGTCCCAAAATAGCTCCAACAACATAATTTAAGGCGTTAGTGTGAATATGAAAAGGAAAGGACCAATCTAGCCATTTTAATACGAGAGCATTTGTAAGAGCAACTTTGAGATCAAGAAAGGCTTGTTCACATGTTGGTGTCCACTTAAAGGGCTCATCCTTCTTGAGTAGGTTGTACAAAGGTAATGGAACTTGAGTAAAATATTTTATGAATCTTTTAAAATAACCAACATGACCCAAGAAACTTCCGAACTCTTTTTGTGTGAGAGGTGAAGGTAAATTGGAAATTACCTCAAGCTTGGATGGATCCACATATCGGTGTCCACTTAAAGGGCTCATCCTTCTTGAGTAGGTTGTACAAAGGTGATGGAACTTACCTTAAATATTTTATGAATCTTTTAAAATAACCAACATGACCTAAGAAATTTTTGAACTCTTTTTGTGTGAGAGGTGAAGGTAAACTAGAAACTACCTCGAGCTTGGATGGATCCACATGTATTCCTACAACAAAGATATAATGTCCCAATACAATGCCTTCTTGCATCATTTATTGAAGGCTAAAATGATGTAAAACACAGTGCAAAACACCTAAATAATAACAGCCACTATTATTGTTGATCTTTCTTACACATATATTCAACATGTCCAAACCTTATTGGTCTTATCTATCGTTCACTAATGTTGTGTAATGAATGAATATAGGTAAACGAACAACTAAAGTAATTAATCTAATCCACACAATTAGATGATATCGTCACTCCAATGTTGCACTCAACTAGGGCTAGTAGAAAATGATTAATTATGTTCAAGGATGACACTCAACTAGATTGGTTGATCTAATGCCAAAATGATTGATTTTAAGCTTCCCAAACTGAATGACTCTTTCAAAAGTCAAGCGCTAATATTTTGAAACATTTATCTTGAGGTCTAATATTTGAAAATATTAAAATATTGTTTTTCCAAATATTAAAAAATATTTTATTGTATATAACTTTTGATAAATTCTCTTATTGTTAGGCTACCTCCTCTAATTGAGAGTTTTTCAATCCAACATAAATTTTATTTTACTCCAAAAAAACATAATTTACCTTGCCTCCTATTCTACAATCCTTTGCCCCCTGTTAGATAGCTTGGACCAATTGGTTTTAATATTCTATCCTTTGCACCATGTTAGATAGCTTGGATCAATTGGTTTTAATATAGAGGATTGAAATGTTAAACATTTGCCTATCATTATGAGATTCAATTCGATTCAACTGATTAGTCATAAATGAAGATTTAATCAAGTGTGGTGACATAGAAATGTATTATTAACATACATAAATATAAATTAGATGGAATTAGAAACCCCGTGAATATTCACACGCGTTCTTGTATCTATTCTCATAAAGATTTGTCTTCACCATTTTGTTCTACAAGGCCCTTATAACAATTGTTATCATTCAAAACCTGTTTGTATGGCTATTGAGTACTGTATTATCTACGATGCAACCCTGATCACTGTGTCTTGTTGGGTGACCTGTCTCACCTTTCGACCATAGTTTTGTTTGATTTGGGCTTTGTTGAAAATAATATGATTTGTAAAAGGTTTCAGGCTCCCTTCAAAATCTGTTTTTCTTAAGTGAAACATACATTGACACACTAAGCTCGCTACCTGCAAACCAAGCATCCACGCCATGATTTGGATGTAACATGGAAGAAAACCTATCAAAAGGCAAAACTGGAAAAGATAAAAACTGCAGTGGAAAGTGCAACTTTTAATACTTACAGTATATAAAATATCCGAAGGAAATGCAATTAGAAGGAAACTAAGCATACAGCCTTGCATATAATCGTGCCATTTCAATACAAAAAATGTGTCAATTATTTCTTGTCTCTCATTCAATATGGACTTTCCAAAGAAATAACTATGAACAAATTGTTCGCTTACTTTCTAATTTTTTGAAGCACGGCACATGCTACAAGCTATTTTACCATGTCTTGGAACCCATTTGTAACATGCAACTCTTTAACAAACAGAACTCATATACAATTTTTAGTAGATGCGAAAAATAAAATTTCCAGCTTTGTATCATTTATAACAGAAATGAAAACGAGTTTTCCTTCAGGTGATCATAAAAAGCTATTTCATAACTGAATTAAGAACTTTAAAGTGAACAGCATTAATATGCATTAAACAAATTAAACTGCCTTCACATGAATAAACTATTCAACAAAATCAATGGTTTTTTATTTCAATCAAATAACTGAAACAGTTACTTTCACATGAACTAGAATTTAATCCAAATGACTGAATTTCAATTGTTTTATCTTTGGATGGAGCACACTTTCCTAAGGGAGAGAGGATTAGTGTCATTTCTTTATGCATCGTTCTTCACATTTTTGGGAGAGGGGTCAAAAGTTGTTTGCACAACTTTTCAGATGCAGTCTAGCCCTACACGAGAGGTGCAGATGCAAAAAGGCTGATGTTTAGAACCTACATCATTCATAGTGAGACGCACCATCCAGGTTCTCGGTTAACTAGTATAGACATGTACTTTAAATTTGTGTGCATTGACAATCGCAAACATCTTGCATTGCGCCACCTTGGCTAAGCTTTATAAATCATAGTTCCAAGAATCACGGCGATTCATGCGATTCACGCGATTTGGCGATTCAATTCAAGCCAAATGATTTTTTGTGAATCAGTGAATCGAATCAGCGATAAAGGGTTTATGAAATAAGTTACTCACTAAATTTCAAGGGTTTTTTAAATTTTCCGATTCATGGCCGATTCAATTCCGATTCATGGCCGATTCACGATTTGATTCGGCCTTGCCGATTCCGATCCAATTCCGATTCTTGTTACTTTGTTATAAATACACTGGCACTAACTCATGTTATCTGGTTTCACCACCTCCACTCGACTTACATAAAAATTGAGTCCATTTGAATATATTGGTTTTATTGCCAACATCAAGCTAACATCATTATTTACTATCATTAATGATCTTCTGACTACATCTCAAAAGGACCATTTTTACCAAAATCCTAAATAGAGAAATATCAAACCAATCAAAAGAAAAATATTTAATATTCTTAAAATAGTAAGTATATGATTAGTTACCATAACATGCAGCCCACAGAGCCTGGAAGTAGAGATCCTTCCATGGATTAATGGTCCATGTCATAATAATACTGTACTCTTCTTATACACAACATTCGGAGATTCCCCCTAATACCATGCAACAAAATGTAATTTAATGGGAACATAACATGAACTGCAGCGCCTAAACAGCTCCAGTGCAACAACATAATTGCCAAATCATAAACATTTCTGCACAAGTTGATGGTGCTGAACTTCATTAGACGTGCATAATGCATATAACCAATGAGGACCGCACCCACATCCTCCTGTTTCAAAGATACATGGCAACCTTGGGAATATGAAATAGCTACCAGCTATTAGAAAATAAAACAAATAGTTCTAGATAAATCACATCGCTGTCAACCTCTATATTTCATGAAGCACCGAGGATGAGAATTTGCTGAGACCATGACTCTGCCCCTCCAGCCAAAAAGCAATGTAAGGCACCATTGACACAACTAAAATTCACTAATATCAACTTACAGACAGGATAGAAAGAGTATTTCTAGCATCATACATTGTGGATCCTTCTACATAATCAGACTAGATTACATAACCACTGCTAAGTCATCATGGTCTGTGAAATATGATTTACAGTAGCCTAGACCACCCTCCACTAGAATCTCAGTGACCTGCTTTAACTGAATGTAATGTACCAGGTGCAGAACATTTCTGCTTACTTTGACAAATAACAAAACCATATAGAGGGTTTCGACACTTAATAATAATATCTGTACAGCAATTGTAGATTTTTCCCCATGTTTCCCATGTGGGTTATTAGAGCAGAAGCGAAGGAGTTTGAAGGTTGTACCATTGAAACATACAATACCACAACATTTTGGTAATATTCCCCAGTATTATGTGAATTAAGGAGGTAAACCCTGAATGTGCAACAAGCAAGACTCCACCTTTAATTTTTTGCTGAGTAGACCCACTGTTACTTCAGTAAGCATTCTTCTTAGCAAAGAAGATAGTCACTGCCTTTCTGGAAACTGAATTCAAAGGATTCTGGAACTTCTGAAATCTGGATCTGAATACTATGTCTGAGCCTCATTTCAGAAAAGAACAGAACTTGTAATGCACAGGAAGCTAAATGCCTACAATATGTATTTTAAAATACTCAGAGCATATAATCTGAGGTGATTTAAGAAACAGAAGCATGTGCGCTGTATCCTGCTTGCAGCGTCCGCATCTCTGATTTTGAAAACCCCTATTTACCATTGATTCAGCTTGTCTGAAATTTGATGTAATTTCTCTCCTGCTATATAGTTGATTAACTGTTGTGAACTAACAGACCTGTGCATTACAAGGAACTTTACAAATAACTAGGAAGAGACACATCAAAAGCTTTTCTTGGATTTACTGTAAACAGATTTTCTATATGCCTCTGCAAAGCCAAAATTGAGCTGACCTGCACTCCCACTCTCACTAAAATTGCCATGAGCTGAGTTTACATACATTAATACAGATACAATCTTTTGTTTTCATACTAATCAAAACGTTGTTGAAATTGAAGTGATCTCAGGCTAATTGATAATTTGATAATATAGCAGTCTGCAGTTTGGATCTTTATACTATAGCTTCATACTGACAGCTATCTTTTTCCCTGTTTGCACAAGTTGGAGATCATGAATACAAGCATTGGAACTTGATGATTCACTTTTCCGACCCATGGTAATAGATAATGGTGACCATCCTGATTGATGAGGCCTCAACCATTGTCTAACCTTTATGGCAAGGTGCAACATGTGTATAATTTGTCCTAACAAGAGAGTTTTCAGACAAGATGACTTCAGCTTCTGTGCTGCATCATACCTGCAAATACAGAATAATGTAGTTTACACAAACTAATAACAATTAAAAATGAAAAGCAACATCAAAATACACAAAAGGTGATAGTGATAACAAATGGAAATAACAATAAAACCAACACCGACCTGGTCTGAGATTGCATCATAGCTTCATAACCTTCATGGCTTGAGAGATATTTATATAGTTCATCCCAAAGTTCTTTAGGATATGCATCCTGTGTGCTGAGTGGATCCACGCACTGCCAAATATCTGACTCACGTGGAAGATATACTCTGGAGCCATCCCCCATTGTCATTGCTACTATTTCCTTTTGCTCAACAGCTCTATCCAATATTTCTTGAACATTGAAATGAGGAATACGCATCTCTCCATACTTAATACAGTCTTCAAGATTTTGTTCTATTGGTGCTATCATATTTTGCTTCAAAGTTTCCATGGCCAGAGAAAGTATTCTCATATGAACCCTATGGGATATATCTGTCCCAGGATGTTGAGGTGCTGGCAACTTAGATGTAGAAACATGTATCGCATCTGTATAATTTTCTGTTTGAGCTACAATTTTTGACTTGAAACTAGTTGGGAGGGAATGTTTTTTTATTTTCTCAGAAGGAAGTAGTTGTGAGATTGGAACAGAAACCGAAGATTTGATGTTGGAAGTTTGCTGTAAATCAGAGGATTTATTCATTTTGTCAAAAGCGGGTATATCACCTCTCAAGTCAGCTGAAGTTGGGCTGCTTGGAGCATGACTTTGAGTCAGAAAAGGAGGGTTTCCTTGAGAAGGGAAATTATTTTTTAAACTGGAGGGAGAACTCTGAATTATATTAGGTAAAAAAGGAGGCCTTACTTGGGGAGGTTGCCTAGGTTTGATTTTATTGTGATTTCTCAATTTTGTTGGAACATTGTTTGCTCCAGGTGCAAATCCAGACTTTAAGGGAGGAGGACATGATTTTGCAGATGGATTAGGATTAGCTCTACTATTATTAATAGTAGACTTTGTATCCTTAAATGACTCTAGCCTGTTCTTGGAATGGTTTTGTGAGGGTTGCTTACTCCTTACCCTGTCTGAATCTAGAGGTGAGGAGGTTCTAGTTTCAATGGTAGAAGAAAACATTTGTCCCGTAGCTGAAGAACCCAAAAGCATATTTGTTTCAGGAAAGTATGTGTTATTACCATAATGTCTCTCTCCATTTGTCAAGCCTGCAACTGTTTTAGACCGTTCAACGCTACTGCCATGCATATACTGTCCTCTTTCTTGATCAAAATCAGACAAAACTCCTGACCTATTCATCGTGTGCGATCCTGGGAAACAATTGAAATTGGTTGTAAATGATTCTTTTAGCATTGGCTTGGAAAAGTCAATGCTCACTTCTGAGGGTACTTTGTATGTCCCATTTGTCATCATGTTAGAATCAAATATACTATCAGACTGTTTCACATTCTTAATGGTTGGCATAAGCTGTTCACCCATTGCAAGGTTTCTCCAGAGCCATATACCCTTTGCAGCACTTAAAAGAGAGGAAGGAACATCCACAGTAGGGTAAGCTAGAAGAATGTTATATCTCCTCATGCTTAGTTGATGAAGTGCATTAGCAAAATCACGATCACCAGATATAAGCAAATAGTTTGCTGGTGCTGGGTTGTCCACTGCCCAGAACAGCATATCAACCAAAATACTATTGTCACTAGCATCTTTAACACCTGCAATAATCCAATAAGTTGTAAATAACTGGATAGAAGGATGTTAATAAACCATTTAAACATTGAACAAAATGGATAGATAAAGCAGCATCAACTGGACTTAATGGGCATGACATTATAAGAGGATAGGAATATATTGTTGCCAAGTTTTAGTCTTACCCCCTTGAAGGTTTAAGTCATTGGTATGAAAGTGAGTGTGTGTCCAAGATTGATGTGTCTAAGTTTGATTTAGGTCACTTACTTTTCATCTTTCCCTAGTGCTCTACTTACTTTGTTTTCCGGGTCTCCCTTGCATTATCTTTACCTAAGCGGGTTTTTTGTTCTTCTGGTGCAAACGGGTTTTAGGTGATCTAGGCATGGTTGGGGTGTGTTATGCGTCCTCCCGATGAGAAGTAAGTGTTCCGCATTTCATTCTATGCTATCTTGCCCTTACATTCCATATCCCACAGTTTCCGAGCTTCCGAGCTGTTTTTCCCCTTGAGCATACTCTAAAGTGTGTATCCAAAGCATGAAGCCATGACAGTGATTAATAGGCTGTGAAAATGATTATCTCATGCCCAAAGGCCTAGGAAGCTGTGAATCGAAGCCAGGATGAATCTCATTCATATTCGTGGAGGTAAGATCAAGTAAACACATGTTTATGGAGTATTTGCTGCATATTCATGGAAGTGAAGCTGTTTTGCCATGCCTCCAATGTTGTATAAACCAGAGCCAAATCTCAGTCCCAATGATCAAGTAGTGTGAGCACGAGGTTGAATGGATGATTTTTGGGCTTATAACCAATAAGGCATGCTCAAGATCTAGCTTCAAAGCCATCAGATTAAAGTGAAGTGTTGTTTACTGTGCCCCAATCCGGAAAATGTTGCTGAGAAAGGAGTTTTCCGCCCCAAGGCAATGAAAAGGGCTACTTCTCCGGGGGCTATGAGAATAGAACGTCAAGTTACTCTATAGTGTGAATATCCTTCGGAGATTCTTAAAAGATACTCCGGAGAAGTTAGTGTTGGAGATGTGAACCCGTTATGAAGGAGATGCAGTGTTAAAAGCTTAAGCGAAAAGAGGAGGAACGAGGTGCGCAAGACGTTTGAGGGTAACTCCCCATGCTGCAATTCCGGATAGAAGGAAAATGGGTTTGCGGAAAAGCTAAGTGTCTCTCTCTCCCGCATGCGTTAAACTTATTAAGTATATCTGCATTCCAGACTCTGAAGCAAAGTAAGGCACTTCTCATAAAGCTAAAGCATTTGTGTTGTTCAGTGTTTCTTAGTCATCTCATATTAGTTTAAGTAATAAAGCTTTCAAGAATCTAAGATGTTACATGCAAATGAACAGAAAGTTTAAATAGTCGTTACTCATGGAATTAAATGCAAATCCTATCGTTATAATCGTTGGCCGAACTTAATTTCGTTCGTGTGGCACCAATGTTCTAATTCCTAAAGGCATTTCATCGAAATTGCATGCAATTGGTTTCTTCAAGAATATTTAAACGACTATTTATCGAGAACTGCATCCTGTGCAATCATAGCGAATGGCAATCAAAGCTGCTGGTTACGATAAGCTAATTGGTTTGGAGAGTGAATTAAAAGAGCTTACAGATACATACTTCAAATTCTATGATCTGGGTGATCTTCATTGAAGACTTAATTCTCAACCCATTCACCCAATCACTCAGAAACTTAAACAAAGTAAACTGGTAGAAGCAGTCAGTTTTCCAATGGCAGTCCATGCACCTAAGTTGGTGAAGGAATGCATAGAGAGATAACCCGAAAACAAAGCAATTTTTATTTCCTGACTAGTCCATTCTCATATCAATTAACAAGTCATTGATGCAGTGGGCATTTGGCATCCTCGTGAAGGAGTAGTATTGTGATGTCAATTTCAAGTCTTCTACGTCCATCTTCAATGAAAAGAAGACCCTCAGACGGGAAGACATGCAGAGGACATGGTTCCAGACTGCTCGCTCAAAGAAGAGCAAAATGCCAAAGACCATTTTTGGCACAAAGCTGAAAAGAGAACTCATGGATATCCTCAAATTCCTAGATTGAAAGGAAAAGAGGAGAGTTTGGAGTTCATCGAGGACCATTTCTTCCTAGTGCAAGCAATATGTGTTGAAGATATGCAGATTGACTAGGCACAAATCATCTGTGATGAGCTCGCCTTGTGGTTGAATTCTGCCAGAGAATTCAAGCAACTTTACATGTCCTCTTATCTGATCTATGTTTTGGCCACTCACCACTTGTGGCCCAGCCTCCCTAGCATCCCAAATTATGATGAGCACACCAAAGTCTATGAATTCTACCCACATCTACAACTGCAAAGAAGCTATGAGGAGTACACAGCTGTCAATGATGCTTTTACAATGAGGCTATGTCGGGAATTGCAAGGATGCCCTAAAAGGAGATTCTCGCCAGTTCGGATGCTCATTCATCCAGTTTTCGAGTTTCTCCTATTTGCGAATAGAAGCTTATGATGGATTTCCTAAGAGGTTACCAAGATATCCAGAGGACAAGGTAGTTCTAGTAGAGCTGTGTCACAAATACTTGAAGTGAACACCTTGTGTTCTAATGTAAAGAAGATTGTCAAGATTCCATTCCCTATAGTGGTTGGCCCGTATTCATGTGCCTCTAGATCAAATGCTCAAAATTTGATAAAGAGCTTTGAGAGTAAGATTAAATTGTTAGATTATGAGGTGCTCAAGCCTCAATATGATCCAATTAACTTTGTAAGGGATCATCTGAAGTTGGAATATGCCTATAGGCATGCCCCGAATATTGAAGACTTCTGGTCCGAATGTCTCAATGAGTACCAAATTCGGGAGAGATTTCGGTCACGGCTAACCATTGATGAAATTAAATTATATAACGATGTTGATGTTTCTGACCTTGCAGATGATGGAGCCTACATGCACCCCACATCTTACGAAAAGATCAAAGGCACCCCAATTTTGTCTACCCTACCTGCAGATCCAGTCATTGACTCTAGGAAGGTTCTCATGCAAAGGGTAATCAACAGGATAGACAAATGGGTGAAGTGGACCTGAGCATGGAAGAAAAGGACTAGGAGTACTGGTTCTACGAGTGAAGTGTTAGTTGGAGCCGCCCAATGAATCGCAACAACAATCACCACATCAACATCTACAAGGTCATTACAGTCCATTGGCCAAGGTGGAGACTAGCCTCCGGAAAAGAACGTGCCATTCACTCCTACCTGCAAAGTTGGCTCTCTTCCGAACATCAAGAGGACTAAGGAGGAGGATGACAAGGATAGGGGAAAGAACAAGAGAAATCAGCGGCCAAGCCATCTTCCCCTATTCAAGTCATCAATTTGGATGGCAACACTAACCCAATGGATGGCCTGACCAAGATGCATCTCAACAAGGGGATACCTTAGCCCTTTCGGTAACTAAGGTTGTTGACTTCCCTATAGCTTCTTAGAGCAAGCCAACTCCATTGATCCTGAGGAAGATGTTTGACCCCACTGCATTGCAGTTCGCTATCAATGTGCTCTCTATAGAGTCATGGCTTGAACAGACCATTGATAGGAAGAAGAGAAGATATGAGGATGCAGCCCCATCAAATGACTTGATCACACAAGTCAACTCCTCTCAACCATCAAAGAAGACAGAGAACCAAAAGACAATTGCTGCACTAGCTACGGATTCAACAACTGGCCATATGCTAGTTGAGATTATTGAGCCACAGAAAGAAGGAAGATTCATGAGCTCTCAAAGCATGACTTCTAGATCAACATAATGGATCTTGGCATTTCAATTCAAACTCCATGGTGAACATGTGGAAGTCCACCAATGAGAAATTTGAGGACAAACTAGAAGAGCTTAGAGCAGAGAAGGAAATATTGAAGGCTTCGAACAAAGAATGTGGAATATGTAAGATTTACACTTGGAAGCACTTCTTCCAGTCAATTTGACCTGAATGCAGAGGAGAACAAGAGCTTACTCCTAAAGCTGTAACAAGAAAGGCAATTCAGGCAGGTAGGTCATGCATGGGTAGATCAAATCAAGGCTCAAGGTCCCCCACTAGTTGAAAACTTGGGAAGCCTGGTGTTGGATGCTCACAAGCTCAAAGAAGCAGCCTCAAATCACCAAACAACCATACAAAAGGCCTCAAACAAGCTGACAAAGCAATTGGCCCTTCTACAAGAAGTGATAGACATGAAGACAAATGTGGCCATTGCTCATAGGGTTCTAAAGTCTGGCAAGGAGTCATTGTTTCACTGGAATAGCAATCCTTAGAGTTTGTTATAGAAAACTCCATGAGATGTACAAATGAGCTTAAGGATGTGTACGAGCTGGTGCAAAAGGTCATTGAAAAGTTGTTTCAATATCTAAAGACCTTGCACGCAGGATCCTTTGTGTCCACTAATGGCAAGCTCGTGGACATTGAGATAAAGAAATCCAAGTTCCTAACATTTGTCGACGAAGTTGTTGACCCACTCAACTTCCAAGTGTCCAAGATTTAGGAACACTCAGTAGCAGATGCAATCATAAGGAGAGAAATGGAGAAATTCCAATCAAAGGTGGCCAGAATAGATGAGCTAACAAAGATGCATAACTACTGGATAGTCTGAGCCAACAATATCATCATTCCAGATGTCGAAGAGCTAGACAAAGTAACCAAAGCTATGAAAGCTTATAGAGCTAAGTCAATTACTTCTAAAAAGGCATGATGATTGTGATGATTTTCCAGACATCTATCAATCTCCCTCTTCTCTTTCCTAAATATAGTCTTTCTAGGCATTTTGTCAATCTCTGTAACGGACAATGATTCAAGCTTGTCCTATTCTTAGTCTTCCTGTTTAGAGATGCTCTGTAAAGCAATCATCCATGTAATCAGCCATTTTGAGAAGGCCTATAAATGTAACATTTTATGAAGTTAATAAGATCGGAAAACCCTTGTAGCTAGGACTACCATGTGTGACTCTGAGTTCATTTTAAGTTTTGTTGTTCACTTAGTTTAAAGTTGAGTATGTTGAATGATTGTGTTTATGTTGAAAGTTGAATGAATGTGAATGAACTTGGTTTTGTTTCCTTCATTCAATAGATTGTATCTCTTACTCTCTTCAGCATAAGCATGTCTTTTGTTCTCTCTGCTATTTGTCATAAATCATGTGTTTAGAGTAGTTAGTTGCATAAGGAAACCAAAAATTGGTGTGTGGAGTAGCTAAGAAATAGACAATCCGAGTATTGTAAAACATTAGCTACCTATGTAATCCGGGAATTACTCACTTCGCTATCTCTTCCTTTCTTCCTGTTGTTGTAGCTAGTTATGCATGTTTCCGTTCATTGTATTGTAAGTCTGAATAGATTGCATAGTGTGAGTTAGTCCCCCTTAATTTGCCTAGGTTGTTTGAAGTGTTGAACAACTTGGTTTTTGCCTCTTCTGCTCTCTAGTTAAGAGCATACCCCCAAAACCCGAAAGACAAATTCATTGCATATCTTGTACTCATAAGAGAATTGTACCTTTCAATTTAGGGGTCTTTGATAGATTACTACATTGACCCATTTTGTTGTTAACTTTTTTGTTTTCCATAAGCCATTGGGCAAGTCAAGAGTCGAGGTATAAACCAATATATCAAGGAAGACAAACTGTTAACCAACATACATCAACATAAGTCTACTTCAATTACTTTACACTAGAAATAATGTTCTACAAAGAAAATGTTTGACAAAAGATTGCCCATTTTGTGGCACTTCCCAAACTTTTCTACTGACGAAGAGTATTACCAATTGAAACTAGATTTAATTCTGTATGTGACAATGTATATATATAGATACAATAAAAATCTGTAATTATCATTTTCTCTGGAACTATCATTTTGCAAAATGTTAAGCGCAATAAAAATTTTACTTTAGTTTTTTGTAGTAATGAAACCACAATATCTTCCAAAAATGTACATTGTAAGGATGTGCAACATTATAAGTGCCATATGGTATCAAAAACCAGGACAAAGAGGAAGCAAGGAACAGAAGGTTGGGCCAGTTTGAGTGGTAGGGAAGAGACACACGAGATAAGTGGGAGAGATGAGTGGGAGAGAAAGGCACTGTCTTATAGATGGCAACCCATTAACATGATAGGATAATTTCATGAGCCTTATAAAATAAAAATCTACAAGGAATTAATTAAGATGAATCCATTGCAGTTAATTAAGGCAAATTCCAACCAATGTATCTTATCTATTAATATTAAACCATCAATATCTTGGCATACCAAACAAAACACTTAAAAGCTGCATATTTAAATTATTTGATAAAACTGAATAGGTCTACCAATTGATAATTGATTTTGACAGGAAATACTCAATTTCCTGATACAGTCCTACTAAGCCATGACAACAAACTTTGTTCAGTCACCCACTACTTTTTGGAACAAAATCAACAAGGACTTAATGGCAGAGTGTCACTTGTTACAATAAATTGATCCCCGTGTCTCAAGCAACATTATACAAAAGCCAAGATTTGCGCATGTGTAGAAACAAGATAGAAAAGAAAACTGAACTATCCTTTTTGACACACGGTTACTTCTCTTCTAGAAGAAACACAATTCCCACCAGACAGTTACTTCCCTTTAGAAAAAACACAATTTCCACCAAATGTTTCAGTGTTGAGATTATTTCAGCTTGGGCTCACAGATAATTTCTATAAATAATATCTCAGGAGGTATGTTTTCATAATACATATATTAAATTTTGGATCTGAGGGTGCTACTAAGATCAAAAGCCAGATCTCAGGTTGCATTGAGCTATGGCATCCAGTCCAAATCAATTCAAATACACCCCTCTACATATTGAACATAGATGAGAAAAAAAAAACAAATACATCTAGTCTACTGCCTCTCAGCTGCTACAACTCTTAAACAAGCATTTCATGTTCTAATAATAGGAAAGGTCTTTATTGGGAACATAGAAGAATAGAAGATTATCCACTTCAGAAGGCTATTCACATATTCTCCTTGGTTATAGAAAATTCAGGATGGCCAAAGGTTGCAGCATTTTTGTGGCTAGTTCTACAAAGTACCAATTGACCTCGTGAGTTTTGCACAAAAAAAGCTGAAACAAAGTATTTTATTATAGGCTATGAACTGCCCTTATTGAGTTTCTCACGTCCATTTCTTGAATGGCCATGTTTCCAGGCAGAGTGGCATTTTTTCACAGACGCTGTGAAGGTGTGTGGCAGTCCATTATAAACGTGTATGGTGTGAGCATATGTATAGCATGATTAATATAATATTAAAGAGTCAAGGCTAATGAAAGGTTTTGAGCTGTATACAAAAATCTATAAGACTGTTATTAGCAGGTTGAATGAATTCAAAACTAATTTGCATACTACAACATTTGCACTAAATCTGAAGTATCATGATTAGGATTCTTGGCTGAAATTGCAGGTACAAGAAACCCTCCAGAAAGAGAAGACACTAACAGTCTAACGCAGACTGACATGCTTAAAAAACACTGGCATATTCATTTAAGGGTGTAAAATAGAATCTAGACCATTTTTGGTGGTGATGGTAGATTTTACAAGATATTGATTCTGTTATGGTTCACTGACACCTGTCTTCTATAGCCATTTGGTTTCATTCCAAATCATATCTCGATCAACAGCAAGGGAAACTAGAGCACATTGGCCTATCCATTTACTAGGAACTATGGAATTATCTAAAACATACCAGAAAATGATATGGTGGATACAAATAACGGAAGACCCATTTACTATTTCTGACTAGCTTGGGATGTCCAATACAAACATAAAATTGTTCACCAAAACTATGAGGAAACTTTAAAAAATTTAACATACAAATGCAAAAGGAATGAAGTGGGATGGTGACTGACACCCATGTGCCCAGCTCCAACCCTGTTATGCTACTGGTGATAATAGTTGCTGGCATAAATTTAGTTTCCCTGATATCTTTTAAAAAGCACCTATAAATTCCTTTCCATATTCCACTTTGCTGCTGCATGTCTGAAATATCGATGGCTGCTGGAGGGCTTCAGTCCTAGACTGCTGACTGTGTATCTGGATATTTTGTTTCAGGTACAAAGGAATTATGTAGATGAGAAACTCATAAAAAGGGGATTTTTTATTTCAAAATAGGATCTCTATCTATTATCCCAATGCTACCTACAATTCCCTCACCCAGTGTACCCACCAATTGTGGTAATGAATCCCATGTTTAATGTTTGTTAACTAATCAACAAATCCCCAAGATTTGGAAAGTAATTGACTGCAAACTTGAAATTAAAATGCACATAACTGAAGGAGAATCCACCTAATTAAACTGCGTGTAACTAAATGCACATACAGATAAAAGGTGGGTATAACTAAAGAGCCCTCATTTAAAGATACTAATACACTAGTTGGCAGCACTCAAGTTAACTACCAGACTCTACTTCTGAAAATGGATCCATCAACACCCACTTACTGTTGGCAATCAAAAGACGGGTATTACAAGTCCTTCCCGACGTGAATTTGCTTGCCCACAAGCACAATAATGCTGGATGTTTGGAGTCTATCAGCAATTCTAAAATGGCATCTTCCCATGGAAAACCTTTTTCATTGTACAAAAACTTCAGTCCAAACACAGTTTGACGGCTGTTTATCTCAAATTCACAATTACTAAGTGTTTGTTCTGGCATCTGTAACAACTTTCCCTCGTCATCTATTGATGGAACCATAGATGAAGGTGTGACATGCTGTCCCACTACTTCATAATAACACATGTAACAAATCGCACTCCAACTCATAAACCACAAGCCACATCACCCACACATCATTCAATTTTGTAGGGACCATAGAGTGAGGTTTCAGGTCTTCAGCTACTCTTCTTTTCAAAGTAGACTGTCTTTAGGGATGTAGCCAGAGGGAAACTGTCTCCCACTTCGAAAGACCTCTAGTATGATGCCTACTCAAATAAATCTTTTGTTGAGTTTTTGCAAATTGGAGCTGATAATGTAAAGCTGTCAAAAACCAGCCTGCTTTGTTCAATAAAGCCTCCTGTTGCAAGAAGCCATACCTTCAAAATTGTCAACTGTACAAAAGTTGGTGAACCATAACCATACAATGCATCCCATTGGGCATGTGATAGTTGGTATTGTAACAACACTCTCCAAGGTATCACAAACTCACTGACTGACCATCAATCACAAAGCTCCTCAAGTACAATCCACATATGGGTGATTAGTGGTACTAGGCATCAAATCTGATCGTGACATCTTGATTAAATGCTAGGCACTCATGCAAAAAATAAAACCTCTTTGAAGAATAGTCTACTAACTGTGGAGATTTCAATTCATTGCAAATGAAAAAGATGTGGGAAAACTATGTCAATTGTTCAGCTACTATGAAGATGTTTATGTGGAAAAAGTTAAAACCTATGATGAAAACCATTGTGATATGGATTCTCATAGATGGTAAAGAATTGGAAGGGACAAAAGAAAACTTATAAGGTAAGTGGTCTCCTGTTTCATCATTTGACACACTCCAAAGTCATATACATAATGCAATACATCCTTATGACCTTTCCAAATATGTTAAGTATGACCAACAAGTGGAGAATCATGTAATACAACAATCACTTTTTGCTTCAGCTTAGATCCTAGCACTACAAAAGAATTGCTTGTACAAAATGATACCATTCTTCCCATAGCATCTCTCATCCTTGTCTACTATCAAACTGTGCCCCCTTGCAACTCCCAGGTTAAAGGATCTAATTACTTTGATTGCATAGTTGATGTCCTCATCCTCCAAGAGTTGTACATTAAGTGCAAAACCACCTTCTTGCCCTAAGGTGGGGAACGATCTCCTCCATGAGAGATGATTGAAATGATCAGATGATAATCTGAAAGTCTGTATGGGATGACTGACACTAGCTCCAAACTCATCCTTCTTAAAACTGATTACATATTTATTAACATTAATTCTATCTAAACTACAATAAATTATCCTCTCCCCTTGCTAAAAGTTACACCAAGTAAACCAAATGCCTTGATTATAAGATTTGTTGCCTCCTAGAGGATCAAAAAGTCAATGCTTATTCAACATTCTATGCAAACAGAATTTTTCTTCTCCTCTCCATTCAAACTTGGTTCCCCCTACTTTATCCTGATGGCCTTTCTATGATATTGAAGTCTCCTCCTAAGACCAATGGTATTCCATCTAACCCACAAATCCACTTCTATAACTCTACTCTCTCCCACTAATCATTGGAAGCACAGAGCAGATACCAAATTCCAAGTCCTTGACTTTCAAAATGACCCATACCCTCCTGTTACAAAGTGAGCATCCACAATTTACAACAAATTTGGACCATTTCTGTGCAACTAACGCAGCTGCTTCACCTTTGCCCTTTTCATGCTTAGCTACTGAAATAATCAACAGCTCAGCAGATACATTTCATATAGACCATGTGAATAAACTGAACTACTTCTGTTTCTTGAAACAGTAGGACATCTAAATTGTTATTCATTCCAAGAAATCTTTTGACAACAAGCTTCATGCCAGCGATTTGAGACACCTCACATTCCAAGATTCAAATATAATATCTATACGGAGTTAAGAGGAGGTGTCCATAGGAGATTTAAAGCTTCTGTAGGCTTTTGGAGTTAGCCTTTTCGAGTTGCCTTAATTGCTATAGTCTTCCAAGTAATAGGCTTAGTTATCCTACTTAAAGAGATCCCCTCCATTGAGCACCACTCGGAAAGCGTGAAAGGGCACAATAGCACAACCCTATAATTTCACCTTCCCCTAAATCCCCAACTGGTGGAGTAATCACATCCTCCTTGCTCTAATCATCCATCATCCACTACCAGGGATAGGGCTGACACTCTTGAAAACGGAACCAGAGCTATCAACCAACGCAAGGTGATTTTTAGGAGGGCAGCTAGCAGAGAGAATGACCTCCAAAGAAAAGTTGGAGAGTGCATCATCAAAATCAAAAATTTCCTGGAGGAAGGCAAGGCCCCCCTTGCTAAGAAAATCTGAAGGAGGAAATCCATAATCCCCTTTCATATCCCCACCAAGACACTGTCATGTCTCTTTCAATAACAGAAAATCCAAAGTCTACAACCCCATCCCTGTCCTTGGAAGGAGAAGGTTTAGCCATTGACTCCTTCTAAGCAGTGTAGCCTATGGCTAAGCCATTTTGAATTTTTTTTTTCAATCATTTGCTTGGTGTTCTAAGCCTTTAAACTGCCAACTATTGAGCATGAAGCATATAATGCTTAGGTCTAATGTCACCCCTATCACCACCACCATTAGTGGTATTGTGCAGAGGGAAAAGAGTTTCATTATGAGCACGGGGTCGACCCCTTCCCTATTCAATCAAGTGCATCTGATTAACAACATATTTGAGAGAATCCATTTCTTCATTAAGAGATTCCTTATCAACAGCATTGTGGGGGGTTGTGACCTGATAATTAGTCTTGGGAGGGTTAGGGTCAGACTCACCTTGATGACCATCTTTTTCTTTATTATTCACAACAGGAGCTTGATTTTTCAAATAAAGTTTATTGGGTTTGGACCTCTTTAACAACAGAGGGCAATTTTGTATCAAGTAGCCCTCCTTCCTACAGAAAGCATTTGCTGATGCCACCAAGGCAAGCAATAGGACACAAAAGAGCATCATCATCCATTTTCATCAGGAATGTCAGAACCAGAATTGGGGGTAATCAAAACTATAGCATCAAAATGCAGGGCGGAGAAGCAGTTTTGTCCATTTTAAGAAAATTACCAATGGGTTCAAGAGCCTAAGGACCGAGGTTATACAGAAATGGGGGAATATTATGAACAGAAATCCATTTGGGGCTTGAAATAGCCAAAATCTCCTGGTTCACCTCAGGCAGCCACCCAATGGCTCCAAAACAACCTGAGCCAATATTCCAAAATTGTTGATTGATAAACTTCTTTTGGGAACTAAGTTTTTTTTTTTAAATGAGAACTAAGGCTTTCTGTAATACACCAGGACAAGTAATGGAAACCTAGATTATTACCCCAAACATTTTGCATCCACTCATTCAAGAAATTTTTAGAAAGAATCTAACTAGTATCCAGAGCCGCTAAACAAATAGTAGTATCTATTAGTCTAGATTTTTCAATCTTAATAACCATGGCCACCGCATGAATTCGGCCTGACAATATTAGAGTGGTTAGAGAGCATCCTACCTCATCCTCCTCCATCGTACAGACTGTTGGGGTTCTGGAGCAACACTTATGTCTCAAATCTTGCACCATCTAGGACCAAATCCCCTTCCCCGACTGCTTGCTTAAGGGTTTCTTGCCCTTGTTGCCCACCACACAACTCACCGATGACCCTGATTTGCCTTCAATGTGGGCTCCATCTCTAATATACCTTCACTTAGAGCCTGCAATAATGCCAATAAATGCACACAAAAGACTTGGCATGCAAGGGAGGGAGAAAAAGGTCTTCCACCATCCGTGCAATCACTCACACACATGAGGTCTGCCACAATATTCTCTTATCCACTTGATTAACAATTTTCCATTTTTTGACATAAAATATATAAAATAGTATTTGGGAAACAAATGAAATGAATTTTTTTATAATTTCATATGAAGCAAGATTCACCATGATGGTGTATGCTTTCTACTCATCAAAAAAAATGATTTATCATTATTTGTCAAACTCTCCTTGAATAAATGCTAGTAAAAACCCCACAAGGCATACCCCCATCTGTTAAAGTAGAATCACAACCCATAAATCAGCAAATCACAATGAACCTTGGTCTTCGTTTAATTTATAGAGAAGATTTTCTCATTGAGAATTTGTGACCTTTATGTGTAGAATTTATTAAATGAGATATGTTGGAAAAGAAATTGGAAATTTTTAAGATATTCAATGAAGAAGTCTCACCTCAGCCTTCTCTTCAAAATACTGTTTGTTATAAACCCCACCGAGCATGCCCTAAATTGTTAAATCTTACTCAAAATCGATAAATCAGCAATTGAATGAAACTTGGCGGAAAAGAATTTAAAAGATTTAAAATTCCTCAGCAAATGATATTCACAATGCTTTAAGGGTGACTCATTTAGATACACAATTGAAACACTTTTTTGGTGCGGCTGCTATCAGAGTTCAACTCCGCTGAGCTCACACATTTGAATTTGTACAGTGTTTGGCAGCTTAAGGTTGTGATTTACTGATAAAAAAATCCAAAACAAATCACCACAATTTGTAAAATTGTCCTCCAGAACTAAAACCCCGCTGAGCGTGATCGGGGTTGTTGAAACTTGAAGCAGAATCAAAATCCATAAATCAACGAATGAAAATGACATTGAATCTCTATATAATTAATGAAAACGAGTTCTCCCTTGAATATTGGCCACTCATTAAACAAATAATATTGAGTTGAAAACCAAGAAACAAAAAGAACGAGAAGGATTTGAGAGTTTCAAACGAAAAGTATTCACCACAATTTGCATGTAACGTTCTACTTCAAAATTGTGCCCATTAAATCTCCATTGAGCAATATTCCCTGTTGCTAAAGCAGGGACAAATCCCTCTTCCGACAGGGCATAATTTTCAAGCATTATAAGAGAAGATGTGAGCGTTACAAAGAAAATTTAAAAATGTATGAAATGGTAGGTCACAGTGTCAATTCCACGCTCACCTATGACCCAACATTGAAGCTAAAATATTCTAACTCAATCCTCTGCACGAATCCTAAAAGGGCTATTTTAGTCCTGACCTAAAGATGTACCTTCAAACAAAAAGAAATGTAAATAACAAAGAGAGGCAGAAAAAGAAAGTACCAGATGGCACATGGTGGAGAGCGATCCCTGTGCTGGAGAGAGCACGCTGTATAGTTGGCGATAAGGCGCGGGTGTCTCCAAAGGCAGTGATGGAGACTGCGCCTTTGTAATCACACTTGGACAATGCCGACCTTATATTCCGCGCAATGGCATGAGGATCCACCGCGGACACCACTGGACACTTCTCCAAATCCCACCAAACTGATGTCTTGGCATTTCTATATTCCTCATTCGCCATTCTATCCCATACAACAACTGAAATTTTTCTTCAATGCCACTGTAACTCGATGGAATGGCACAATAAAAGGCAAGAAATTGGGAAATCCAGAATTTGGAACTTTCTTAACCCTGTGAAATCATTACTGCAAGATTCAAATGAATTGAGTAAGTTATTAATGGAAGAGATTTCTTCTGTCGGAAATTATAGTCCCCATTTACCCAAAACTTCACGGCATTTGACTTGACTTACAAGAGGGTTTTTCGGGTACCGGCCTTACCTTTCCAGGTTGACGACCCACTAATGCGCACTTTTTTTTTTCTTTAAAATGTCAGGGTAAAGTATGAATACTTGGAAAGCCAAGATATCTTCACAAAGGTGGAAAAAACCACAATCGTATAAAATAATTGGAGATTGTACATATTTTGAACATATTTATTATTATTTTTAGTTCCTGCGTTGGCAAGATACTAACGCATCGGTCTGATGCAAATAAATGCCAACTACTTTTTCCATCCCACCAATGGCAGAAATTTGTAATGTTGACCTATTTTCTATGATTTTAACATATGACAAAAAGCTAATTATTTTTATTGAGATTGGTGGGGAGTAAAAATAGTAAAGGGGAAAATTAATTTCTATTACATATTAATATAGAATTTTCAACACTTTGCAAGTACATTGATTTATAAGAATTTTATCAATGCATTAATTACAATTTTATCTTTTCCACATTTGTGACAAGTGGATTAACTTTTTAAAAAACAATTATTTTTATCCTCCACCTCACAAATAATGTCTAATCAATAATAATTATTTCTATTTATTTTTATTACCAAGTTTTTAAATCAAATATGTCTAATCAATAACAATTTGCTATTATTTTACTTTTATAAATTAAAAAAAATTAAACAACATTCTTTTTTAATTATATTTTATAATAGTGTTTGTAATATGTTTAATTGATAAGTGTTACAATTTAAAAATTATATCATTTATTATTATTTTTTATTTAAACAATTTATCATTTAGCTTAAATATATATTTTAATATTAAATTAATATTTATATTTTACATCAAAAAACATAGTGAAGGAAATAACCACACAAAAAAAGATGTTTCAATTCTAAAAGATGTATAAATTATTATTAAGTTTTCCTAAACTATGTACTAAAATTAAATAGTTATATGTAATTTCTTATTTATTATATTATATTTATTCATTAACATTAATTTATATGTATTACATCTATATATTATTTACAAATGTACATATTAAATTATATACATATTATTTCATAATTAAAAATTACTTTATTCTATGAAAACATATGAGCCATCTATCAGATGACAAGTGCAATTCTAAGCAAAAATTAATGCATTCACAATCCTAATTTACAACTATTTAACATTATTCTCACTCACCTACACCTCTACAACGGCAGGAACTACGACGCATTGCGTCTCTTGTTATATATAGCATTTATAAATATAGAATTTAAATATTTTTCCAATATTATTATTGTTATTGTATTTTGTATTTTATTTTTTTACTACTATAGATGAAGTTATTTTCTTAGATATTATATAAAAATGTTATATTTAATAGATAAGTAGAAATGTAGTTTTATTTTCAAAAGTTAGTAATATTATTACTAGCTTGTATGATAGAAATATTTTGATGTAAATAATATGTGAGGAACAACACATTCAAATTGTGATTTGTAATTTATCATTACATTATTTAGTATTTTCTTATTGAGGATATTAATATAAATTGTTTAAATCAACAAATTTTAAATTTATATATTTGATTATGGGTATTTACACTTCATATGAAAAATATGAAGAATTTTTTACTTAAGTTTTTTTTTGTTTTTTTTTAATTTTTGAAAAGAACCTATCATTTACTATTTTTATATTTCTTTTTCTTTTATTTTAGTTGCCATGTAGACACCTAGTAGTTTGCATTCTATTTTAGCACATGGTGTAGGAGAAACCAACTTGTACATAGTTGTTGTCTCACACCTTGTTGTATGTCAGATCCACCTTTGGGTTCTTATCATGTTATTGTTCTCTTGATAAGTTATCTCTATCAGTCCAAGTTATTGTGCATTATTCAAACACATCTACATTCTATATATTTCAATTTGATTAGGTTCATCCATTATCATTCGATCAAATATTGAATCAATTGTTTGATCATATAATTTTGGAGGGCCACAATTCAAATCCAAAAGTGCAATAGTTATTGGGAGCATCTAGACTAATATTGACCCATTGCACTCACGTGATCGTTTCATGAATTTTGACTACAAATTTGCCTATATTTGATCAGCATCGAGTTCCACATTGATCTGGCACTAAGAAGAACATTGAACGTCGCTAGCGACATACACTAGCCTCTACAACATCGATCAACATAGCAATTTTTGACAAATCTACTTTGATATTTTCCTTAGGAGCACCATTGTTTCCCTGGCCCAAGATCCATTTCTTTGGACATCCAAATTCATAGATCCATTGCATGCAATCTCAACCAAACATTGCATATCTTTGTATCGATCTTCATTCTGAGCAAAAAGCAATCCTTTGACCCAACTTTGGCAATTTGATACTTGTAGAGGTCGTTGATCAAAGACATTAGTTATGATTTCATTGAACAATCTGGCATGCACATAACTTGCCTAGCATTGATCTACAACAATGACTTTACTCAATTGTTTCATCCAACTCATCCGCTCTTTATGCCAAGTTAGCGGTTAATTTTGGTAATTTTTATCAAAGAATGTTGTATTTTCAATAGTTTTTTAATTTTATTTTGTTAAAATTGGTGCCTATTTGAGTGCTATATGACACTTTTTTTTATTTGTTTTGACCACCTTAAAGTCATCAATTTTGAGCTTGTATCTACGTCATCATATGGTGATGTAAAATTTAATGGCCTTTTGAATGTCGAAACTGGGCATTTTTCATTTGTTGTGACTACCATTTAACCATCGTTTTGGTCTTGTAGAAGTGTTGACATCATCACATTTGAAAATATCAAACCACTTACCATATTCAATTTTGATTTGGCAATCCAACTTTTGAAGGTCAAAACTTGGTCATTTGGGCTCCCAATTGGGTGCAATTTTTGGCTAAAATTTTGGATTGTAATGTTTCATCTATGCTAGTTTAGATTTCCTTCTTCTTTAGTTTTACTTATTTCTCATGGTAGAGTTTTTTCATCATACATACATGAACCCACAATAATGGGTTACACTTTTTTGCCTAAACTAACACTGAACTATGAATTTTCAAGAAAACTTTCACTTTCGGATGCAAATTGTCATTTAACGGTTAGGGATTTGAAAATAAAGTAAATTAGAGTCTTTTAGGATTTTTTGTGTAGATTCCAATTTTTTATTTTTTATTTTTTTAAGAAATTTTTTGATTGAATTAGTTTTTCTCCCATGAAAATTGGTATGTTATCAAAAACCTAATTTTTAAAAAGTGGCATTATTTTTGACACATAACCATTTTCTACACTAGAATCAATGTGATTCTTTCGAATTTAGTTTGTTAACATCCATACTAAAACTGTGGAGGTGGTTTGATGTCTTTATCCTTCGTATTTCATATTTTATCAGAGTTTAAAGTTGATCTAACACTAATTTGGACATACATGGCTTTTGACACGTGTAACTTGTTATATATTAACCCAATTTCAAAATTTCTATTTTTTGTTGAAGGAGGACTCGAATATGGAGACTATAGTTATTTTTCAAAAAAAATATTCTCTTAGTTACTATTTTTCCATGAGCATTCAATATATAGGTTTATTTTTTATAATGAACCTCTATTCAATTAATGTAAAAAAATGTATACTTAGAAAATTCAAAATGTATCAAATCCATAGTCATTAGAAAGCTCATTCCGAGTACTTGTGTCATGCAAAATGACATGGCTTCAGTGCTCCATCTGAACCTAGTAATTGAGCTTGGAAGCCATGAAAATAACTGAAAATATTATAGACTTTCTGAAAGCCATCTAGTTTGCTAGTTTCGATAGAAACTAACTTTCTATCGAAAGTTTTTAGATACTTTCAATAGCAACTATTTGTATTTAGTTTCGATTGAAACTATATAGGCCAAATTTTTTGTGCTTAGTTTTGATCGCTATCACAACTATTTAGGACCCATTTTTTTGTTTAATTAGTTTGATTGAAAGTACCTTCAAAAGTAGTTTTGACTGAAACTATATGATTACTTTCTATCGAAAGTTGTAAGGCCAAAATTTTGTCTTTCGTACTTTTGGAGGAATTTCTTCCTCCAAAAAAGTGTGATGTGATGTCAACATCAAAGATGAAGATGAAGATGAATTGCATGCTATCTATTTGAGTCTTCTATATCATAACGTACCTTGCACAAGTATGCTTGTTTTATCTAAGAGCTAATTATTTATCTAATTTGATTTTTGCACACTATGCTTATAAAGCTATAGGTAAATATCTGGGGATTTAATCAATAAATCTCTCAAATAGAAGGGTCTCCAAAAATATTTATAATTTTGGTATACACAAATTACACGCTTGATCATGCTATTTTGCTTGTTCTTATTCAATCTTAAACTAGTTGCCCTCATTTCATCCTTACACGAGAAAATGTAGCTTCTTTCATTTTGTAAAGTTTTTTTTTAACATTATTCTCATGTAAATCATAACAGTAATATATATAAAGTCATAATTAGTAATATGCTTAAATAAGAACCTCTGTAACTATTGATATCTATAAAATCTATTATATATTTGAAGATAAGGTAATCTTATTATTTGATGTATAAGGGTTTTGAAGATGACACATAATTCAAGAAGAATCATATATTCATATATTAGGTTGATTATTTCACTAACATTTTTGTTAGGTTAAGTAATATCTCTAAAATTACAATATCAATATATAATTGTAGGTATGCCTCAAATCTTTAAACTAGTTACGTTTTCTAATTAATGCTCCTACTCTCCCCACACCCACTGGGTGTTCCCTAATTTAATAATTAAAATATATTTGATAAATATTTTAAATTTATTGAAATTACAATTCAAATTAGAATTATTTATAGAACTAGAAAGATTTAAGAATTACAATTAATAATTATTTATATAATTATAATTAAAATAAGAATTATTTATTAAATTTAATTTGTTTATCAGTAAAAGGCCGGAGCCATATAAATTTTATTAATATAGAAAAATTTACAAAGTCTTCATTCAAACAGGCGTTGGTAGGAAAGAACAAAGAAGAAAACCTCTAGTCTAGTTTGGGACATTAGTCTTATACAAATTACAAAAGTAAAGGGGGCAATACCCTAGTGGTACATTTCTTAGCACCTAACATCATATTTTCTTTTAGTTTTAAAGGATTATATACTTATGCCTCTTTTGTACTTGGGATCTTAGGAGGACATTCCTTCCTTTACATGCTTATTTCGATTTAGATGTATCAAATGTGTCATGATCTAATTTCAAATAGCTTAAAGCCTTTTTTGGCTTAAAGTAACAAGTGTTAGAAGTTTTCCTGTTAAGTTTGAAAATCTCCCTTGGAACTTTGCATCTCATGAAACCTTCAAGTTCATTTGGAATTGTTAGTCTAAAAATCAATATTCCATCTCTAGATTGTGATACTTTACAAATAATAAGGTAATGGGTTTAGGTTATAAAACAAGAGATTTCCCTTTTAATGCTTAGAAATACATTTTCATTTATATTTTACCTGATTGGGCCATTTAAAATCTACAATGTTGCAATAATTTAAGAAGAGTATTAACATGTTAGGGCTTAGTGCTTTGTTTGCTAGGTTAGAGATAGGCTTAAGGTATACAACTTGTTTCCTTTTGTTTTGAGGATTTAATTTTAGTTTTATATATTACTTATGCATGTTATTGTTATTTAAAATCAAAAGGAAATGATAAAAGTTGATAAAATGCCATGTAGAGGAGATGAGAGTACTTTGATAACCTTTTACTATCCTAAATTTGTATTTTATGTCGTCTGTCTAATCATTATAAGAACCTTATAGAGCTTATCTTGTTGTTTTGAGAACAAATGTTTAGGGGTGAATTTTGATTAATTGTTAGTTATGCATTTAAAGTCAGAAGAGGACAAGGGAGTGTGATTGTTTATGGTTTGTGATCTAGGGTCAAGTTACACAGAATAACAATCTACAATAGTCAATCTAGTGATTTGTGTGACTAAGATTTGTTAATCACTTCCTTAAGTCGTGATATGTAGATTGTCACTAATAGCGTGGAAGGGTTGGTGATTAATTTAGTCTAGGGGTGTTTAGGCAATGGTAGGAGTCCATCCATTAGTAGTTGGTTTGAATGTATTAAAGAAATATCAACCAACCAACGATTTGTCAAAAAACTTTGTTATATTCAACCTTAATCTCTCTATGTTCTTGAGCTTTTTTTTAAAGTGTTTGTACTATTGATCAAAGAAAGAATTCTTCTTAACTTAACATTGAGTGTATTTATTAGTTGTTGTCTTGTGTTGCTTATTTCTTAGAAAGAAGATGTATGAATTTGATACCACACCATGATAACTGAAAGAGAAACTACAGTGAACAAAGTATAAACAAGCACAAAGAAATTAGGTCAATATTTTTTTTAAAGTATGTCTTTGTATATTTAATCATTATGACTTACATTGATCCTTATAGGTTGAAGAGTCTAGTTTGTCACATTGATACTAATTACATACATTAAGCCAGAGGGATCATCATTGCCTATATAATCAAAGTAATAGGAGAGTAAGATACTAAGATTGTAGGGAACAAACTTTATAGAGAAAGCGTTGAGCCAAAAGAAGAGACTAATTACTCCAAAATCCTCAAATTGTAGAGGCTACCTATTGAAGATTATTAACAAAGGGGAGAGATTGAGAGGGACCAAGATCCACGTAAGCCAACTAAACCAAAAGGGATCAAAATTTAGGGAACCTTATCTACAAATCTTGTTGATGTGTCCTAAATTCTCTCAAAAAATGACTTGATACGAACACAATTATAGTGAATCCAAATAATACAGGATGATCAGTTCTCGAGAATACCATGATGTATTCCTTTGTCTTCACTTCGTCAATGTCTAGCTGACCTACAAGGTGTATCAAAGCTCCTTTTCTCTTGCTATATTTATTCAAGTCGGGTAGCACAAACTCCATATTGTTCAAGTTGTTGTAGTCCACTGTAGGCGAGGGGTGTTGCCCAAATTCCTACATGTAATTAAAGAACTAGTCATTGTTTCTTGTTTGAATAATGTCTCTCTGTCTTAGAAGAAAATGTATACTCACATTAATTTTGGGCTAGTATACATTAAACTAGGTTGGGTCTCTAATGTGGAGGATAAGCCTTCTATTAATTCTAGTGTGGAGGAGACTTAGGGGTGGATGCACCATGGATACCTCAGGATAAGGAATTTCCTTACAAAAAGTTATACTCAGGACAATGTGGTTGGGACCTTCTAACCAAGTGTCCTCAAAGAAATTGTTGTAGAGGTGATTGATGTTGCCATGACTAACATTAGCTTTTTCCAAACACGTAATAAAGGAGCCAATTATTTCACTATTGGTTCTCCAAGTATAGTCATAACTAAAAACTTTCTCTCCAATTGCCCTAATAACTGCAAGCCTAAACATATCATCTATAGCACTAAGCATCCTATTCCAATGTTCAAGTTTGACAAATCCAATAAAGGTCATGGTGTGGTATTCAAAAGCATGAAAAAGGACAACTATTATTTTTATAATGACAAACTAGGGGACGCCACCTAACCTAGTGATCAAGACACTTAAAATGACAACAAAGAAATATCCAATGAAGTACGTGAAAAGGAATAAGAAACTTATAGAGGATTGACAAGAGATGCTTGAAGCTTCTAGATTATTCCCAAAGCCACCCAAAGGTTCTTGACTCAACTAGAGGATTCTCCAAGCAAAAGAATGTATGATGAAAAGAGGTGGAGAGGGCTATCCCAATCTCAATTTTTACAAACAAGTTTGAACCAATTGTTAGATTAGAAGGGACAATCCTATATCAATTAGCTCATTCACGAGTAATGATGTTAGCTAAGTTGTTTAGGCTTGATGACAAAAATAAGTGATAGGATGAGCTTCTATAATGAGGGGGTCAAGCTAGTGGGTAGTTTATACAAAATAAGATGAGAAAAATATAAGCCAATCAAATTAATATTTAAATTATTGATACAAGTATTACTGTGTAGGAATATTTTAGGTTTTCCTTTGACTAAGTCAGAGATTAGACGATTTTTAGAAAGGAACTGATGTTTTGATGGTCTAAAAGTTATAATCAAAGGTTAGGGTCTTTTGAGACATAGTGTGAGGGTCAATGGTGCTAAGGAATAGGATGGGGGGAGACAAGATAATAAGGAAGCTACGATAATTGCAGTGTTAGAATGTAAATATTTCAAATGTCCTAAGTTTAATAAGTGTGGGAAGTGTGGAAAGGTGGTCCAATATTTGAAGATTTAATATTTTGCAATTCTTCCTTCTCCTTGTCTAGTTTGTAATGCTAAAAAACAAACTTGATTACTAGGTGTCTTTCTCTGTTTTCTTATATTGGTGTTAGTATTTGCATTAGGGGTCATTATAAATTTTAATATCTTCACCATCTACTCATTTATTTTCTAAATGGTTTAATTCCCTGTTTCCCTCATGGTAAATGTGTTGAATCCTGATTTCTTCAAACTTTTCTATGATTATTAGTACATCCTCAAGCTTGGAGTTAAGTTTCTAGTTAGGAGTATTTCTTCTTCTTATTGCATTTAGCATTATCTAGGAATCTCCTTCAATAATTACTCTTTTGATGCCTAATTCTAAACTTAGGTTAAGTCCTTCCATTAGTACTCCCAGTTCATCTATATTATTTGAAGTTACTCCTAAAGATTTAGCTCATTTGGTCATCCAATTTCCTTCATCCGAGTGGATAATGCACCCAATTCCTATCTTGCCAGGATTGCCTCTAGATGCTCCATCAAAATTTATCTTTGCCCACCCTGATGGAGGTGGTTCCCATTTTTAGTCTATTTTGGCATGTTTATTTGATTTGTGATAGATTAAAGGTGGGTTTATCAAGTGGTTCCAATTTTTCTTCATCTATGTGTCCCAATCTATGAATATTCTTTCTTCTTTAATTGTATTTCTTAGATTGTTATTCATTACTTTTGTGATATCAACTTCTATTTTGTTGGTTAAAGAAGTAAGTGTCATTTTTTCATCCTTGAATGTTCTCATGTTTCTTTGTTTCCATATTTCCCACATAAGAATGAATGGGGATATTTTCCAAAGCTTTCTATAAATATTGCATTGTCCATTTTTGGGCCAATTATTGAGGTGGACCCATAAATTTTCTAGAAGAGATGAGGACTAGTTGAGCTTCTTGCATAACCATTGCTAGAAAGACATGGAAATATGACATTAGAACAACAAGTGTTCAGTTGTCTCATATTCTCTTTTGCAAAGAGGGTATCTTGAAGGACCTTTGAAGCCTAGTTTGAATTGATATGTTGTTAGGATTATTTTTTAGTTGCCACCGATAGGAATATTCCTACCTTAGAGAGGCATAAATTGCCCCAGCATAGGTTTAGAGGGATGTTTATGTTGTCCCATCTTTCTAAATTGATTAATAATTCATATCCCCTTTTCACAAAGTATTTCATGTTGTTTGAGGCTCCCTAGATTAATATGTCCTTCCTTTCTTTGTAGTTTTCTTTTCTTTCACTTGTGAATTATTTGAATGAATTTTTTTCCTCCTTGGATAATGTTGGTTAATAGTTTGTCTTCCTTGGATTTAGTTTATACCTTGACTCTTAATGTGACTAGTGTGGTTGAAAACAAAAGAGTTCACGACAAAATGGGTCAAAGTAGTAATCTATCAGAGACCCCTAAATTGAAAGGTACAGGTCCCTTTTAGTGCAAAGATTTGCAAAGAATTTATTTTGAATAAATCAACTAATTTTGGGGGTATGCTCTTAACTGAAGAGCAGGAGAGGTATAACCAAATTGCCCAACATTTCAAGCAATCTAAGTCAATTTCATATTATGACTCATAACCTCCACAGACATGAATGTATATAAGTCACTGTTAAGTGTTAGATTGTGGTGACTGATCAGGAAAGTACTATACATACTTCATAAATTCTTTGGGGATACATACTTCATAAATTCTTTGGGGTTAAAAAAAAAAATTGGGCCCTATTTTATCAAGATTTTGGGCTGACATGTAATTATTAATTATAACCCTAAAGTAGTTAAAATACTTGTATAAAAGGGATTAGGGTTAGGGATTATTTCATAAGGTGTGATGCGAAATTGGTTCTTACAGCGGTATTGAGCTGTAAGGGATTACAGATTGTAATCAGGTTGTAATCACTAGATCATAAAAATATTGGACTTGTTGTTTGGTGGACGTAGCCTAGGGATTAGGTGAACCACATTAAATCTTGGTGCCTTGTGTTCTTTTTTGTGTGATCTATTATTTTCTGTTATTGGTTATATTTGCATGTAATTATTATTTATGTCTATGGTTTAATCCTAACAAGTGGTATCAGAGCCCAGTTGTTTTTCAATTATCCTCTGCAAGAAAGTTTCATGGTTGAGTGGGAGTCTCACGGTTGAGTGGGAGCAATGGCAGATGAGGGTAAGCTGAGGGTTGATAGGTTTAATGGGCAGGACTTCTAGTTATGGAAGATGCAAATGGAAGACTATCTGTATCAAAAGGATTTATGGAAGCTGTTGGAAGGCAAAGCCAAGAATCAAGGATCTATGTCAAATGATGAATGGGATCTTTTGGACAGAAAGGCACTTGGAAGCATTTGATTATGTTTGGCACCATCGATGGCATTTAATATTACAAAAGCAAAGACGACAGAAGAATTGTTGAAAACCCTAGCGACACTAAATGAAAAGCCCTTCCCTTCAAACAAGGTATTTCTCATGAAGCATTTATTTAATATGAAAATGGCAGAAGGTGGATCTATTACAAATCATTTAAATAAGTTTAATACTATTACTAGTCAGTTATCTTCTGTGGGTATCAATTTTGAAGAAGAAATTAGGGCTCTCTTGATTTTGTGTTCTTTGCCTGAAAGCTGGAATGGCTTGGTAATGGCTATGAGTAATTATGTTCCTAGAGCTAGTACCCTAAAATATGATGATGTGATTGGTGTTATTTTGAGTGAGGAAACTCATAGGAAAACCTCAGATGGATCTACATTAGGAAGTGCTTTGAATGCACAAACCAAGGGCAAAACGACTGAGAGAGGAAGTAATTATGGAAATCATGGGAAATTAAGAGGAAAGTCAAAGGGGAGGAGGTCTCAATCGAGAGGACTAAACGACTGCTAGTACTATGGGAAACTAGGGCACAAAAAGAAAGATTGCTGGAATCAAAAGAAAAATGAAGGAGATAAATCAGATGGAGACAAGGAGGCAAATGTGGTAAGTAACAAATCCGAAGAGGATGCTTTGCTTCTGTCTTTAGAAAGTGTTGATGATTCATGGGTTTTAGATTTTGGTGCTTCATTTCATGCTACACCTTATAGAGGTTATTTCATTGATTATGTCCAAGGGGATTTTGGGCTTGTTTATTTGGGGGATAATGAACCCTATCAAATATTGGAAAGGGAAAAATTAAGATTAAGTTGTAGAATGAGAATCATTGACTACTACATGAGGTAAGACATGTTCCAAGGCTAAGTAAGAATTTAATTTCAGCAGGGCAACTCAGTGATGAGGGTTGTGTAGTTACTTTTAATGATAAAAATTGGAAGGTTTCAAAAGGTTCCCTTGTAGTAGCAAAAGGTGTGAAAGTAGGCACCTTATATCTTTGTATAGGTCATATTGTTCCTTCTACTCTAATTGTTTCAGAGAAAAATGAATGTTCAGGAATAACTGCTGTAGTTGAGTAGGGAGAACAAATAGCTGATGTAGATTCTGATACAGCACTGTTACACAATAGACTTGGGCACATGAGTGAGAAAGGTATGAAAGTACTTCATTCAAAGAAAGTCTTACTAGGTCTAAAATGTGTTAATATGAATTTTTGTGAAAGTTGTGTATATGGAAAACAAAAGAGAGTGAGTTTTGCAAAGACTGGGAAGGAAAATAAAAGGGAGAAATTAGAGCTTGTGCGTACCGATGTATGGGGACCGGCTCAGGTATCTTCCCTTGGTGGCTCTCATTACTATTTTACATTTATTGATGATGCAACAAGAAAAGTATGGATTTATTTCCTTAGATAGAAATCTAATGTGTTTCAAACTTTTAAGAAATGGAAATGCTTGGTTGAAAATGAGACTGGTAAACAATTAAAATGTCTCAGATCTAATAATGGTGGTGAGTATTGTAGTCATGAATTTGAAGATTATTGCTCCACTAATGGTATTCGTAGACAAAAAACTATTCCAAGGACTCCACAGGAAAATGGAGTGGTTGAACGCATGAATAGGACTGTAATGGAACATGCAAGGAGCATGAGGTTGCATGTTGGGTTGCCCTTACACATGTGAGTAGAGGCTATCAATACTACTGTATATTTGATTAATAGAGGTCCCTCTACTCTTTTGGGTTGTGGTATTCCAGAGGAGGCATGGACTGGTAAGAAGGTGAGTTATTCTTTTCTCAAAACCTTTGGTTGTGAAGCATTTGCTTACATAGATTCTAAAAATAGAACCAAGCTAGAAGCTAAGTCAAAGAAATGTGTATTTGTTAGATATGGCATTAATGAGTTTGGTTATAGGCTTTTGGATTTTGAAAATCATAAAATTGTAAGAAGCAGGGATGTCATATTCAATGAGAAAGTGTTGTACAATTATCTCTTGTAGCAACATGAGAAGAAAGAAGATGATTATGTAGTGTTGGATGATACTCCAAAAGTTGATATTCTAGCCATTCCTCATCATGTGCACCAACCGCAACAAAAAATACCACACACACCAGTGAATGTTAGATGGTCAACAAGGCAAATTAGACCTCCACAAATATTTTCTCCCTCTTTGTATTCTATTTTACTTACTAATGTTGGTGAACCTAAAAGTTATGATGAAGCTATCGAGGTGGATACTAAGATTCAGTGGGAGTTTGTAGAGCATGTAGCTGCTACAGAGGTAGCCAAGGAGATTATATGGCTTCAGTTCTTCTTGCAAGAATTGGGACATCCTCAAAAGGAAACTTATTTGTTCACAGATAGTCAGAGTGCCATTCATCCTACAAAGAATTCAGCTCTACATTCAAAGACCAAACACATGTAGTTGTGGTACCATTTCATTCAGTCAATTTTGGAGGATGGACAGTTAAAGTTGGAGAAGATACATACCAATGACAATCCAGTAGATATGTTGACAAAGGTAGTAACAAGGGAGAAGTTGAACTCCTCTTCAACTTTGGTTGGTCTTCTAGACTGAATATGAATAAAAGAACAATAGAGTCTAGGGTGGTTTGATCTAGTGGGAGCCCCATGTGATAGCGGTATTGCTATAGGATCAGTCTCCAAGTGGGAGATTGTTAGATTGTGGTGACTAATCAGGAAAGTACTGTACATACTTCATAAATTCTTTGGGAAAAAAAATTTTGGGCCCTATTTTATCAAGATTTTGGGCTGACATGTAATTATTAATTATAACCCTAAAGTGGTTAAAATACTTGTATAAAAGGGCTTAGGGTTAGGAATTGTTTCATAAGGTGTGATGCGAAATTGGTTCTTGCGACAGTATTGAGCTGTAAGGGATTACAGATTGTAATCAGGTTGTAATCACTAGATCATAAAAATATTGGACTTGTTATTTAATGGATGTAGCCCAGGGATTGGGTGAACCGCATTAAATCTTGGTGCCTTGTGTTCTTTTTTGTGTGATCTATTATTTTTTATTATTGGTTATATTTGCATGTCATTTTTATTTATGTCTGTGGGTTAATCCTAACATTAAGCTCATCTAACACCCAAAATGCAATCTATTATATCTTTTGAATGCAAGATACAACAATGCACGACTGTCTGCCAATGCACACTACATAAGAAAAGAAAGTATGGCCAACTTGACAATACCCAAACTGCCCAAATGATTGAGATTTGACAATAACTAGATTGCTTCCTACTCAGTCCCTTTCATTAACCAAATCCACAACTTCTCACACAATGATGAAATACATATGAACTAACTTACATAGAATAGAGGAATTAAGATAATATTATCAATGAAAAAAGTAAAGCTAACAAACACTGAAAAAGAAAGAAACAAAACCCAATTTATTTGCAATCTCACAACTTTCATTAACAACACATTTCATTCCAAGCACCATACAAATATTAAATGAACATCAAGCTCAAAATGTAGATGCAGAGTCCCATACAGTAGTCCCAACTACAGGGGTTTTACCACATAATAATTTTGTCAATCTTATTTACTCTTCAAAAAGTTACATTTATAGGTCTTCTTAGAAATGGCCAGTTACATTTGATGATTACATTGCAAAGCATCTCTAAACAGATGAATGCTAAAAATAGGATTGACTGAGTTATCATCCATTATAAAGTCTAAACCTATGAAGAGAATGCCAAATATGGCTACAATATTATAAAAAAGAGAGGGTGGGGGTACTTGTCACATTACAGAGAGGATACATGTAACATTTTTGACAAAGCACTAGTTCTTCTTTGGAGTTATGTATTTATTTTTGTAGGCCTTTATTACTTCAATTACATTCTTCAACTCTACGATACTTGGGATAAGGATGTTGTCAGCTCTGACCATCCAATAGTCATTCATTTCTGTTAGTTCTTCCACTCTAGAAAGCTTTGTTTGAAGCTTCTTTATTGCACACTTTAGGATGCAGTCCACTACTGTGAGTTATAGAAGCTTTGCCACTTGGAATTTTGTTGGATTACAAGTTTCTTTAATGAATTCCAAAAAGTTAGTCTTCATTCTCTCAATGTCCACCAATTGGTGGTTATTGGTGACATAAGAGTCAATATGCAAAACCTTTAAATATTAAAATATCTTATCCATTTCCTTTTTCACTAAATCATAGACACACTCCAATTCATTTTTAGGCTTTACTGAACTCTCATATTTGAATCCCAAAGATTACTTCCAATGAAGCAATGGCTTTTGGCTAGATTTAAGTATCTCATGATTCACAACCACATTCGTCTTCGTGTAAATCACCTCTTGTAACAAAGCCAATTGCTCTATTATGCTTTCTAATTCCTTCTTCATTGAGTCTTGGTGCTTTGATACTACTTCTCTCAATCTATCTATGTCTCACAATAGATTTCCAAAGTTCTCAATGAGGGTAGGACCTTGGGCCTTGAGTTCATCTATCCAACAATGACCAATTTAATGAATTTGCCTCTCTTTTTGTAGCTTAAGCAATAAGTTCGTGTTCTCCTCTGCACTTCGATCAAATGCACTTGAAGGTGTGTTTCCAAGTTTAGCTCTAATCCATAAATTCTCTATTTGAGGCCTTCAATACCTCTTTCTCAGACCTTAACTCCTCTAGCTTATCTTCTATCTTTGTATTAGTTGATTTCTAGATGTTGACCATAGAGTCATGCACTAGAGTTCTCATGTCAATAGTTTTGATTTGAAAATCAATAGGAGTTAATTCATGAAACTTTCCCTCCTTTAGGGGTTCTACAATCTTAATAAGCAAGTGTCTAGAAATTGAGTCTATTGCTAACATTGCAATGGTCTTCTGCCTCTTTGCTTTCTTTGATATGGGCTGAGGCTGAGTTGCTTGCATGATGAGGTCTTTAGATGGAGCACCTTCCTCACATCTTCTCTTATTTCTATCAATGGTATCTTCCAACCAAGAGTTAGTTGAAAGGACATTGAGTGTTGACTATAGGGTTGTAGGATCAAAGAGCTTCCTCGCCATTGGGGGTGTCACCTTGCTCCTGCTAGAAAATGGAAAGGCAATTGCTTTAGTAATTGAAAGGGATATATTTTAACCTTATTGAGATGTATCTTGCTCCTATCCATCTAGAGGATTTTTGTCACCATCTAGGTTGATGACTAGTACAGAGGAGAAGTCCTTCACTAATGATTTCTCCTTATCTTTATCTTTATCTTTCTCTACCTCTTTATCAATGACAGGACCATTAGGTAGAATTGACACTATAGGAGTGTCTTTTATTTGTTCATAAGTAGAGAGTCTCATATAAGAACCATCATCTACAATATCACTAACATCAATTTTATCATTATATAACTTGATTTCATCAAGAGTTAGCCTAGACCAGTACCTCTCTCTGGTTCAGTACTCATTATAACATCTGGCCCAAAAGTCTTCAATATCCAAAACATGCCTATAAGCATATCCTAGCTTTAGATGATATTTAAAAAAGCTAACGAGATCATATTGGGGCCTTATAACTTCACAGTCGATCAATTTAACCTTGTTCTCAAAGGATTTCACCAAATTTTGGGTATCAAACCTAGAGGCACAAGAATAAGGTCTATCACAATTGGGAAAAGGATGCCATCTATCTTCTTTACATTAGAACATAAGGTATTCACATCTAGAATCTACCTACAAAATTCAACAAGTACAACTTTATCTTCAAGATACCCGAGGAGTCCTTTCGAAAAACCATCAAATGCACCAATCCTCAGGTATAAAAATGATGGAAATTGAATAAAATAGCATTCGAACTAGCTCATTGCTAATATAGCTTTAGGTGAAAATCTTTGCTTAGGGCACCCTTGCAACTCTCGGCATATAATATTGTGAAGGCATCATTCATCTTTATGTATTCTTTAAATCTCTTTTCCAATTGTAGAGGAGGATAAAATTCATATACCTTATTGTTCTCATCATAGTCTTCAATGTTGGGAAGGCTGGGCCATAGATGATACTTGGCTAAAGCATATATTAGGTATGATGACATGTAAAATTGCTTGAATGCTTTCACATAATTTAGCCAGGAGGCTAGCCCTTCACATATGATTTGGGCCCAATCAACTTGTAGTTCATCAACATAAATGGCCTGAACTACATAGAAGTGATACTCAATAAAATCCAAGATCTACTCCTTACCTTTCAATCTCAGCAGCAATGCCAAGATGTCCACAATTTCTATTTTTAAACTGGTTCCAAAAGGGTCCTTGGCATTTTACTCTTTTTGGAATGAGGAGTCTAGAAAAAAGTTCTCTACATGTCCTCTCTTCTTAGAGGCTTCTTTTTCATTAAACATTGATGCAGAAGAAGAAAATTCAATGTCATAATATTGCTCCTTCGCTAGAATTTTGAATGCAGACTACATCAATTCTGTGTTCATTGAAAGCAAAATAGATTGGTCGGGGAACAAGATTTGCTTGGTTTTTGGGTTATACCTTTCAATGCCTTCCTTCACCAATTCTGGCGCATGCATAACCATGGGAAAACTAGCAGCTTTGACTAAACCACTTTCTTTCGACTTTTGTGTGATTAGATGGAGAGGTTGGATGTTTAATCCTTTGTGCAAATTACCGATGTCAAAAAAAGTGAGAGAACTATCAAAAAAATTATTTACCTCACTCTTTGATCCAATCAAATGATCAGATGCAGTAGCTCTAACTACCATTAGCTTATAACTTCACATAGAGAAAGTAATTGTTTCAACAAAATAGTCGTTACAAAATGAGGGACCTTGGTTTAAAAAAACTTTGTATATAGATTCATAAATTGGATCATTGGCCCCACACGAACAAAGTAACTCATAATTAACAACCACAACAGTTAAATTTGTAATAAATTAGGAAAATCAATGGCTACTTAAGATATATTCCACCCATATGATAGCTCATAAATCCAACCATAAAATTCATTTTAATCTCCTATAGTAGAGAGATTATTTCCTTTTTGGATGCTTTGACTTAAGTTCACTGAGAACTACCCTCTTTACTTGAGAATCCAGAGCAAAGGCTTATACTTTAATCCATTAAGTGCATAGAAAGAATAATTACCTTGCTTTTCCATAGACTTACCTTTGCCTTTTATTTCCTTTGATTTGGGGATGCAATATGCGAACTACTCTTTTCATGCCTTGAGTGCTTTACCTTTTTCTTTTCCGCACAAGGCTTTTTCTCTTGATTTATCAACTTAGCTTGGAGAATCTATGGAAATAATTCTCCACCTTGAGCATGTGAACACTTTATTTCCTTTATATCGGGCTCTTCTTTGCAACTAATTCCATTAGAAGCATCTTTTTGGCATCTCTACATAATATCCTTATATTTAACTTTAGAATTGTTTTACCTTCCTTGTCCTCTAGAAAAGAAGCTTTGAATGTTTTCATTAGATGGAAAAGCACCATTTAGACCTTTGCTTTCTAAAGAGAGAAACACTTAGAAACATTTCATTTTCTTTGGCCACTTTTTCTTATATATCCTCGAGATGAATCACTAACCGTGGATTCATCATTTAGCAATGCATATCAAGGACCCAAATTAACTTCTTTATAACACCATGCCTGGGTCCACTGGACATGTTGAGTCTTCTTAATGGAGCATGAATTCTCTTACTGTATCCTCGTGGCTATTCATTTTTAAATTACAACCTTTGATCTGAAATAGCATCAATGATCAATATATGGTCTTAATCTTTGGAAATACACTAGAAGATGTTCTCTTCCAGAGGGTGAGTAACTGAAAACATGAAGTTTTGTTTCTCTACATAAAAATAAACTTTGACTTTGAATCTTTAATCTAAGAGTTTTTTAGCTTTATATCTTTGCTTCTCTTGGTCTTTTCACCATGAATCGACTGGATACACACATGTGGATGCCAGTGTTCCTCATTTTTTAGGATCTCACTTGATGAAGTTTTCCCAAGATGGAAAAGAAGAAGAAAGGTTTAGAATTCAGAGAAAACACTTGCTTGAGGAAGGAACTGAACTATAGAACCAAAGTACGACTTTCTTCTCACCACTCAACTACTCAACCCTCCCAATCCTAGATCACCTAATTCCTTAATGCAATAAAATGACAAGAATTCTGCATGGAGGAATAAGGGGGAAGTGGAGCAGGGAAAACCCATAAAGAACACAAAAGGGAAACCTTCAGATGTTTGATGAGATCCACCTAGGGGATATCTAGACAAGAAATTGAACATAATTTCATTGACCACTCTTCAAGCTAGAAGCTTAAAAGGGTTAGACTAAAAGTCTAGCAACAACTGGCTCTGACTAAGGACTTAGGCATACAAATGCCTTAAGAAGGGACCTAGCATTCATATACTTTTAATTGTGAGATTGATATAACTTTAGGTCCTGGCCATTGTAGAAAAATGGTAGAACCTCTCTAATGGGATAGGCCAAAATAAAATAATTCTTCTAATTTACTTGCAAAGTTTTGAAAGGGCCTTTTCAAAGAGAGTCAAACTTATGGTGCATACCTTTGGGTTCATGTCTCTTATCCCACAACAATACCATATTGTCTTTCATCAACCTTCTTGGTCTTTCTTTCATATCAAAGAAGCTCTTCACATACTTTTAATGTCCTGTGATATGGTCAACCAAATTCTCATGCTCCTCTTATAACTTGGTTAGGTACATTATTTGTTTTTCCAGACCATTCTAAAATATTGGATCCTTAATTACTTATTGCAGTTTGTAGACAAATAGCTCCAATGGAAGAGGGAGGCTAGCCTCAACTTCATATACTAGCTCAAATGGGGAAATACCAATGGCCTTTCAAGTGTCACCTTATCTACCCAAAGAGCTTCATGTGGCTTCTTGTGCCAATTCTTCTGATTATTAGAGATAAGATTTGTCATAATGTTGACCAAATTTTTGTTGCTTGATTCTACTTAGCCATTTCCTTGTGGGAAATGGTTGAAAGAATGGCTCTGACAAATACTATTTTCAAAGAAAAATTCCACAATCTCCATTGAAGAAAATTATATAGCATTGTCCATGACTAGCTTCAATGGGACACAAAATCTCACAAGGATGTTCTCCTTAATAAATTCACAGACAACTTTAGAGGTGGTTCTCTTGGTAGGCTTTTCTTCCACCCACTTAGTAAAGTATTTTGTAGTAGTTATAATGTATAAATGACCAATAGAGGAAGAGGGATTGATTGGACCAATAAAACCAATTCCCTACTGTTGAAAGGGGCCTTCTATTACTACTAGCTTCAAAGCTAAGGCAACCAACTGAGGGTAAGTGATTATAGATTGTAATTAGGTTGTAATCACTGGATCATAAAAATATTGGACTTGTTGTTTGGTGGACATAGCCCAGGGATTGGGTGAACTATGTTAAATCTTGGTGCCTTGAGTTCTTTTCTGTGTGATCTATTATTTTTTTGTTATTGGTTATATTTGCATGTAATTGTTATTTTTGTCCATGGTTTAATCCTAATAAGTGGTATCAGAGCCTAGTTGTTTTTCAGTTATCCTCTATATGAAAGTTTCACAGTTGAGTGGGAGTCTCATAGTTGAGTGGGAGCAATGGCAGATGAGGGTAAGCTGAGGGTTGATAGGTTTAATGGGCAAAACTTCCAATTATGGAAGATGCAAATGAAAGACTATCTGTATCAAAAGGATTTATGGAAGCCGTTGGAGGCAAAGCCAAGAATTAGGGATTTATGTCAAATGATGAATGGGATCTTTTGGACAGAAAGGCACTTGGAAGCATTCAATTATGCCTAGCACTGTCGGTGGCATTTAATATTACATTGATGAAAACCCTAGCGACACTATATGAAAAGCCCTCCACTTCAAACCAGGTATTTCTCATGAAGCATTTATTTAATATGAAAATAGCAGAAGGTGGATCTGTTACAGATCATTTAAATAAGTTTAATACTATTACTAGTCAGTTATCTTCTATGGGTATCAATTTTGAAGAAGAAATTATGGCTCTCTTTATTTTGTGTTCTTTGCCTGAAAGCTAGAATGGCTTGGTAATGGCTGTGAGTAATTATGTTCTTGGATCTAGTACCCTAAAATATGATGATGTGATCAGTGTTATTTTGAGTGAGAAAACTCGTAGGAAAACCTCAAGTGGATATACATCAGGAAGTGCTTTTAATGCACAAAGCAGGGGCAGAATGACTGAGAGAGGAAGTAATTATGGAAATCATGAGAAATCAAAAGGAAAGTCAAAGGGGAGGAGGTCTCAATCAAGAGGACTGAATGATTGTTGGTACTATGGGAAACCAAGGCACAAAAGAAAGATGCTTCTCTTTTGTCTTTAGAAAGTGTTGATGATTCATGGGTTTTAGATTCTAGTGCTTCATTTCATGATACACCTCGTAGAGGTTATTTCATTGATTATGTCCAAGGAGATTTTGGGCTTGTTTATTTAGGGGATAATGAACCCTGTTAGATTGTTAGATTCTATGAATGTTGTTTGTATGGAAAACAAAAGAGAGTGAGTTTTGCAAAGACTAGGAAGGAAAATAAAAGGGAGAAATTAGAGCTTGTGCACACCTATGTATGGGGACTAGCTCAGGTATCTTCCCTTGGTGGCTTTCACTACTATGTTACATTTATTGATGACGCAACTAGAAAAGTATGGGTTTATTTCCTTAGACAAAAATTTGATATACTTTTAACTTTTAAGAAATGGAAATGCTTGGTTGAAAATGAGACTGGTAAAAAATTAAAATATCTCATATCTGATAATGGTGGTGAGTATTTCAGTCATGAATTTGAAGATTATTGCTCTACTAATGGTATTCGTAGACATAAAACTGTTCCAAGGACTCAATGGGAAAATGGAGTAGCTGAACGCATGAATAGGACTATAATGGAACGTGCAAGGAGCATGAGGTTGCATGCTAGGTTGCCCTTACACATGTGGGTGGAGGCTATCAATACTATTGTATATTTGATTAATAGAGGTCCCTCTAATCCTTTGGGTTGTGGTATTCTAGAGGAGGCATGGACTGGTAAGAAGGTGAGTTATTCTTTTCTCAAAGCCTTCGGTTGTGAAGCATTTGCTCACATAGATTCTGAAAATAGAACCAAGCTAGAAGCTAAGTCAAAGAAATGTGTATTTGTTGGATATGGCATTAATGAGTTTGGTTACAGGCTTTGGGATTTTGAAAATAATAAAATTCTAAGAAGCAGGGATGTCATATTCAATGAGAAAGTGTTGTACAAAGATCTGTTGCAACAACATGAGAAGAAAGAAGATGATTATGTAGTGCTAGATGATACTCCAAAAGCTGATGTTCTAGCTATTCCTCATGATGTGCAACAACTGCAACAATAAATACCACACACACCAATGAATGTTAGATAGTCAACATGACAAATTAGACCTCCACAAATATTTTCTCCTTCTTTGTATTCTATTTTACTTACTAATGCTGGTGAACTTGAAAATTATGATGAAGCTATGCAAGTGGATATTAAGATTCAGTGGGAGTCTGCAATGAAAGATGAAATGGACTCTTTGCTAAAGAATAAGACATGGGATTTGCAAGTTGCCTGCAGGTAAAAAGACTTTACAACATAAGTGGGTTTACAAGTTAAAAGAAGAGGATGGAGGTAAGAAAAGATTTAAAGCTAGGTTAGTTGTAAAAGGATTTGCACAAAAAAAAGGGATTGATTTTGATGAGATATTTTCTCTTGTTAAAATGACTTCTATCCATATTGTTTTAAGTCTAGTGGCTAGTGAAGATTTGCATTTAGAGAAACCTGATGTTAAAATAGCCTTCCTTCATGGTGATTTAGATGAAGAGATATATATGGCTTAGCCACAGGGATTTGCGATTAAAGGTAAGGAGAACTTAGTGTGCAAATTGAAGAAAAGTTTATATGGATTGAAGTAAGCACCTTGGCAATGGTATCTGAAATTTGATAGTTTTATGCATAAGCATGGTTACAGTAGGTGTCATTCAGATCATTGTGTTTACTTTAAGAGGTTGGATGATGATAGCTACATTATTTTATGTTTATATGTTGATGATATGCTTGTAATTGGGTCTAACATGGATCACATTAAGGGGCTAAAAAGCCAATTAGCACATGCATTTGCTATGAAGGATTTGGGGGCAGCAAAACAAATCCTTGGTATGAAGATTTGCAGAGATAGGAAAAATAAAACATTAACGCTATCTCAGGTTAATTATGTTGAGAAGATGTTGCAACATTTTTCTATGGAGAATGCTAAAGTTGTCAGCACACCTTTACTTGGTCATTTGAAATTGACTAAGGAGATGTGTCCCAAGACACAAGAACAGGAGGATAAGATGCCCAAGGTACCCTATGCTTCAGCTATAGGAAGCTTGATGTATGCTATGGTATGTACTAGGCCAGATATTGCACATGCAGTGGGAGTTGTTAGCAGGTATATCGGTCATCCAAGAATTGAGCATTGGAATGCAGTCAAATAGATTCTCATATATTTGAGAGGAACATCCAATAAGTTTTTACACTTTAGGGGCTCTACTACTGATTTACAGGGCTATGTTGACTCAAATTTGGTAGGGAATATTGATACTAGGCAGAGTACTACATGTTACATCTTTACTATTGTTGGGGCAGTTGTGAGCTCGGTTTCTAGGTTACAAAAAGTTAATGCTTTATCCACTATAGAGGTAGAGTATGTAGCTGCTATAGAGGCAACCAAGGAGATGATATGGCTTTAGTTCTTCTTGCAAGAATTGGGACATCCTCAGAAGGATAATTATTTGTTTACAGATAGTCAGAGTGCCATTCATCTTGCAAAGAGTCCAGCTCTACATTCAAAGACCAAACACATATAGTTGCGGTACCATTTCATTCGGTCAGTTTTGGAGGATGGATAGTTAAAGCTAGAGAAGATACATACCAATAACAATCTAACAGATATGTTGACAAAGGTAGTAACAAGGGAGAAGCTGAACTCCTCTTCAGCTTTGATTGGTCTTCTAGACTGAATATGAATAAAAGAACAGTAGAGTCTAGGGTGGTTTGATCCAGTGGGAGCCCCATGTGATAGTGGTATTGCTACAGGATCAGTCTCCAAGTGGGAGATTTTTGTTTAGTGTGGAGCTTGATTAGTCCCCAAGTGGGAGATTGTTAGATTGTGGTGACTGATTAGGAAAGTATTGTACATACTTCATAATTCTTTAGGGTTCGGGGCATCACCTCAAAAAAAAAATTGGGCCCTATTTTATCGAGATTTTGGGCCGACATGTTATTATTAATTATAATCATAAAGCGGTTAAAATACTTGTATAAAAGGGCTTAGGGTTAGGGATTGTTTCATAAGGTGTGATGCAAAATTGGTTCTTGTGGCAGTATTGAGCTGTAAGGGATTACGAATTGTAATCAGGTTGTAATCACTGGATCATAAAAATATTAGACTTGCTATTTGGTGGACGTAGCCCAGGGATTGGGTGAACCATGTTAAATCTTGGTGCCTTGTGTTCTTTTTTGTGTGATCTATTATTTTCTGTTATTGGTTATATTTGCATGTAATTGTTATTTCTATCCATGGTTTAATCCTAACACTTGTCACATTGGGCTGCCCATTTATAGGCATCTCTGAACATGCCAGGCTAATAATAACACTACCTCAGAATTTTATAAGTTTTTACTATAGAAGGGAAGTGCCCACCACAAGCTTCATCATGAAATGCTTGGAGCAACTTTACTTGTTGAGGCTTATCCACACACCATAGGAACAATTGCCCTTTTATACAACTGATCATCATAAATAACATACTTGCTTGAATTAGTCCTAAGATCTCTTTCATGCTTATATGTCAATCCATTAGGACACTTTCCATAAGTAAGAAAATGGGCAATAATTGAAAACCAAGGATCTTGAAGGATTACCATTAAAACTCTTGAGGTTTCTTCTTCTTTACTTACCTTTTGGTTTTCTACAATTTCTCTGCACAATCCATTACCTTAGACCAACTTTATTTGTTTTAACCTAATGTCATACTCCTAGACTTTTGCTATCCAATCTCCTCTAGTATTGCATCATATCTCTTGCCGAGTCAAGATGCTCTTGACTATTGAATCAAGAACATGCACAATAGAATGTGACTACAAAACATATAATTTGAAAATTTTAGGTGCTCTTACTACAACATAAGCCTGCTTCTCCATCTAAGAGTACTTCAGTTCATGCTCCTTGAGAGGGGTGCTCATGAAAGCAATAGGTGCTTGAATACCTTCCTTGTTTTCTTGCATGAGTATGGTAGATAATGTATAGGCTGATGCATAACATTACAAAATAAACTCTTTGGTATAATCTGGATGAACTAAGATAGGAGCTTTGGCATAGATATCAACTTTTATTTCATCAAAAGCCTTCCTTCTAGAAATATTCCACTTGAACATTTGATTGTCCTTCATCATGTCAATTATACACTTGGTAGTCTTAGAGAAATCAAGAACAAAATTCCTTAAGAAAATTACTTGACCAAAGAAGAACTTAATTCTAGATTTGCTTGCTTGTAAGTTGAGATGCTAGATAGATTTGACACATTCAGGATCAATCTTAATGCCTTCTTGAGAAACTATGTGACCCAACAACTTGCCCTCTATAACACAAAAGAAAAATTTCTTGGGGTTAAGGGAGATTCCATGTTCCCTACATCTCATCAACACTTTCTCCAAGTCCATTAAACAACTTTCTCTTTTCTTAGAGAAGACTATTAAATCATCCAAATAGATGTCAATAATCTTGTCCTTTAAATCTGCAAAATATGAATTCCTTTCTCTCTAAAAAGTAGCTCCAACATTAATTAGTCCAAGGGCATTTTTTTATAAGAAAAGGTTCCCCAAGGTGATGCAGGAGCATCCTAGGTTGCCTTGTTATCCTGCTCATTTGTTTTGTTCATTCTGTAATTCCTTCATGTGCTTAGCAATTCCTTCATGTGCCTAGCAGTTCCTTCATGTGGCTAACAATTCCTTCATGTGGCTAACAATTCCTTCATGTGCCTAGTAGTGTAGTTTCCTTCATGTGCCTAGCAGTGTTGTGCCTAGCAATGTAGTTTCCTTCATGTGCCTAGCAGTGTTGTGCCTAGTAGTGTAGTTTCCTATTAAATCATCCAAATAGATGTCAATAATCTTGTCCTTTAAATTTGCAAAATATGAATTCCTTTCTCTCTAAAAAGTAGCTCCAACATTAATTAGTCCAAAGGGCATTTTTTTATAAGAAAAGGTTCCCCAAGGTGATGCAGGAGCATCCTAGGTTGCCTTGTTATCCTGCTCATTTTTTTTTCTTCATTCTACAATTCCTTCATGTGCCTAGTGTAATCACCTAAAAATGGTCATCTAGACTATTAGCCCCCTTCTCAGCATTTTGGCTAAATTAATTTAATCATTTATCTAGACCAAATTGCTAATAATCAATTTATTTGATTATAACCTATAGTTTGACTATGCTATCCTAAGTTCATTATTTGATTAAAAGAACATGTCCCCTTTTAATTAAATAAAATATCCCATTCTTCTAACCCACTTAAAGTGCACACATAAAGTCCTTTTTCTATTTTGCAATTAAAAGAAAAGGCTTTGTGACTTTTGTCTTATATGACAAGTCAACTTATATTCTATTGGTTGATTTGTGTGTGCACATGGATCACTCCTCTTTTCAAATTCCACCGTTGATCATCCACCATCTTCATCTTGATCTCTACCGTCCATACATCTTTAAAAGGGAGAGAGCTTTCCCCCTCAATCCATCCATCTTTTGAACATTGTTATGCTGCAGGTTTTCTAACAGGTTTTCTTTGGAGCTTTGTGGAGAAATTCTCTTCCTTGTCTACATTCTCTCATCCATGGCATTTTAGCTTAGATTCATGTTGCATGTTAGTTTAGCTTCTATTTTGCAATAATCTCTCACATAGCTTAATATTTGGATTGTAACACTCTCATTCATATTCTAGCATAGCTGCATTTGACATTCTCATTCTAGCTTAATCTTCATTTGCATTGCATCCTTGAGGAACTCCTTGGGACATTTGCATTCTTGCATCTTGTCTTTGGAACCTCCCATTGCATGGTTTACTAGCAAGAAGAGTATCTCTAAGGCTCATCTGAGAGCCTTTTTATTCTTGAAATATACTCTCTTGCACTCCATGGATAGGGAGCTCTAAGCCGGCATCTAAGCATTCCAACTCATGGAATTGTTTGGATAGAAGGGTTTAGAGTGGGACACTTTCGAGTGTACATTTTTGGCGCCCACCGTGGGGCTTGAATCAAGTTCTAGCTCCATTTGCTTTCATTTTTTATCTCTGATTTTTTACAGCAGCATATTGGATCTAATCAAATTCTTTTGTAGAATTATCACTTTGGTTTTAAGGCCAACCCATAAGTAAATTGGTTTGAAGGCCAAAAACTTAGTTGGTTTAAAGATTTGATCATATCTTTTAAACCGCTTAGAGTTTGGTTCTGAAATTTTTTTTGCAGGTTGAGTATATGCTCAAAATGTCTCAGTCCGATTTTCAAAGCATTTTGACATGATTTTCAGAAGTTATGATTTTTTCTTTATTTTTCATAAAAAGCCATTTTTGATCGCAAATCAGTGCATTTTTTGGAAAAACTTACATTTTCAGAAAGCTTTTTGAATTCTAATGGGGGTTCTTTCTTTTTGTTTTGAATTTTGAGATCGTATTAAGGATCAAAAACTCGATTTGATAAATTTGGCCTATTTTGACAAAATCAATCTCTAGGGAGCAAATGAAGAGATTTTTTAAAATTTTTTGCATTTTTGGAAAGCTCTCTTATTTTTAATAGGGGTCTCTTCTTTTCATTTTCATTTTTGGATACGAAATCATAGAAAAAAAGTCCAATCTTGTTGACTAGGTCAAAACCAAAGAGTAAAAATGAAAGCATTTGTGATTAACTTGCACTTTCTTTGCATGTACTTGGTTGGAAGATAAATTAGATTTTTGAAGCAACTCACCACTTTTTATTGCATATTTTTATGTTATTTCACACTAACTTTTTTTGCTAACAAGTTGTGATTTCAGGTTGCCATCCTTGTGAAAAAAATTGAAACATTGCATAAAAAGAACGCATGTCAAAGCTTCAAATGCACAAGGGCTACTAACGATTGTTTGCAGGGCTGCCCAAAGCATAAAAACCCAAAATTTCTTGCTTTTTTGTTTTCATGTGTGGCATTGAATAATTGTTCATTTTTCATAGGCACATAAAACTTGTGATTGGAGTCTTTTGGTAATAGGAGAGTATGCTCTTCACCCTTGTGGTGAATCAGAAATCTTGACTTGCCATTTGGTTTCAAAAGTAAGGGGTAACTGAATCTTCTTGGCGTGTTTGGGAGAAAATGATTGGAATAGGAGAGTATGCTCTTCACCCTTGTGGTGAACCAGAAATCTTGACTTCCAAAATTTGATCCACTTTGTGTAGTTAGAATCCTTTAGAGGGCCTGCTCTCGGACAACCTGAGAGGAACGACCCAAGTGGGAACAAGCCGATTACCTGGCTCTTCCAACCCACTATAAACTCAAGGCTATCAAGGACACAAAACCTTGGTAGACGTAGTGTTTATCTTCGTCTAGTGTGATCACTTATGGGATTTTGACCATAGGGAGATCACTAGGCAAGAATGCTTAAGGTACTCTTGTGATCACGAGATCGGTTACTCATCGCAAGGTGAGGTGTCCCGTAATTGGGAGCAAGAGGAACACTATGAACGGAAGCCCGATCTAAAAACTCTAAGTTAGTAACTACCTTTTTTTTAGCCGCTCAACTTCTTGGTGCAAGGATTGATCCTAGTGGACTACCCGGATCACCCCAAGATTTACACTCACCATATGTGTTCCCTTGGTTATGCTTATGGCATTTCCATGACAAAGCCAATATCTCTTGTGGGCAACCACTTGGTGTGAGGCGAAGGAGCATCAAGCGTGGGCTAAGTTGTTGAGTAATGAACCATGACTCTAAGGTAGATTGCTTGGCTATTGTTTTCGATGTTTTGACCAGTGTTAACGTTCTTGCAACATAAACATTCCGATAAAGATTTGTTAGGAAGGCTGTTCTGATATCCCAAGTGCGTATTGACAAGGTTGTTTTTACCCTTGATCAATTGTTTTGAAGACATGTTACAACACTTACTGTTTGCAAACCTTGCTATTTACTGATACAAGCTGAAACGAAATGCTGTCTGATTGAAACAACTATCTGATTGACAAATTGAAATGAACTCCAAGCCAAAAAATTGATTTTTTTTTACACAAAATTGGCACTCTGTCGCATGCTTTCATGAGAAATATCGCGCGACATTTTTTTCAAAAATTATGTCGCACATCAGTAGTAAATTATGTCACACTATGTCTTATATTCCGTCGCACTTGGTATAAATATATGTCGCCTGAACAAAAAGTATCGCACTGTTCCTAAAATTCTGTTGCACGACATTATTTGCTGAACTTATGTCACCCTCCTTTTGAGAAAGTATCAGAGTCATTTTGGGTCAAAAACAGAGTTTTCCGTCGGATTTGTTTGGTTTAAGGAGCGTCACGCTAGTCACCCTTGATCCTGGCCATGTATCAGTGTGTGAAGAATTCATCCTAAGTTGAAAATATGGGTTTAGTCCGTCGAATGTAAGTCTTGAAACGTCTTGATAAATCACTTGTCAAAATTCAGCTATTATTTTTCTAGCTATCCACTATTGAGCTTCTTGCTCGTCCGCTTGGCTCGAGTCACCCGTGTTGTAAGATCTTGAGCACTGTTTGACAAGCCATCTAATCACATTTTGACAAGTGACTAGTCTTGATCGTAAAAGCTTCAAATTTGGCTCGCTCTTCTTGTCCTACTAAACAAAGACAACTCTTTACATGCCGGTCACAACTAGATATCAAGGTGGTAACGGTAGCCACACGCCTTTCATTTTCAAACAATTGGAAACACCACCCAAACATCCTCGCAAACAACCTTGTGATAAGAACCTCGAATTTGATCAAACACAAACAGCTAACGTTCGGCACAACCCACTTTATAGTTTTGAAAATCCATTTGGCACACCCTTTGAGACACCCGAGGGTACGAGTGGTATAGTCACTATGGTGCATCCTGATGAAATTAAACGTCGCTTAGAAGAACAAGCACGTGAAACCCAAAAGACTTTGGAGGCTATATACGCTACGGAGAGAGAAAATCAACAAGCTAAAACTGACAATCAGGCACGCTACGAAGGATATAAAGGAACTTGTCCTCAAAATCCCTTTGAAAATAATGATGGTAATCACACACCTCCAAGGACTCCTACAGCTGCCACTGGTGCATGTCCTTCACCTAAACCATCTCATCATGATAGTGATGAAGAAGTAACTAGCGAAGATGTGATCAAATTTCAACAAGATGGCTTCGCCCAAAAACTAATGCTCAGAGCTTTAGAGGAAAATGGAGACAATACTTTCGATACATGGTAGCTAGGGGATGGAAACTCCCTAAAGGTTTTAATGTTGAACATATTATCCCAAAACGAGAGCCCACTGAGGCTAAAATCTTAAGGGAAGAAATACAAGAACTAAGAAAACAATTTACACAACTGCAAACTTCAAAAGAGCCACCTAAGACATCATTTGTTGAATCAATTTGCGCTCTTCCATTTGATAGGGGTCTATACATGCTACCATTTCCTAAGGATATAGAGGTTCCTAAGTATGACAAATACGATGGAAATGGTGACCCTCATGACCATGTGAGACATTTCTATGCTATTAGCATGGACTTTATGCATGAAGACACCTTTCTTATGCATTTGTTCCCTAGAAGTCTAAGAGGACAAGCTATGGAGTGGTTCACAAAATTGAGTCCTCCTCTTAAAACATTTGACGAACTTGCGCAACATTTCATCCAGCAATATTCATACAACATTCAACATCCCGTGACAGTGCTAGACTTATGGAACATCAAACAAAGACCAGGAGAGTCTTTTGCAATATACCTTCAACGATGGAGATCTTTATACTCTCGGTATCCTCGGCAAGTGCCCGAGGCTGAAAAAATTGACATCTTTGTCAACACGCTTGTACCCGAATTATACTTTGATCTAAGAAAATAGTTATTCACATCCTTCAATGCCATGGTAGAAAGTGCATATCGCATTGAGGATGTTGCTATCAAAAAAGGTGATATTACCATAAACAATGATAGAATTAACAATGGGAACAGTAAAGACAAAGGAAAACCTTGGAACAAAAACAAGTATGTTGTCAATGGCGGAGTAGTGGACACTCCTAAGACTAAGGAGCCTGCGTTTAACCTTTCCAATGCCATCTATGCAGCAAAGCAACAAGAAGGTTCAAAACCACAACCCTTTGACAAAGGCTCTAAATTTGCGAAGAAGCGACATGTTTACACACCTATGGTCGAACCTTATGAAGTGGTTTTAAAAACCTTAATTGCAAACAAATTGGTTACCTTACTAGACAACTCACGTCCTTACGATCCACCTGTTAGACCTCCATGGTGGAGAGAAGATCATACTTGTAGCTATCACCAAAGTAAAGGACATAACACAGAGAATTGCTTCAAACTCAAAGATGTAATTCAAGACCTCATCGAAGTTGGAAAAGTTGTTACAGATGGCCTTGTTAAGAATACTGATCATAAGGCTTTCCAAAAACCATTACCTGAATACAAAAAGGGTGAGACCTCAAGGGTAGCTGCCAAAAAGAATCATGACACCAAAATTAGTTATGCTTACGCTAACACTGATAATGTTATAAGCATGCTTGAGCCCGTTGAATACATATGTATGGCAAGCTCCAACAATGACAACTGGCCAAATTATGACGCTAAAGATGAATGACCAAGAGTGGTCTTAAGGACACGATCCACTCCTCAAGATCATACTGATACTAGACCCAAGGTGGTACTCCAAGTGGCTAAGTCTTCATCTTCTCAGGGTGAACCACTTAACGCTGTCACTAGGGGGCAATCTAAGGTTGTCCTAAAAGTTGCTAATGATCCTAAAAATGCTTCATCATCTAAGAAACCAATTACTTCCAAGATCTCCAACTATGATCTTGTTAGCCAACTGCAATGCACACAAGCACAAATCTCCATTTTTGAATTGCTAGAGTTATCTCCTTTGCACAGGGATATCCTTGAGAAAGCTTTATGTTCTGCCAATGTTCCCATAGATATTGATGCAGAACAATTCCAAGCTATGGTGAACCACATCTCCTCGCCCCACTATCTCACCTTTTCTGAAGAAGATGACCGAGCTCTTAGTCATCCCCATAACCTTGCTCTTCATGTCGAAGTTCAAATATTTTGTACCTATGTTCGTCGAGTCTTGATAGACAATGGTGCAGGGTTAAATATCATTTCGTTCAATGTAATCCAACAATTGGGCATGTCTGAATTTGCCATCGATCCTAAGCACAAGATCACTATAAAGGCCTATGATGAGGTTGAAAGGCCTTCTAAAGGTCTAATTGTACTTCCAATCAGAGTTGGTCTAGTTGAGAAGAATGTCATTTTCCAAGTCTTAGACATACCACTTGCATACAACTTGTTGTTGGGACGACCATGGATTCATGATATGCAAGCAGTACCCTCTACATACCATCAGTGCATTAAGTTCCCTTTTAATGGTACTGAAGTGGTTGTCCCTGGCGACAACTCCATGTCTATCAACACATTATCTGCTGCCGAAACGCTAGTCCCGCACAATCGCTCTTCTCATGAGCTAGCACCATCTTTCACAGAATGTGAACAAAAACTGAAAATGATGAGCCTTGGTATGGGCGAGTACACTTTGGACTCTATTGCTGCCTTACCAATTTCCCCTCGGTCTTATGGGAAACCAACTATTGCAAAGAAGTCTTCTGCTTCTGCTATGACACTTTTTGGCACTTTTGTGCAATCTTCCATACCACTGGAAGCAGAGAAGGAAGAACAAGCCATTAGGGACTGGATCTATAGAGAAGAGGAAGACGAGGAGGTTACAATGACTACCCCTATTTCTCCCAAAAAATATGGAAAAGGCTATAAATTTTTGACAAAAATGGGCTACCAGGGCCACGGGTCCTTAACTGGTTGTAAGAATGCTCTAGTTGAACCTTTAAGGCACACTCAAGGTCATGATGCTCGAGACACCGCTGGTCTAGGCTTTGGGCTAGACAATAATACACCAAACTGTAGTCAAATATTACTCATGTCTAGTGAATCGGAGGATGATGACTCTCCCATAATTGCTACTACTACACAAGACGAAGACTTTTTTCCTCTCACTTCCCTCCTTTGGGGAGAAGACATAGTTATTGCTAATAATGAAGAAGCTTCTACCTCCCAACAACAGGAACAAGAAGGGTCTACTTCTGAGGACATAAATAGAGGACGAATTAGGCAGAATATTGCTCATCTCATAAATAGGGGTCAAAGTACAGATTCTCATGAGTATGAATGGGAAAGCCTCTCTGATGCATCTTGTGAGCTAGGGGTGGATGTCATTCATGCCTATGCAACCCAACCCAATGTAGTCGAATGGTCTAGTATGAGGTCAGATGAGTTTGACTCACAACATGTCTCAATGGATCATACTAGTTCCTCTAGGACTATTCCTGAGCTGAACTCTTTTGCGACATTTTCTATAGGCTCAACTTCACAGGTCACCAGAGATGACTCCTTCCATATCAATCACATTAAAACTTCTCCCTCACTCTCGCTAATTTACCTAGAACTCATAGATTGGTCTATCCAAAATCAAAAACCTAAAATACGGTCTTTCCAAAATGACTATGAGATCACTTGTTATCTAAACGCAATTGAACCTGTCATTTCTTCCACCAGCGAACCCGCAGTTAACATGACGGAATCAGATATCAAGTACCTCAGTCAAAAAATTAAAAGAAAAAGTAAGCGATCAGACAGCGAAAACCACATTGTGGCAGTGTCTGACCCTCAAAAAAGTAAAAATAAAGACGTATCTAATGGTGAAAACCTCTCTGAGGCACCTGCGGATGAGGTACTTGGTAGTCTGCCAAGCTATTTCCAGGATAGATCTTCGGTTCTAGTCGAACCTACACAGCCTATCAACTTGGGAACAGAAGAATGTCCTCAGATTATCCATGTAGCTCAATCTTTGTCAAACAAAGAAAAGACACAGTTTGCTCAGTTCTTTCAAGACAAGAAGGTCAACTTCGCATGGACATACTCTGACATGCCAGGGCTTGATACAGATCTCATCATGCATCACTTATCAATCTCACCAGATGTCAAGCCTGTCAAACAGAAGTTAAGAAAAATGCATCCACATGTGGCTCTACTGGTCAAGAAAGAGTTAGAAAAACTATTGAATGCAAACTTCATTAGGGTCATTGATTATGCTGAGTGGATTTCCAACATTGTACCTGTCTCCAAGCATGACAAATCCATACGAGTCTGTACTGATTTTAGAGACCTCAATAAAGCGTGCCCCAAGGATGACTTTCCACTACCAAACATCGATATGATAGTGGACATGACTGCGGGTTATGAGATGTACTCGCTCATGGATGGATTTTTTGGGTACAACCAAATAAAGATAGCTCCAGCAGACCAAGAAAAGACAGCCTTTACATGTGCATGGGGTACCTTTTGCTGGAATGTCATGCCTTTTGGGCTCAAAAATGCTGGCGCTACATATCAAAGAGCAATGACAACCATCTTTCATGATATGATGCATAAAAACATGGAAGACTATGTTGATGACACACTGGTGAAATCAAAGAAATGAGACACACATCTCAAAGACCTTAGTTTGATATTGGACCGTATGGAACAATTCCAACTTAGGTTGAATCCAAAAAAATGTGCCTTTGGTGTCACTTCTGGAAAATTGCTAGGTTATATCATCTCAGCAAAAGGCATTGAGGTTGACCCTGAAAAGGTCCAAGCTATCATGGATATGCCTCCACCAAAGACTATCAGTCAGCTTAGAGGTCTGCAAGGATGGCTACAATCCATAAGAAGATTTATCTCTCAATTAGCTGATAAGGCTCAACCTTTCAATAAAAATTTGCATAAAGGATCTACCCATATTTGGAACAATGACTGTCAACAAAGCTTAGACCAAATCAAAGGCTACTTGGCAAAACCGCCAGTTTTGATGCCACCCATTCTGGGAAAACCTTTGATTCTGTACATTTCAGCTATGGATTCTTCTCTAGGAGCACTCTTAGCCCAAAGTGATGAGACAGGTAAAGAAAGAGCCATATACTATATTAGTCGAACTTTGGTGGCTTATGAACTAAATTATACAAGTATAGAGAAGGCATGCCTTGCTGTAGTTTTTGCCTCCCAAAAACTTCGGCATTATATGTTGGCCCACACAGTTCACTTGATTGCCAAGATAGACCCTTTGAAATATTTATTAAGTAAAGCTGCACTTACTGGTCGCCTTGCTAAATGGATGATGATTCTTTTCGAATTTGACATTCAGTATGTTGAACGTAAGGAAATCAAAGGACAGGCCATAGCTGACCAGTTGGCTGACTTCCCACTTGAAGATGTAGCACCTCTACAAATTGAGTTTCTAGATGCCTCAATCATGAACATTACTGACAAAACATGGAAAATGTTTTTTGATGGATCCCATACACAGAATGGAGCAGGAGCAGGGGTGTTGTTTGTTTCCCCTCATGGTTATACGATCCCAAAATCCTACAAATTATTGTTCCCACGTACAAACAATATTGCAGAGTATGAAGCATTAACAAATGGGATCAAAATGACCCTTGAATGGCGAATAACTGAGCTACACATCTATGGGGATTCTCAACTGGTTGTGAACCAAGTGAATAATGAATATCAAACAAAGGATGATAAATTGATCCCTTATAAAAAGTTTATAGATGCTCTAAGGAACTATTTTACCTTTGTAACATTCCAACAAATTCCTAGAGCAGAAAACAAGGCTATTGATGCTATGGCCACCTTAGCATCTATCCTCCAATTACAAGAACATGAATAGCGATTTGAGTTCCTGGTGGAAGAATTGTGTCATCCAGCCTATGATTCTTCAGATAACCAGGTGATCTACACTGTTGTAGGTCACGATTCCTCCCGCTATGTGGCTATTTTCTCCTACCTACGTGATCAGGTTATTCTCGAAACCCTCACGCACAACCAAAAATGCCAACTCCTTTGTAATGCCTCACAGTACACTTTGGTCTCTGGTGACTTGTATAGGAGGGGTCTAGACGGAACGTTGCTTAGGTGTTTAGAACTAGAAGAGTCCGAGAAGGCACTTGCCGAAGTCCACGATGGCATTTGTGGGGCGCATTCTAATGGCCTTGCACTTGCCCAAAAAATGCTTAGGACGGGTTATTACTGGCCCACCATGCAAGCTGATGCTGTGCGCTATGCAAAGTCTTGTCAGAAATGTCAGCTCCATGGTAACTTGATACATGCTCTTAGGCGAGAGTTAATCCCTTCTGTGACATATTGGCCATTTTAGCAATGGGCCTTTGACTTGGTAGGAAAGATCCATCCAAGCTCATCCAGCGGTCATAAATTCATCATCACAGCAACGAAGTATTTCACTAAATGGGTTGAAGCTGTACCATTATCTGCTGCTATAGGCAAACATGTTGCCCTGTTTATACTGAATCACATCATTTGTCGATATGGTATCCCATCCTCTATTGTTACAGATAATGGAGGACAGTTCAAAAATAAAGACTTAAAATAGCTGTGCAAAAAGTTTCGAATTAAGCAACACTGGTCTTCCATTTACTATCCCCAAGGGAATGGCCAAGCTGAGGCCTCTAATAAAATGCTGCTGAAAATCCTACACCGCACAGTTCACAAGTCTAGGAAAGATTGGCACTTGCAAATAAATCCGGCACTTTGGGCCTATAGAACCTCTATTCGTACTCCTACAGGGGCTACACCCTTTTCTCTAGTCTATGGCTCTAAGGTTGTTCTCCCATTAGAAGTCGAAATACCTTCTTTGCGCATCTCCTTACATGGGTTAATAATCGATGAAGACCATAGAGCTATGAGAGTACAGGAATTAGAGACTCTGGATGAACGGCGCAAGGCTGCTTTTGATCACATGAGAGCTTATCAGAAGCGCATGTCTACACAATATAACAAAAAGGTTCACCCCCATGAGTTCCAAGTTGGTGAACTCGTGCTTAGAGAGAATCCCAAAAATCAGCAAAATCGAGAACAGAAAGGGAAATTTGAACCTAACTGGTTAGGTCCTTACATTATCACAACATCATTTGGGTCTGGTGCTTACCAGTTGTCTACTTCAGAGGGTGAAGAACTTGCAGAACCTATCAACATCCTACACTTGAAGAAGTTCTATACTTAGAGGCTTGCTGCTCAGCTATCTTGTATATATCTATGAGCCTGAAAAAATCTTAAAAATCAGAAAATGTCCTGAAAAAATGATCATCTTAGTGAAAACCTCACTTTGATGTATCACCAAAAAAAAAAAAAAAAAAAAAAGCTGTCAAAGTCGTAAAAACCTGGAAACAGGCGCTACTTGAAACCCTTGCACCTATGTCTATCAATCTCAATCATCCACTTTGCTACACATTTCCTAGCTTGGAATTGTTTCTTGTCCTCATCTTGGGGGCATAGCTACTTAGCCTATTGAGGTATTCTTGTGGATTAGGGTTTCTTTGACAACTCACAAAATAGTGTTTCTCAACACTTCCCCCACTTTGACATCAAGTGTTTTTTAACACTTTACAGATAGTTTACCTACGGTCTCCGATGTCGCGATATCTCACTATTAGAATCAAGTCTAGAAGAAATGGCCAAGTGACTTACACACACACACTTTAACACTTAAACGACTGAGCTATGCTGACATTTATCTACTTTGTGTGCTATCTATGATGATTTCTTTGCCATGTATTCCCTCCCTAATAGTCTTTCAAGGATGTCATTGACTAGAAGACTGGGGGCATGGGACATATTTTCTTGATTTCTGCTTGTGGGTATACTTTTGTTTGTCTATAGTGTTGTAAGCATTCATGCTTGTCCTATTCAACACTTTGACTTATAAATGTATCATCCTTGATTGTTTTGCAAGACCGCACTCAGGGTTTATCCTGGTGCTTATGCCTTGATACAGGTGTAATCTTGCTAAATTAAACTTAGGGAATCTAATCGTGTAGTTATCTTGACTTACATGTCTCTGATGCTTAGATTGGATTTTCACATACCTATCTAATATCGATCATATTCATATTCTCATAGTTATACTAGTGATGGTTGTATGATCTCATGATGTCCCTAATAAATGCTCAATGATGAAATTAAGAGTCTAAATGTTATGCACTTCTTGCTGGTAAACCACTTTGCATATTAGCTTGCATTTTAGGTTCATTTTCTAGCTTAGTCTTGCATTCTTGCATATGGGGAGAGCTCTCTTTCTTCATCTTTTTGTGGACATATCAGCTAACTCCTTTCATATATTTCTTTATTTTCTTCTTGTTCATGTCTTTTCACCTTCTTAATCTTTCACTTCATCTCTTTTCTATCTTATCATCACATTATATAAAGTTTTGACCTCTTAAATAATTTCAACATCCTGGATTCATTTTCAGGATCGAAATCCAAATTCGAGTTCATCTTGATGGTCAAAATTGTCTTTTAAAATTCTACTTTCTTCTGAGCAGTTAGCTGACCTTTTGAGGTCTAATCTCTGAATCATCACTGGGGCATCTTCATTTCTTCATGTCTTCATCATTTCCATACTTCATATCTACTTCTAGTCACCTTTTTCACATCTAAATCATCTCTCTACTAGATTTGACCTAATTTTATGTTATATCCTTCAAGGTCAACTCTAGTCAAACTGGGGCATTTTATCAATTTTATATAGTCATTCTTGGGTTCTAATCATTTATCTATCATATCAGACATTGCTATATCTCAATTTTCTCATGTCTAGCTAGTTTCTACTTCCCCTTACCTCATTTCAATTTCGATCCCTAGGGGGCAGAAATACTCTATCATTGATTGCTACAGCTATCTATTTCTTAGGAGCATTTGTTTGACCTTATCACTTGCTCTCAATCTATTTGCTTTACTAGGTGTTAGAATTCTTTTCAGATCCTAACATCATCTTCCTAGTGTTCAGTACTACTACTATTAGGCTGTGCATTCAGGACTTGCCATCTATTTCTGCATTTCATTCTTTGAAATCAGATATCTATATCTATCACTGCCTACTTGGCTTTCTATTTTCTTTGACATAATGTGTTCCCAGATCGATCACACATTAGTCAAAGAGGGGCAAATGTAATCACCTAAAAATGGTCATCTAGACTATTAGCCCCCTTCTCAGCATTTTGGCTAAATTAATTTAATCATTTATCTAGACCAAATTGCTAATAATCAATTTATTTGATTATAACCTATAGTTTGACTATGCTATCCTAAGTTTATTATTTGATTAAAAGAACATGTCCCCTTTTAATTAAATAAAATACCCCATTCTTCTAACCCACTTAAAGTGCACACATAAAGTCCTTTTTCTATTTTGCAATTAAAAGAAAATGCTTTGTGACTTTTGTCTTATATGACAAGTCAACTTATACTCTATTGGTTGATTTGTGTGTGCACATGGATCACTCCTCTTTTCAAATTCCACCGTTGATCATCCACCATCTTCATCTTGATCTCTACCGTCCATACATCTTTAAAAGGGAGAGAGCTTTCCCCCTCAATCTATCCATCTTTTGAACATTGTTATGCTGCAGGTTTTCTAACAGGTTTTCTTTGGAGCTTTGTGGAGAACTTCTCTTCCTTGTCTACATTCTCTCATCCATGGCATTTTAGCTTAGATTCATGTTGCATGTTAGTTTAGCTTCTATTTTGCAATAATCTCTCACATAGCTTAATATTTGGATTGTAACACTCTCATTCATATTCTAGCATAGCTGCATTTGACATTCTCATTCTAGCTTAATCTTCATTTGCATTGCATCCTTGAGGAACTCCTTGAGACATTTGCATTCTTGCATCTTGTCTTTGGAACCTCCCATTGCATGGTTTACTAGCAAGAAGAGTATCTCTAAGGCTCATCTGAGAGCCTTTTTATTCTTGAAATATACTCTCTTGCACTCCATGGATAGGGAGCTCTAAGCCGGCATCTAAGCATTCCAACTCATGGAATTGTTTGGATAAAAGGGTTTAGAGTGGGACACTTTCGAGTGTACACCTAGTAGTTCCTTCATGTGCCTAGCAGTGCAGTTTCCTTCATCTGCCTAGTAGTGTTGTGCCTAGCAGTGCAATTTCCTTCATGTGCCTAGCAATGCAGTTTTCTTCATGCGTGAGTTACTGTAGCAATTCTTTCATGTGTCGAGTTACTGAAGCAATTCCTTCATGTTTCGAGTTACCTAGTGTATGTTGAGTGACCCTTAATGTGCTGAGTTACCCAGTTTATGCCAAGTGTTTCTTCATGTGTTGAGTTACCCAGTGTATGCTGAGTGTCAGTATTTTGACGTGATTTCTGTGAGCTGACTTATGGGATTTATTTCATTTGTGACATTTATGTTAAGATCTTTTCTTGGGATGAGTCGAGACCATTGTTAGGTCAGCCTTCCTCTTATGTAATGTTCTAGAATAATCTATAAGCCATTTTGTCAAGTATATATAAGAGTGTTTAGGCTTAGAGTTAGGCAAGTTTTTGAGGGAGAAAATGATAGAGTAGAATTGAAAGTGCAAATTTGCAGCTGGATCTTTGAATGTAAATGTATTCATAATTGGCCATAACCCAAAAGGCCTTATAGCTGGACATGTATGTTGAATATTTGAAGAATCAATAAAGGCATTTCATTCTTCTTTCTCCTTTGGTTGTTGTTCCTCGTGTTTTCTTCTATTGTGTTAACTCTTGCAGGGTGGTTTGGATAACTGAGTGAGCCTTTGACCCTAGTTATTCATCTTGTTGCCTATGTCAGTTGGTATCAGAGCTTGAGGTTCATCCTTGTGGAGATTGGATCGTGTAGAACCCTAATTTAGATTTGGTTGTAGGGTGGCAGATCTACAGATTTGACCTGTAACTTGCAGAGGGTTACGATCTTGTAGGAACCTAATTTGTAAAGATGGTTCGTGGTAGAGGAAATAATGTTGATAATTCTATATTGGATCAGTTGAGACAAATTATAGCCAAATTAGATGCTGTGGAGATAGCCCAGAGGAGAGGAGCACATCTTGAAGATGTGAGTGATGATAAAGTAATAACACCAAATCATAATCTAGATCTTGAAGAAGATCAAGATGAGGAAAGATTGTTGCAAATGTTGTCTAGGAAAAATTCAAAGACTGTTGTAGAAGTTGTTCCCTATGATGGAAAATTGGATATCAATGTTATGCTAGATTGGATCTCTAATATGGATAAGTTCTTTGAGTATGAAAACACTTCTAATAACAGAAAGGCGAAGATTGCAGTCACTAGGCTGAAAGGTCATGAATCACTATGGTGGGAGCACTTGCAAAATAATAGACAAAGGAGAGGAAAGGAGAAGATCAAAACTTGGCCAAAGATGGTGAACAAGGTAAAGAAAAAATTCCTTCTTGCTGATTACCAAGTTAGCTTGTTAAGAAAGATGCAAAATTTGAAACAAAAGGATATGACTGTGAAAGAATATACCAAGGAATTCTATAGATTGGACATCAGATTTGGACATGTGGATGATGATGTTGAGAAAATTGAAAAGTACATTAATGGATTGATATTTGGAATACAAGATGAAATAAGTTTTTTGAAGCTGGAAAGTGTAGAAGAAGCATATCAATATGCCTTGAAGGCTGAGGAGATCTTGACAAAGAAGCATGAACAAAGACAAAGAGGTAGAGGTCGAAAATTTTAGAGAGGCAGAGGTAGATCTTATGGAGAAAGTGGTAGATCTAATAGTTCTATGCAGGATAAAGGAAAATATGAATGGAAGAATGATGACAAAGGCAAGATCGAATGAAAAAGTGGTCATTCTTACCGAGGAGACACTAATTCTTACCAAGGAAGAGGTAATTGTTATTCTAGAGGTGGATTTCATGGTAATTGTTTTAGATGTGGCAAAGAAGGGCATAGATCTTTTGAATGTAGATCCTCTGAAAGTGGACAGAATAATAGAAATGTTGTGATTCAAGAAGACATTGAGAGTTCACCAAGTGGACCCAAGGCTGGAGAAAATCTGATGGTGAGAAGAACCTTATGTAATAAGGGAAGTGATGAGGAACCTATTTTAAAGAGAAGTCTTTTCAAGACAAGATGTAAGATAGCTGGAAAATGCTGTAAAGTGATCATTGATAGTGGAAGTTCTACAAATTTTGCATCAGAAGAGTTGGTTACCAAGTTGCAGTTATAGAGGCTGAAACATCCCAAACCTTATCATGTTTCATGGATCAAAGATGAGCATAAGGTATTGGTAAGTGATCAATGCCTTTTGAAATTCAAATTTGGACATTATGTTGATGAAGTTTTGTGTGATATTATGCCCATGGATTGTCGTCATATTTTTCTAGGTAGACATTGGCAATATGATAGAAATGTTGTACATGATGGAAGATTGAATCAATATACTCTTTGGATAAATGAGAAGAAACAAACATTGATGCCTTTGATTGAAAGTACAGATGAGGTTAATTATATTGCTATAAAAATTTGCATGGTTAATGGGAAACAATTTGAAAAGGAAATGAAAAGGAATCAAGTCTGTTTTTCTATAATTCCAAGAAAACTGAGTTTTTTCAATGGAGACCGAGTGCAAGAAAATAGTGTTAACTGAGTGCCAGTCAGTGGTGACCGAGTGATAGATGGTAGTATTGATAGAGTGCCAAAAGAAATTGTAGATTTGCTAAATGAGTATAAAGACATCATTGCTAATGATATCCTAGATAGTTTATGTCTTGTAAGAAGTATAAGTAATTGTATGGATCTGATTCCTGTAGCTAGTTTGCCAAACAAAGCACCATATAGATTGACACCTGTAGAGAATGAAGAACTTAACAAACAAGTGCATTAGTTGTTGCAGAAAGGTTTGATAAGAGAAAGCTTGAGTCCATGTGTTGTACCTACTATATTATCACCTTAAAAAAATGGAGAATGGAGAATGTGTACTGATTCTAGAGCCATTAATAAGATAATAGTGAAATATAGGTTTCCTATGCCAAGGATGGATGACATAATGGATTGTTTGAGTGGAGCAAAGTATTTTACCAAGATTCATTTGAAGAGTGGCTATCATCAGATCAAAATCAGAGAAGGCAATGAATGGAAGACTGCTTCTAAGACAAAAGATGGTTTGTATGAATGGTTGGTTATGCCTTTTGGTTTGACTAATGCACCTAGTACTTTCATGAGGTTGATGAATGAAGTTCAAAAAAGATTTTTGGGTAAGTTTGTGATTTTTTATTTGGATGATATTCTAATATTTAGTAAGACTAAGGAAGAACACCTTGAGCATATTAGACAAGTATTGCAGAGGTTGAAAGAGGAAAAGTTGTTGATTAATCTAAAAAAATGTTCTTTTATGCAAGAGGAGATTGTGTATTTGGGATTTATGATTTCAACTAATGGATTGAAGATGGACCCTGAGCAGGTTAAAGCAATTTTGCAATGGCCTACACCTGAGAATGTGAGTGAGGTAAGATTATATCATGGTTTGGCTAGTTTTTACAGAAAGTTTATAAAGAATTTTAGTGCTATTTGTAATGCTCTGACTGAGACAATGAAGGGAGATAAAAAGGAATTCAAGTGGACACATGGAGCTGATAAGAGTTTTAAGACTTTGAAACAAAAGGTTGTTGAATTACCTGTATTTGCTTTGCTTAATTTTAACAAAGTATTTCAAGTTGAATGTGATGCAAGTGGTAATGCAATCAATAGGAGTTGTATTAAGTCAAGAAGGTAAGCCTGTTGCTTTCTTAGTGAAAAGTTGAATGATTCTAAAAGGAAATATTCTATGTATGATCAAAAAAAATTATGCTATTGTTCAAGCATTGAAGAAGTGGAGACATTATTTGATGCCTAAGGAGTTTGTGTTGTATACTGATCATAAAGCTTTACAATACTTGGGAAGTCAACATAAATTGAATCGAAGAGATATGAAGTGGGTTGAGTATTTGCAGAGTTTTACATTTTTCATTAAGCATAAGAATGGAGTTACTAACAGAGTTGCTGATGCATTGAGTAGAAGATGTTCTTTGTTGACTAAAATGAAGGTTGAAGTTCTTGGTTTTGATGAGATGAAAGAGTTATATGATGCTAATCTTGATTTTTCTGAGGCGTGGAGAGAGTGCAGAGCACCAAATCTGATAGATCACATAAGTAAGTATGATGAGTACTTCATTCAAGAAGGTATGTTGTTCAAAGGTATTCAATTGTGTATTCCTAGAAGTTCTATGAGGTTGAACCTGATTAAGGACATTTTGGAATTGATAAGACATTGAGTTTGTTGAAAGAGAAGTATTATTGGCCACAAATGTATAAGGATGTTCAAAAATTTGTAAAGAGTTGTGGTGTCAAGTTGCAAAGGGAGTGAGTCAAAATACTAGTTTGTATACACCTATTACTATTCTTGAGAAACCTTGGATTGATATCAGTATGGATTTTGTTTTTGGGTTGCCTAAGACAATAAAAGGGTATGATTCCATATTTTTTGTAGTGAACAGGTTTTCTAAGATGGCTCATTTTATACCATGTAAGAAGACATTAGATACTAAGCATGTTGCTGAAATTTTCTTTAAGGAGATTGTGAGATTGCATGGATTACCAAGAAGCATTATTTTTGACAAAGATAGTAAGTTTGTTAGTTATTTTTGGAAGACGTTGTGGAGGAAGATGGGTACTGAGCTGAAGTTTAGTTCTACACTCCATCCACAAATAGATGGACAAACAGAGGTTGTGAATAGAAGCTTGGGCAATTTGCTAAGATGTTTAGTTGGGAATAAGCCAAATAATTGGGAGATGGTATTGGCACAAGCTGAATTTGCATTTAATAATTATGTGAATAGGAGTATAGGGAAGACACCTTTTGATATTGTTACTGGAATGCATCCTGGAGGTATATCAGATTTGAGAGATGTTACTGGTGAAGAAAAGAGAAGCACTACAGGAGAAGAATTTGCTGATTTTATGGAGTCTTTTCATAAGGAAGTGAAGTTGAGGTTGGAACAAAGTAATCAGAAGTATAAGGAGAATGTTGATTAGTCTAGAAGACACCATGATTTTCAAGTTGGTGATGGTTCATTTGAAGAAAGGAAGATTCCCAGTTGGAACATACAATAAGTTGAAGATGAAGAAATTTGGACCTTGTAAGATCTTGAAGAAGTTTGACAGTGTTAATAAGTCAAGTTACCTAATGACATGGATATATCTCCTATATTCAATATTTTTGATTTGTATAAGTATCATGAGTCAGAGGATGAAGTTGTTGTATCAGATGATTATCCTAATAAGTAGATTGAGGAAGTTGAACATATATTGGATCAGAGAGTTGGCAAGAGTACAAGAGGAAAAGATTACTATGAATATTTGGTGAAGTGGAAGAATAGACCTATTGAAGATGCTTCATGGATTTCTCAATTTGAGTTGGATTCAGCTCAAGTTGGGACATCTCAATGATTCAGGAGAATCATTTTTTTCAACCTCAGTTGTTTGATGTAGGAGCATCATGGGTTGCCTTGTTATCCTGCTCATTTTTTTTGTTCATTTTGCAATTCCTTCATGTGCCTAGCAGTTCCTTCATGTGCCTAGCAATTCCTTTATGTGCCTAGTAATCCTTCATGTGCCTAGTAGTTCCTTCATGTGCCTAGTAGTCCTTCACGTGCCTAGCAGTTCCTTCATGTCTCTAGCAGTGCAGTTTCCTTAATGTGCCTAGCAATGCAGTTTTCTTCATGTGCCGAGTTACTGTAGCAATTCCTAGTTATTCATGCTATTGCTTGCATCATAAGGATTGGTGAATGTTGTCTTAAATTGATCATCTAGATCACCTTCAATCTGGTTGAATCTTGAGAAATTGTCTAACATAGACATAATTTCAGATCCTTCCACTGTCTATAGTAAATGTTCATGTTAGGGAGAGTATAGTTATCTTTGAGAGAAGCTTGTTTCAAGTTTCTAAAGTCAACACAGATTCTAATTTCCCCATTCTTTTTTGGAATAGGAATGACATTAGCTATCCAAGTTGAATGGTGTATAGGATAGATGATCCTTGCTTCTAACATCTTATGGATTTCTCTAAAGATGGCATCTAAGATCATTGGGTTTTAGTTGTGTTACTTTTATCTAAAAAGAATTGTATCAGGCTTTAGGGTAATCTTATGTTTAAACTTACCATTTTTGAAAGTTTTTAAATCCTCATATCCCCAAGAAAAAATATCTTGATATTAAAAAAGAAACACTTTAGCCCTTTTTCTTTCTTCATTATAACAACAACTACCAATATTAATGATTTTAGGCTTAAACTCAATGCCTATATTCATTCCCTCAAAATCTCTAGAGGTGACACTTTTCCTACTTCTTTCTCTTATGGTTTATGTATCATGTCTATTTAACAACTTTTCTAAAGAGATTAGATGCCTAGGAATTTTGTTACCTTTTAGTTGCATAGCACCAAGCTCCAAATATTTCTTGCTATTAGGAGAGAAGTCTTAGCAAGGCTTTCACTTCCTTCAAAGTACTGTCAATGAAAGGCTCAACTCCTTCTTAGAAACACTGGATCTGCTTATCATTGGTGAGGACTTACCATGATTCAACATTGTCAAGTACATTAGCTCTAAAGAGGACTTCAACCTTGTATTAATTTTCTTTGAATTCTAGATGAGGTAGCAAAAGGGATGAGGAGGAAACTAACATATTTGCCCTTACATTTTGCTCCATTGGAACAACTTGTATAGAGAGGGCATCCAGGTCTTCTATTTCATCCCAAACTTTGTTCCTATAGTTTCAAATTCTTGGGTTCTTCATAGTATATTGGCTTCAGACTTGTCTTACTATTAGTTTTGCATCGCCTTGGGCTTTTAGGATTTTCACACCTCTTTGTTTTGCAATAATAATACCCAATAGTAATGCTTCATACTTTATAGTATTATTTGTGTTTTCACTAATACATTATAAGTCAATATTTGACTTTTTATTTTGACCAAGCCCTTAATTGGCTTGTTGAATACATTTTTTTTTGTTTTTATGCTCAAGTTGGTCAAAAGTTTGACCAATTTAGGTTTTCCAATTTGGTCAAAATATTGATGAAGTTGGGTTCATAATAACAAAAAAAGGAAAAAAAGTTACTTTTTAATTTTGCCGCCAAAGGAGGTTTGGTCTATGTGCACCATAGGAGCTATTTGAGGTGAGGTTAGTTAGACTTCCATTAGCCCTCTTCTTTAGATTCGAAAGAATTCCATAGATCTTCTCTATAACAAAACTAGGGTATTCATATATTATGAAAAAATTAGAGTGTTGAATTTGAATTGCTAAATACATGTAGTCTTGTAGAATGCTATGTCGTATGTGTCCTCCCAACAATTAACCTAAAGAGAAATAAGTATCTTGTAAATATTTAGGAAAGGCCTCCAAAGGGAAAGACTCTTGTGTGAGATCTCCAAAATAAAATTTCATTGACCTTCGTTAGATAGATGAGCGAGAAGAAGCATATCCTTGGAGTCTTAATCGCTAAACATCATGGGGTTTACCTTAATGCATAAAGTCAATGCTTGAGTCTATATGTGCCTTTGCATTGATTCTCGAAACAACTTGTAGAAGTCCATTCACATGTGTCTTCATGGTCATCTATCAACTGCTATATAATCCTAATTGTAGGTTGTCATATGGCCTCTTAACAGTTGTCATATTCATGATTTTAGAGACATCATTTTACTTTTATATTTCTAATCAATGTTAGGGGATTTCAAAAATATGATTTAAAACTTAATTTAATTAAATTTAATATGCACAAAGATCTTTTTTAAGGTTCTTATTACATCTTAGCACAATAGAAAAATTGATCTAGCTGCATACATATTCTAGAATCCAAATAATAAAACAATAAAACTCACTCAACTTGTGTTAAGTGACTTACCTCAAGATCCTGCAAAAAAATAATGTAGACCAGGAAAAATGGGTAGAGTTTGCAAGAAATTTTACAAAAACATATCATAGAAAATATTTTTAGAAAGAAACAAGTCATAACCTAGTTAAATTGGTCTAGTTGTTGATTAGCTAGATTGATTACAAATTCTTGTAGAATTGTCATCCGTTTAGGTATAGTAAAATGAACACTCAACCGTTCCTAGCTAGCAAGATCAAATGTAGTTTTCCAAGGTGATAAAATTGCATATGCAGATGCATCATTTTCATGCTAGGCATGAAGCGTATTCCCCAACTTATAACAAATGGTTAGATATAAAGGCTCCATATGTTGGCCCAATTGATGAGTCTAAAAAAATGCCTTTATTTTGTTATGTTTAAGATACTTTGTGATACTCCGTTTATCCTTGTTTTAACACTTATAAGCCTATGTTTGATAAACCTTTGATGATTTATGGGGTAGAAAAACTATGTCATCTTTTGCCTAAATTATATCTAATATGCAGTATTTCATATAAATATCCAAATGTGTGTTCTTATGCTTGAATTTAGTTTGATGGATGTTTATTTGCAAATATGTCTTATATCATAACTAACATGATGATAAGGATTAAAGGATGAGCGGAGGAATCCAAAAGTTGGTTGCCGACAGCATTTAAGGAGAAATGAGCATCAAGGAACAACCACGAAAAGGAAGTTATAACTACTCCAAAAAACATGGTAGCGAATAAGGAGGAGCTTTTACGAGCCATTGCCTTCTCTACATTTACGTTGTAACAAGTGGATGTTGTGACTTCATTGCTCCCTCCTCAATTCCGTTATCCTTCCTTTCCACTTTCAGTTGTTCTCCTATATTCTCTCCTGCAGACTTAACTTAGGATGGTTACTTTTCTGTTATGTAATAAAGAGTAGATTCCCTATATATGTCAGGATCGACTCCTGTGTGTGAAGTTTTTTTGGTTTTTGATAAGTTTTATCGAGTAAGAGAGAACACATATTCACAGTTTTTTGTAGTTGTGTTTTACAATTCTGAATCATGTAATGACTGATTAATGAAATGAATTAGCTCTCTTTAGCTTCTATCCTGCGTTGGTAGATTAGAGAAGCCAACCAAGGGGGCCCACTTGGAAGGTGGATTAGATTAGGATAGAATAGATTCATTTTACTAGCATTAGCAGTATTTTAAGTAAGACGTAACTAGTTAATTCCTTCCTATAGCATCACACTTCATAAACGTTCCTGCAGCATCTGCGAGAATAGACTAGTGGATGAGTCAAGATGGAATCTTTGTTATCTTGTCATTGTGTTTTCAACATTCATAGATTCAGTATTTTCCTTTTCACAATAGTAGTGTAGTTTCCTTCCTTTTCATTTTTACTTCCTTTGCATTTTTACTTTCCTGTAACACAAGCATAATGACTCATCAAGGTACCTAGTGCACATACTGTGCCGACCATTTCAAGTATACGTTCTTGGGTTGACAATCTAAATGCACCTCATGGTAGGAGAAAAGTAGTCCTTAGCTTGAATAGATTATTCCTAAGCTAGGCCTAGCACATGACTATGGAACACTTATTGTGAGGTGGTTCATTTTTGGCGCCGTTGCCAAGGATGGTGTCAAGCTAGGAGCATTTTTGAGTCATAGTTTTTAGATTAAGTTCTTTTTACCAGTGTGAAAATTTTAGTTGCGTGCATCGAAGAGGAAGACAACGAGATGAATATGGCAGATTTCTTCCACAAGGATCTGTTAATTTGAATTAAGAAGTTGAAGAAGAAGTTGAGTTGTCCTTTGAAGACGCAAGTCTTGTTTTCCCCACAGTATCATCATCAAGAGTTGAATTCCTAGATATATCTGGTCTCCAACCTTTCACTGAAATAGTGACCAGTCTTCTTGATAACACTACCTTGAATCCACCAGTTGTTAATCATCTAGTGCCCAACATTCCTTTTTAGCAGCAACCTCATAATCCAGTCCCACCAGTCATGACACAACCCACTTTTCCATTTCCACTTCCAAGTCTCATAACTAATGCCAATCCCAAGAATATACCTCCCACTGCTCTTCCAAAGTTCTATGGCCTTGCAACTGAAGACCCTGATACCTTCTTGTTTGAGTTCAACATCCTTTTTCATAGTTTTGACTACAACACTGATGCCCATAAGCTTAAATTATTTCCAGCCACATTGAAAGAATCAGCTTTACGATGGTTCATGGGCTTAGGAGCCAATGTAGCTGCGAATTGGGATGAAATGCAAGCCTTATTTTTGGAAAAATATAAAGAATATTGCAAAGCATCTGGCACAAGAGGAGATGATATCTTTAGGATATCACAGAAGGAGGAAGAGACATTAGAAGACTATGTTTCTCAATTTTTATATACACTACAAAAGAATCCTCAGCACACATTGTCTGAAGATTCTCAAAAACTAGTCTTTCTAAGAGGAGTGAATGAAGACTGTTTGGAAGCATTGGACCTGATGGCCACTAGAGATGTATATCAAGCTCAATGGGATGACCTCAAAAATATATGTCATAACTACTCAAGGTCAACTATGAAGAAAGGTCAAGGACCCCGTTCTATGGTTACAAGAGGAATTAGTCAAGGCATTTCAAAACTTGAAATATCCAATTTGTTGTCAGATTTCAAACAAGACATCAGTAATGATGTCGCTACACAGTTGGATACAATGACTGCAAAGAAGAAGCAAGCAGAGGCTGAGTTACAACTAGCTGAGTACTGTCCTCATTGCTAGAAGCAAAAGAAGGATTGCCACTGTAAATTGGTTGCAAGCATGGAGTACCAGCATCTTCCAACTGAATATGTAAAGATAGATGGGGATGATGAGCAAGTATTCTTTGTTGCTCAATGCCAACCATGGGCTCAACATCAAGGTATGCCTCAAGACCCCTTGCAAAATTCAAATTCATATGGTAATCAATGGAAAAACCACAATACCCAAGGTCTTCCACAAAACCAACCCAATTGGAATAATGCTGGGCAAAATAATCCACAACAGTCTCGATGGTCTCAAAATTTCCAACAACCTTGGCCTAACCAGCAGAATAACCAATGGCCCCAAAACCAGTAGAACCAATGGCAACCACCCCAAGGGAATTGCCAATCTCCAAACCAATGGAAGGGATCTCAACAATGGCCTAACCATAATACTGGTGCTCCACAATTACCCCCTCTAGCTCAACAACCTGCTTTAATGCCACCACCTGCAAATAGTGGACCTCAAAAGCAAACACAACTACCTGCACAGCCTCAACCAAATCCAAATAGCCAACCATAGCAGCCCATGTATAGTGCTGATACCCAACAGTACCCTGCTTATGCCCTAGATGTCGCACATATACATTTGAGATCTGGAATGACCTTACCAACACCAAAGCCACCTCTTATAACTGAAGTATCAGACTCTCCTGCAGCATCAGAACCTTTGGTTACCCGACTAATGTTACCATACCAATACCAGTTCAACCAGCAGTAGAGCCTCCTTTTCCAGACCAACTAATACAAAAGAAACCTGAACAAAGCAAGGAACAACCCTTTGACATTGTTAATCAATTGAAGAATATGCATGTCCAAATACCTTTGTTTCAAGCTATTAAGGACATTCCTGCTTATGGAAAGCTATAAGGGAAGCTTGTCTAAAGAAACTTGGAAGGAAGAAGAAGGATCCTACCACAGTTCATGTTGTTGGACACTTAGCTAATATCATGTTAGGAAGAGTGATTTCACCAAAATATTTTGACCCAGGGAGTCCAGTAGTAAGTGTCAGCATAAATGGTCAATTTGTTAAAAATGCCTTAATAGATTTAGGAGTTGCTATAAATGTGATGACCAAAGAAACCATGAAGAAGTTACAAATAGAAGGATTAAGGCCCACACCAACTATTCTGCAGCTTGCACATAGTTCCACTGTCATTCCTGATGGAATGATAGAAAATATTGTTGTGACCTTAGATTCCCTAGAATATTCTGCAGACTTCATGATTTTGTCCCCTAAAGTAAACCTATCTGGCTATCCTATCATTCTAGGTAGACCATGGTTAGCCACAGCTGATGCAAACATAAATTGCAGATCAGGGAATATGACCATATCAAATGGCCAAGTAACCAAGCAATTTGATCTATATCCTCCTGCACAACCATTACCAGATTTGAGTACATCTTTTTGGCCAGATTTAGGAGATGAAGAAGAAGAGATAAATTCCATAGTACAACTTATGATGTTACATAGGCAATCTTTTCTAAAGTTGCAAGAAGAAGATTCAGTAATCCAGAGCATCCTTGCCAACACTTGTGTGGTAGGAAAAGATGTGTCTAAAATCTCTGTATTAGACTTGATTACATATGAGGAGTGTGATACAAGTTGTACTTTACTTAAGGAACCTGAAAATCTTTGTTCACTACTTCCTTGTGAATTAGAAGGAAGCCCAATCTCTGAAATTGCTATGGTAGAATCCTCTATTCCTGTTGAACTGAGTACAGGCCATAAACTGCATGTTAACCCCAAATTGACATCTGTATAGCTGGAACAATTAAAAGAATTGCTTTAGAAGCATGATAAGACTTTTGCTTGGGATTATGGTGATATGAAAGGATTAAGCCCTACACTGTGTACCCATAGGATATACAGTAATGAAGGTTGTCTACCACTTTGTCAACCTCAGAGGAGGATAAATCCAAGCCTTAGAGACATAGTCAAAACAGAATTGCAGAAACTACTTGATACTGGCTTTATCTATCCTATATCTGATAGTAAATGGGCATCACCACTGGTTATAGTACCTAAGAAAGGAGGAAAATGGAGAATTTGTGTAGATTATAGGGAGTTGAATAAGGCTACTAAAAAGGATCATTTTCCTTTACCCTTCATAGATCAAGTTTTGGATACACTAGCTGGAAAGAAGTACTTCTCCTTTTTAGATGGATACAGTGGCTATAATCTAATCAGTATTGCTCTTGAAGACCAAGACAAAACTACATTTACCTATCCATGGGGTACTTTTGCATACTCTGTTTTACTATTTGGTCTTTGTAATGCTCCTGCAACATTTCAACGGGTTGTAATTAGTATTTTTGCTGATATATCACATGATTGTATGGAAATCTATATGGATGACTTTACAACATTTGGAGTTACTTTTGAAGAAGCAATGATAAATCTTGAAAAAGTTTTGGTAAGATGTCAAGAACATAATTTGGCACTAAATAGTGAAAAGTGTTTCATGCTCACGCAAGAGGGTGTGGTACTCGGTCATTTCATATCTACTGCAGGTATACAAGTAGACCCAACTAAAATTGAGGTAATTCAAACATTACCCATACCCACTAAATTATAAGATATCAGATCTTTTCTCGGACATGCTGGATATTACAAGCATTTTATAAAAGACTTCAGTAAAATAGCCAGTCCCTTGTACAAGTTTCTCACCAAAGAAGCTGAATTCAATTGGACACCTGAGTGTGATAAAGCTTTCCTACAGCTTAAGAAACTTTTGACCACAACCCCAAATTTACAAGGCCCTGATTGGAACCTACCTTTTCACATATATACATATGCTTGTGATTATGTCATAGGTGAAGTTTTAGCACAGAAACACTCAAATCTTGAAATGCCATTTATTATATCAGTAAGAGACTTCATGGCCCAGAACTGAATTACACAGTGACTGAAAAAGAATTGTTAGCAGTAGTCTATGCTCTAAATAAATTTTGGCATTACATCATAGGTTATCCTATCTATGTTCATACTGATCATGCAATAATCAAATATCTCATGAACAAACCTGCTATAACTAGTAGGTTAGCAAGATGGTTACTATTGCTACAAGAATTTGACATAACCATAGTGGATAAGCCTAGAAAAATAAATGTCGTAGCTGATTATTTGTCAAGAATCAATCATCATGATACTGATACTACTCTGGTAGATGACACATTTCCAGATGAACATTTGTTTCATATTGTTGTTAAAGTTCCATGGTATGCAGATATTGCTAACTACATTGCAGCTAATAAGACACCAATGCATTTTTCTTATAAGGAGAGAAAGCTGCTCATACAAAAAAGCTTCCATTTCTCATGGATAGACAATTTTCTATTCTATACTGGACCTGATCAAGTTATGCGTAGATGTGTAAGAGAAGATGAGACATATGACATTTTGCATGCATGTCATAATGAGCCCTGTGGAGGACATTTTGCAGCCAAAAGAATAGCTTTCAAAATCTTAGCCACTAGTTACTATTGGCCTACCCTTCATAAAGATGCAATCAATTATACAAGGAAGTGTGACCAATGCCAAAGAATGGGTTGCCCAACCAAAACAGATGAAATGCCTCTGAATCCTCAAGTGGTGTTAACACCATTTGACAAATGGGGAATGGACTTCATCGGTCCTATTGATCCTCCATCCAATGGGAAGTCTTATATTCTGGTTTGTACTGACTACCTAACCAAATGGGTTGAGGTTAAGGCTATGAAGCATGCCCGTGATAAAAAAGTTGCTGAATTCTTGTATGAAGAGATTTTTACACGCTATGGAGTTCCTAAAGAATTGGTTACTGATCAAGGCACACAGTTTACTTCCAACCTTATTTCAGAGTTGATGAAACAGTATAACATCAGGCATCGCAGATCCAGTCCTTATCATCCACAAGCCAATGGACAAGCAGAAGTTACCAACCATGAGATAGAAAATATTCTAACTAAAACAGTCCATTTGCATCGTCGGGATTGGACCAGCCGGTTACAAGAAGCTGTTTGGGCTTATAGAACAACTTGGAAAACTACTACTGGATTCACACCATTTGAGATTTTGTATGGGAAAGTGGCAATGCTTCCAATTGAATTTGAATACAAGACTTTAAGAACAACCTTGACCTTAGATATTGATCTTCCTGTAGCACAAAGAGAATGCCTCCTGCATCTTAATTCTTTGGATGAAATGCGCAAGACTGCTTTAGAACACACTGTACTAGTGCAAAAATAGAGAAAACACTAGCATGATTCTCATATCCTCAACAAATAGTTCAAAGCTGGTGACTGGGCATTATTGTATGATTCTCACTTTAAGGATATGCTAGGGAAGTTGCAGATGCGATGGTTAGGACCATATCAAATCATCCATGTTTTTGACAATGGAATAGTTCAACTAACCACAATTGATGATGTGCCTTTCAAAATGCTGATCAATGGTCATCGACTTAAGCTTTACAAACAGCCTCAAACAAAAGCTGAATTCATGCAATAGTTTGAATAACCAGATCCAACAACAACTCAAGTATCTCTTCCTATAGCAGAAGGTGAAAACCTTCCACCTGCTCCTCTTCAACATTAATTCTAATTTGCATGTCCATAATAATAACTTTATGTTCACATAAAGTCCATTTTCTTTTCATGATATTTCTTTCCATTCATATCTTAATCTTCCATCCACCCACCCCACTCCATTTCTTAATCTTCCATCCACTCACTTTCTACATAATTAAGTTTTTGTGTTTTCAATCAAATTTGCACATGCTGATGGATGCTGCTGTTTACATTATTTTTGCCACCTTTTTTTTGGATCATGTGACAATCCACTTGGCACGTATAAATGTTTTCAAACTATTATTCATTTATAAGTTTGCAAATTTTGTTAATTATATATAATACTGCATAGTCTCTATAATTATGACGTATTCCAATCCCTCACCCATACTAGTCTGACAAGTGAGGACACTTGTCGTAAAATTAGCAGGGTGCAGGGGAGTGTCGTACTATCTAATGACATGCCTGATTAACTATGATGATTTTCTAAAACCTTGGCATTACCCTTTATTAACGAGAACTTTTTGCCATAAGTATGCCATGTCAAGCGTTGTACTCCCACTTTCTGAATGAATTTTTTAATTTTTTGTGCTAAGCCATGATGTGACCTATTTTTAAAATTTTGGCATTTGAACCATGTTTCTGGACAATTTCTATGCAAATTCATGATTTACTTTTACCTAAAGTTTAATTATGGCACATAACAATTGGTTATGGCAATTAATATTTCCAAAAAGAAGTGGTGAAGCCTCTGAGAAATAACACAGAGTCTTGAAGTTTGTATTCAGAAAAGGAGAGAGAAATGGAGTAGCAGAAGAAGTATCAAGAAATGGGAGGAGGTTTACAGAGAAGAGAGCCGATTGAGCACATTTTGTTGCTCTCTGACGTAGAAGCAGTAAGAAGATTCAATGCATGTGGGTGGTTAGGTTATTGTTTGAATTTAACAACATATGATGAAGAAGCACCTGTAGAATTCACTAGGACATTTGATGAAGGTGAAGCTTCTGTGTGGGGTTTGACAGTAATTGTAATAGAAGAACGAATTGCAGAAGTAACAGGGTTACCTTTTGTTGGAGAGCATTATCCGAGCTCCATGACGTTAGGTCAGCAAGGGCCCAGTTCACTACCCCACATGACCCTCCATTGGATGTTACAAAGCAAGGGTGCAAGAGATTGTCTTTGCCGCCTCCATACCCTGAGCTAGCAATGCATGTCATCAAGTATTTTACTTGTGAAGGTAGATTTTCTCACTTACATGCACACCATTTTAAGTTGCTTAGTTGTATAAGGCACAATATTGCCATGAATCTTCCAAATTTTATGTATAATATGCTCTGTATTAGTGCGGAAGAGACTTAAAAAGGGAAAGATAATTCTGTCACTCGCCATGCCTTGATTAAGTTGTTAATAGAAAGGTCTCTTAGGGATGTATCCCCTTTGACATGGGATGACTTTGTAAAATTTAAAACCCTACAACCCCAAGTTGACCCTAGTGAATGATAGGGTGAGGAAAACGTAGTTTCCAGTAGTGAGTCTGCAGAACAAAATATTGAGGGAGCTAAAATAGAAAACACACAAGGGATTCAACCGAAATTTGCTTCCATTCAAGAGAATGTGCCTCCACCTGAGCCGGACATCCCTAAACCCACTACTAGTAAAGCTAAAAGGAAATGAAAGTCACTAGAAGAAACTGTTGTTCAACAAAAACCTAGTCCTGTAATTAAGAAATAGAAGAAAACAAAGAAGGTTCCTGCAACAACTAATCCTGCAGCAGTGATACCGAAACAGAAAAGTGGGCAAAAGACAGTAGTACAAGAAGAGACTTCTTTGTGGAGAAGCCCTAGAATGAGAGGGCAGATTTTTAAAGATCCTATATTGTCTAAAGAACTTGCTCCAGAGTCTCCTGTGCAGATAATTTCTGACCATTCTCCCCTTCATACTGAGATGATAGAAGTTTCTGGTAATCCTCCTGTAGCATGTGAGCAAGAAATTAACGAAATCTTAATGGATTTACTAGGTGTTTCAAGCCATGAGAATGAAGTAGTTCCTAAATGTCATGATCCGAATACTACCTTAGTCCTATATAAGTCAACATGGATCAATAGTTTGGTGGAACATCTATGGCAAAAATAGAAAAAGAAAAAAGATTATGAAGAGGATAACAGTGCCGTCACCTTGCAAAATCTCCTTTTCCAATTATATGGACAACATTTATTTCCTGAAGCACTATGGAAAGAGGAGAAGAAAAGAATGAGCAAGATCATAACATCACAAAATGAGGAGATTGAAGAATTGAAAGAACAGCTAGAAAGACAGAAACAACGCATGGAACATGCACTTAAATTAGCTGATCAAGCTCTTGCTTGCAGACCACCTCCTCGAGTATATGCTTTTTGTTTGGAAGAACAATATATTTTGTTTCAGTTGATGTTAACCCTCAGAAATGTAAATGCAGAATTCAAAATCACACAAGAGTTTTATGGGTTGTATCAACCTTACCACCATGGCAACAAAATCTATTGTGTGAGTTGTATATTCATAATTTTGTCATTCCTGCAAAAACTGAGTGGAATCCTTTGCTCTATATAGGAGATGTACATTTGAAAGCTTTAATGTCATGGATGTCTAATGAGGTGAATTATGATAGACAACTGGTTAATTATAGAGATGAGGAGAGAACAAAACCTTTACCCTTGAGGGCAGAAAGTAAACAACCAGAAGAAATGCTTTGAGACTGGTTTACATTAACCTATGGGAAGAGTAATCCAGAAGTTAGAAAGAAGGTATTTGTTGCTAGAGCCAAAGTGTATTTCGAATATGAAAACTTGCCCTACTTTGCATTCCAGAGAGCTATGATCGGAGTAAGAAGTAGATGGGCACGGTTACCTGATTCTCTCAAGAAATCAGAGCTGCACGGTCCTATTAATTTGGAAGCAACACTATATAGAGTTCCAAAATATTTAGAACTGGGAAAGCAACTAAGGCCAGAGCTATGGTGTCCTTTGACCATGCAACCTCTAATGCTTTTGTGGCCCCTATATGATATTGATGTTGACAAACTTGATAAGTTGCAGGAACACCACAGGCAAAAAGTATGGGAAAGGACCAGAGGATTCTACTACACCTTCAAGGGTAGTAGAAAGGGAAAGACAGAAGTTGGGGAGCTCAGATCTTTGACAAAGAAGTGTAATGCTTGAGGACGAGCATTAGTTTAGCAGGGGGCAGATGGTGAGTCTAAAAAAATACCTTTATTTTGTTATGTTTAAGATACTTTGTGATACTCCATTTATCCTTGTTTTAACACTTACAAGCCTATGTTTGATAAACCTTTGATGATTTATGGGGTAGAAAAACTATGTCATCTTTTGCCTAAATTATATCTAATATGCAATATTTCATATAAATATCCAAATGTGCATTCTTATGCTTGAATTTAGTTTGATGGATATTTATTTGCAAATATGTCTTATATCATAACTAACCTGATGATAAGGATTAAAGGATGAGTAGAGGAATCCAGAAGTTGGTTTCCGACAGCATTCAAGGAGAAATGAGCATCAAGGAACAACCACAAAAAGGAAGTTATAACCACTCCAGGAAACATGGCAGTGAATAAGGAGGAGCTTTTACGAGCCATTGCCTTCTCTGCATTTATGTTGTAACAAGCAGATGCTGAGACTTCATTGCTCCCTCCTCAATTCCATTATCCTTCCTTTCCACTTTCAGTTGTTCATAGTTTCTTAGGTTAATCCTTCTATTTTTAACTTCTTCATGGTTTCTTTGGTCATCATATTTATAGAAGCTCCCAAATCTATTAAGGCATTTTTAAGAAATTGACCATTTATGCTGACACTTACTACTGGACTCCCTGGGTCAGAATATTTTGGTGAAATCACTCTTTCTAACATGATATCAGCTAAGTGTCCAACAACATGAACTATGGTAGGATCCTTCTTCTTCCTTCCAGGTTTCTTTAGACAAGCTTCCCTTATAGCTTTTCCATAAGCAGGAATGTCCTTAATAGCTTGAAACAAAAGTATTTGGACATGCATATTCTTCAATTGATTAACAATGTCAAAGGGTTGTTCCTTGCTTTGTTCAGGTTTCTTTTGTATTAGTTGGTCTAGAAAAGGAGGTTCTACCACTGGTTGAATTGGTATTGGTATGGTAACATTAGTTGGGTCAATAGATTCATCAACCAAAGGTTCTGATGCTACAGGAGAGTCTGATACTTCAGTTATAAGAGGTGGCTTTGGTGCTGGTAAGGTCGTTCCAGATCTCAAATGTATATCTGCGACATCTAGGGCATAAGCAAGGTACTGTTGGGTATTAGCACTATACATGGGCTACTGTGGTTGGCTATTTGGATTTGGCTGAGGCTGTGTAGGTAGCTGTGTTTGCTTTTGAGGTCCACTATTTGCAGGTGGTGGCATTAAAGCAGGTTGTTGAGCTGGAGGGGGTAATTGTGGAGCACCGGTATTATGGTTAGGCCATTGTTGAGATCCCTTCCATTGGTTTGGAGATTGCCAATTCCCTTGGGGTGGTTACCATTGGTTCTGCTGGTTCTGGGGCCATTGGTTATTCTACTGGTTAGGCCAAGGTTGTTGAAAATTTTGAGACCATCGAGACTGTTGTGGGTTATTTTGCCTAGCATTATTCCAATTGGGTTGGTTTTGTGGAGGACCTTGGGTATTGCAGTTTTTCCATTGATTACCATATGAATTTGAATTTTGCAAGGGGTCTTGAGGCATACCTTGACGTTGAGCCCATGGTCGGCGTTGAGAAACAAAGAATACTTGCTCATCATCCCCATCTATCTTTACATATTCAGTTGGAAGATGCTAGTTCTCCATGCTTGCAACCAATTTATAGTGGCAATCCTTCTTTTGCTTTCGACAATGAGGACAGTACTCAGCTAGTTGTAACTCAGCCTCTGCTTGCTTCTTCTTTGCAGTCATTGTATCCAACTTTGTAGTGACATCATTAATGATGTCTTGTTTGAAATCTGACAACAAATTGGATATTTCAAGTTTTGAAATGCCTTGACTAATTCCTTTTGTAACCGTAGAATGGGGTCCTCGACCTTTCTTCATAGTTTACCTTGAGTAGTTATGACATATCTTTTTGAGGTCATCCCATTGAGCTTGATATACATCTCCACCGGCCATCAGGTCTAATGCTTTCGAATAGTCTTCATTCACTCCTCTTAGAAAGACTAGTTTTTTGGAATCTTCAGACAATGTGTGCTGAGGATTCTTTTGTAGTGTATATAAAAATTGAGAAACATAGTCGTCTAATGTCTCTTCCTCCTTCTGTGATATCCTAAAGATATCATCTCCTCTTGTGCTAGATGCTTTGCAATATTCTTTATATTTTTTCAAAAAAAAGGCTTGCAATTCATCCCAATTCGTAGTTGCATTGGTTCCTAAGCCCATGAACCATCGTAAAGTTGATTCTTTCAATGTGGCTAGAAATAATTTAAGCTTATGGGCATCATTGTTGTAGTCAAAACTATGACAAAGGATGTCGAACTCAAACAAGAAGGTATCAGGGTCTTTAGTTGCAACGCCATAGAACTTTGGAAGAGCAGTGGAAGGTATATTCTTGAGATTGGCATTGGTTATGAGACTTGGAAGTGGAAATGGAAAAGTGGGTTGTGCCATGACTGGTGGGACTGGATTATGAGGTTGCTGCTGAAAAGGAATGTTAGGCACTGGATGATTAACAACCGGTGGATTCAAAGTAGTGTTATCAAGAAGACTGGTCACTATTTCAGTGAAAGGTTGGAGACCAGATATATCTAGAAATTCAGCTCTTGATGATGATACTGTGGGGAAAATAGGACTTACATCTTCAAAGGACAACTCAACTTCTTCTTCAACTTCTTCATTCAAATTAACAGATCCTTGTGGAAGAAATCTGCCATATTCATCTCATCGTCTTCCTCTTTAATGCATGCAACTAAAATTTTCACACTGGTAAAGAGAACTTAATCTAAAAACTATGACTCAAAAATGCTCCCAGCTAAAATTGAGGTAATTCAAACATTACCCATACCCACTAAATTAAAAGATATTAGATCTTTTCTGGGACATGTTGGATATTACAGGCGTTTTATAAAAGACTTCAGTAAAATAGCTAGTCCCTTGTACAAGTTGCTCACCAAAGAAGCTGAATTCAATTGGACACCTGAGTGTGATAAAGCTTTCCTGTAGCTTAAGCAACTTTTGACCACAACCACAATTTTACAAGGCCTTGATTGGAACCTAGCTTTTCACATATATACAGATGCTTCTAATTATGCCATAGGTGCAGTTTTAGCACAGAAACACTCAAATCTTGAAAATGCCATTTATTATATCAGTAAGAGTCTTCATGGCCTAGAACTGAATTACACAGTGACTGAAAAAGAATTGTTAGCAGTAGTCTATGCTCTAAATAAATTTTGGCATTACATCACAGGTTATCCTATCTATGTTTATACTGATCATGCAACAATCAAATATCTCATGAACAAACCTGCTATAACTGGTAGGTTAGCAAGATGGTTACTAATGCTACAAGAATTTGACATAACCATAGTGGATAAGCCTGGAAAAAAAAATGTTGTAGCTAATTATTTTTCAAGAATCAATCATCATGATACTGATACTACTTTGGTAGATGATGTATTTTCAGATGAACATTTTTTTCATATTGCTATTAAAGTTCCATGGTATGCAGATATTGCTAACTACATTGCAGCTAATAAGACACCCGTGCATTTTTCTTATAAGGAGAGAAAGCTACTCATATAGAAAAGCTTCCATTTCTCATGGATAGACAATTTTCTGTTCTATACTGGACCTGATCAAGTTATGTGCAGATGTGTAAGAGAAGATGAGACATATGACATTTTGCATGCATGTCATAATGAGCCCTGCGGAGGACATTTTGCAGCCAAAAGAATAGCTTTCAAAATCTTAGCCACTGGTTACTATTGGCCTACCCTTCATAAGGATGCAATCAATTATACAAGGAAGTGTGACCAATGCCAAAGAATGGGTTGCCCAACCAAAATAGAAGAAATGCCTCTGAATCCTCAAGTGGTGTTAACACCATTTGACAAATGGGGAATGGACTTCATCAGTCCTATTGATCCTCCATCCAATGGAACACTTATTGGAAGTCTTATATTTAGAGGTTCATTTTTGGCAAAAAGTATGGGAAAGGATCAGAGGATTCTATTACACCTTCAAGAGTAGCAAAAAGGGAAAGACAGAAGTTGGGGAGCTCAGATCTCTGACAAAGAAGTGTAATGCTTGAGGACAAGCATTAGTTTAACAGGGGGCAGATGATGAGTCTAAAAAAATGCCTTTATTTTGTTATGTTTAAGATACTTTGTGATACTCCGTTTATCCTTGTTTTAACACTTATAAGCCTATGTTTGATAAACCTTTGATGATTTATGGGGTAGAAAAACTATGTCATCTTTTGCCTAAATTATATCTAATATGTAGTATTTCATATAAATATCCAAATGCCCATTCTTATGCTTGAATTTAGTTTGATGGATATTTATTTGCAAATATGTCTTATATCATAACTAACCTAATGATAAGGATTAAAGGATGAGCAAAGGAATCTAGAAGTTGGTTGCCAACAACATTCAAGGAGAAACGAGCATCAAGGAACAACCACGAAAAGGAAGTTATAACCACTCCAGGAAACATGGCAGTGAATAAGGAGGAGCTTTTACGAGCCATTGCCTTCTCTGCATTTATGTTGTAACAAGGGGATGCTGAGACTTCATTGCTCCCTCCTCAATTCCATTATCCTTCCTTTTTGCTTTCAGTTGTTCTCCTATATTCTCTCTTGCAGACTTCACTTACGATAGTTACTTTTCTGTTATGTAATAAAGAGTAGATTCCATATATATTTTGGGATCGACTCCTGTGTGTGAAGTTTTTTTGGTTTTTGATAAGTTTTATCGAGTAAGAGAGAACACTGATTTGCAGTTTGTTGTAGTTGTGTTTTACAATTCTGAATCATGTAATGACTGATTAATGAAATGAATTAGTTCTCTTTAGCTTCTATCCTACGTTGGTAGATTAGAGAAGCCAACCAAGGGGGCCCACTTGGAAGGTGGATTAGATTAGGATAGAATAGATTCATTTTACTAGCATTAGCAGTATTTTAAGTAAGACGTAGCTAGTTAATTCCTTCCTGTAGCATCACACTTCATAAACGTTCCTGCAACATCTGCAAGAATAGACTAGTGCATGAGTCAAGATGGAATCTCTGTTATCTTGTCATTGTGTTTTCAACATTCATAGATTCACTATTTTCCTTTCCACAGCAGTAGTGTAGTTTCCTTCCTTTGCATTTTTACTTTCTTGCAGCACAAGCATAATGACTCGTCAAGGTACCTAGTGCACATACTGTACCGACCATTTCAAGTATACGTCCTTGGGTTGACAATCTAAATGCACCTTATGGTAGGGGAAAAGTAGTGCTTAGCTTGAATAGATTATTCCTAAGCCAGGCCTAGCACATGACTATGGAACACTTATTGTGAGGCGGTTCATTTTTGGTTCACCAATAATGGAAGCCAAGGATGTAACCATGCATGTATTGGCACATTCTCCATGCAAGGATCCCAAGTATCTATTGTTGCTATTAAATTGGGTATCACTATATGATCTATGGTTATGAAACACTAAAATTAGTAGTAACTTCTCCCTTGTATCCAGAAAATGTAGCATAGGTCCAGGGTCCCTTAGCTCCCAAGAATTTTAGCAGTTATTCTCACTGCTAGAAGAATAACTTCAATTAAGAGTTGAGTGTAAGGAGTTGAAGAAGCAAGTATGCTTATGTGTAAATGCCATAATCATGAGGCTCATTCCCTTGTAGAAGCCTCTACACAATGACATAATCTTTAAACCATGCAAATGATGTTAAAGTGGTTCCCAACCTTGAAATACTCTTATAAGCAATCAAAAAACAAATGCATATGCAATACATGACAAATTGTACAACTGGTAGTAGCAAGATCTATTGTAGTGGCATCATGGCTTGCCTTTCTTAGGAGAGGGAGAAGTTTGTACCAACACCAAACTCCATGACATCCTCCATGAACCAACATAAAGTGTGCCTTTTCCCCTATCACTACCTTTGCCTCCATCACTAATTTTCTTTAATGAATTGACTCTTTCACAAGAGTTGATTATAAGAAAAGGGAGAACAAATACAATAGATATATGACATCATGCCATGTCATGTCAATAGAAGAAAAAGACAAAACACATCCATTTCCCAAGTAACTCAAAGAAAGCAGAAAGTAAAGGTTATTTGCATCACAACTTGATTGAAAACAATGACCACTAACATGTGTCATCATTTTTTAAAAGAGACACAATTAAAGGGAAAGAGAACAAATACAATGGATATATTACAATATTTCATACGATTGAAGAAAAATTCTTGAATGATGAGATATATCCAGATCTCATGATCAAGTAAATCAATAAGTCAAAGATCATTTGCATTTAACATAGAAGTAACATTCAAAACTAACAACTTCAATGTTGTTTGAAATAATCATCTACTACTAACATGTGTCATCAATAGTTGATTATAAGAAAAGATGAACACATATAATAGATATACTATATCATATGACATGAATTAAAGGAAAAATACTTGAATGATGAAACATATCTATATGACATGATCAAGTGAATCAAAAAAGTCAAAGATTACTAGTGTTACAATTTGATTCCAAAATGATTGTGACTATATCACACAATCTCACATTTCACTAATCTTTGTTGAACATAGAAATTGCAATCAATACCAACAGTTTTATTGATTCTTTATATAAACATTGACTCTAATAATATTTAACTAGAATTATCTATTTTCTTTTGAAGATCACAATCAAATTGATAAGGAATTATACTAATATGAGATTTTCATGAGCATAGCCCCTCTTCAAAGATTCTATTATAAACCAATATGTTGATGGTAGCTTCAAATTCATCTTTATTGATTTTGAAAATCCTTAAACTTAGTATAAGCCAAATAATAGTTCTATATTATTAAGAACTCAGAGTACATGAAATTATCTATTTAATAACTATGGATGCCCTTTCCAAATAACATGTTAATATATTCTTTCAATCTTTTTCTATTCCTTTTCACATATTTTGATATACTTTTTTCATGATCTAGTGGTATAAATGTTGTTATTCCAATATATATAATTTTTTTTTAAAGAGTAAATTAAATTAAATTAAATTAGTTATGATAAATCATTTTAACTCTTTGTCATATATTATTGAGATGCTTGTCAAAGATAAGGAAGAATAAAGTAGTTTAGTCTTAAATTAGTTATGATAAATCATTTAAACTCTTCTGAGATGAGTTTATCATCCTTGGCCACTAGATAAATTGTGGGGACTTTTCCATATCTCTCCTAGCTAAACACCAAGTCTTATTGGATTAGAGAAGACTTCTTCATAAGCAATTTCACCAGGTCAATATCCTATAGTTGCATTCAAATATTATCTTTTCCTCCTTAGAATAAGGTTCTGAATTGGTATACTTCACTAATCACCATGGCATAAATGGATGTTTGTTTCATTATTTTTTAGCAGAGATTATAAAATATCTTTACATAAAATAATAGATGAGGAAAGCCCTTTTTCACACATTCTGTGGATGTTTGTTTCATTATTTTTTAGCATAGATTACAAAATATCTTTACATACAATTATAGATGAGGAAAGTCCATTTCACACATTCTTCACTCTATCTGATAAAATCTTACTGAATCATAAAAGCTATTGGAAGTACTAGGAAATAAAATATATACTTAAGAAACATATCAATAAACATGGTTGTATAGAACACACAATTTTTTAGTCTTGTACATATACATCTCACCTACCTGCCTAAACAAAGTCCATAAATTCCATATGTATATTTAAACAAGTCAAGGCTCATAACAAAGTGGGTAGCTGAATACCCTCTGATGCTCTACAAAAATAATTATTCCAAAATAGAACAACATGAAAAGGCAAAGAATGACCATGAAAACCTCTACAAACACCAAATAACTCTATTTTTTTTTGTTTATATATCATTGGTTATCTATTTATCTAGCTATTGTGGAGGTGGGAACATCAAACCAAGGACTTGATTGAGAAAAGTCTCAAAGAAGCCTCTAAAATACTTTTAAACTTCTTTCTTCAATTTCTATTAAGAACCATAGAGTATCTAATTTCAATAAAAAGTGGTCTTGATTGTATCTATATATGAAACATTTATCTACATAACTATGAACTATGAAATGAAAATGCTAAGGATGCTAACAATGTAACACCTTTTACTACCATCCCCTACAATGTAACACCTTTTACCACCACCCACTAATATTGAGAATTCCAATGTAAATGTGTCATAGTCCACCTCATCATATGTTTCAAAACCTGGTTAGGAAGAAAGCAACCCTTCATATACCATTTAATCTAAGTTCCATCACATCTAGTTCCATAATTTTTCACATGATTGTACTTTATGTGTGTGTGTGTGAGAGAGAGAGTGTATGATCACACACGTGTCTATGTGGTATCATAGAATGACAAAATCCTTAATCACATGAAAATACTAAGTCCAAATTATGGTGGAGGAAAGATGATTTGGGAAGGAATGTGCAAATTGGTTGGCCTAATTTTGTGAGCATGATTTGTGTATGTATTTTTAATCTTGTATAATGTTGTAATATTTTATTATTTTCAATTATATACAAGGTACTACTAATGCTTGTATATTTAAATTTTGTATATTTATAGCTAGAATATTTTCCTATAAAGAAATACCACACACTTGGAAATATGAACCCATAATAAAATAATGAGACAATGGCTAGATTGTTGTCTTAGTTATGAAGAAAAGTTGATAAATGTAATTTTCATTACAAAAGGTGTAAGGGCTTAAATAATCAAACAATTCTAATCATAATAGCCAAGAGTCATTGTAGGCAATATGTTCACATTGAAGGGGGCCACAATTTTCATTGATTGGTGAATGTGGATCTCTAATGGGAGGAACATGGAGGTGTGAATATCCAAGCTAAGGATAATGCTTCCATGGAAGAAAATGATCTTGTGGTAAAAAACACAATTAAAGATGATGGTATTCACATAGCTGATAATGTGCCAGAGGACATGATTGAAGAAGATGATATAGGCATAGCTGATCAAGATGATCATGATGATGGTACTAGCGCATATGAATTAAATGTAGAGCCCATAGATAAAGACAAAAAAATTTCCTTAAAGCAAGGCTATAAAGTCGTGGTTGCACGCCTACACCAAGAATTTGAAAGCCATACCAAAAAATTCGGTGTATGAGATCAAACAAAGGTAAATTGGTCAAATGAAAATTAAATCAGATTGAATAGTTGAGAAATTTCATTTTTGGTATTAATTTTGAACATGATTATTTCAATTTTATATATCAAATTATGATAACAATGTGCATAACATTTCACAGTAGCCTTTATGTCAAGAAATCATTTGTTAATATTGTATAAATCTCTAAACTTTTCTTGATTGTGAATTTTTCACTCTGCCAATGGTTTGTGAATGATTTTTCTCTAATGGGCTTGAGAGGAATACAAAAAATTGATTTACCTAGAGATAGGAACTTGATGTAACACAAGGTAGGTCACTTACTTCGGCCCTATCTCTCCTAGGACTTACTTAGGCTTATGCTCAGCCTGATAGGGTTATTTACTTAACCCTAACCTCTAGAGGATATTTAATCTATCCTCCCACAAACCTCCTACCAAGGTACACCAATGAATGGTGCAAATGCTTTCTCCAAAGATACTCTTCCTAGGCACCTTCATTTACCAATTTGTAACCAAATGGGCTATTTCTCTTTCCTACTTGAGATGAGCATCTCCACAAGTAATATTTTACCTCCCATAGGCTCCTAGTACCATATTGAACAAGTTTGCAATACCTATTTTCCCTCCAAGGTCAAAACTGCCAAAACATACCTAATCAATTAGGCCTCTTAGTTAGGCTAATCAAGCTATATCTCAAATTTTGCTTTAACAAGGTGGAAAACAAATTTGATATCTAAGTTTCAAGGGTTTCAAACAAGAAGTTGCAACATCACCTAGGATCACTTCAAAAGGGCTTCAAATTTGATCTTGGGGAGGCCTCCTTTTACACGAACCATCATTGCTCATCCCCCTACCTTCTCAAAATTTGGTTTGAATTCTCATCTACATTCAAACCCCCAAACTCTTCATATCAACACTATGATTCCCTAGCCAAGTATCCAAAACTTTCCTAGGGCATCATTGGAAAATTAGCTAACTCCATTTTTAGGGCCAAGCTTTATGTTACATTATATAAAATGTGTCCTCTCTCATTTCCCATTATTTCCATGATGATTCCATAGTGGGAACTCGTGGGAGAGTCATCTTTGTGCCGATTGCCTAGGTAGGACCAACACATAGGGTGATTTCAAAACAATTTCCAAAACCTTAATAGATGAACACTTGAAGGAAAGTTTACTAAAGAAAAAAGCATTGTAAAAACATGAACTAACTTAATCCAAAGAAAAGCTTCAACATTCAATCCATTATCTTAGATTTGCATTGCAAAAGCCAAAAACTATTAAAGGGAAATGTAACAAAATGTTTGTATTCAAATGTTAGAATGAACTCTTCCAACATCCAACCAATAAAATTTGTATTCTTCTAGGTCTTATAGAACCTCCCAATGTGTGAATTTAGTTAAACCAACCATGTTACTTTTCTTCAATTCCATAACTAAAAAGTTACACAAAAATGTTGTGGAGCAACTTTTAAAAGTTGCTAACGACATTGCATTTTTTGCATTTTTGTCTTCTAGACCCTTGAAACCTTTTTGAATGGAACCAAATAGGTTCAATAAAGGTTTTTAGGCATAATTTGGCCCCCTGGTAACCAATATGCCTCTTTTTATCCCCTAGACCCATTTGAGCAACTTCTTGACAACTTAGCAACTTTTGACATTTGGGACCCTAATCAACCAACATTACATTTCATGAGTTCCAAACACTTGAACAAGATGAAAAATAACTATTTAGGACCATAGTTGTTCCATAGCCCACTTACCTATTACTTGTATGGACTTTGACCCACTTTGACCACCTAGTGTTTATTAGCTTACACATACCTCACAAAGGCTTAGCCAAACCAACTTGATCTAAGCACACCAAAACACCACACTGACTTGGCTAGAGTCATAACAAGCCTCAAAGAAACAACAACACAAACAAAGCCAAAAAAAGGGTTGTTAGGTGCCCTACTATAATGTCCCCATTTTTCGATTAGGTTTGAAAGCTGTAACCTACAACCATTTATTAGTACAATATCAAAAATTGTATGTAAAACATATTAACTATATTAGATTTAAGTAAATACTAATCTAAATACTACCCAAGCTACCCTTCCTAATCCTTTGGGAGAAATCCTTTCTCCAGTCACCTAACCCTTTGGTGAGAATTCTATCTCGATTAGGTAATTGTAATAGAAAGAGCTTCTCCTTTAGACCTCTTTGGAATCTCTAGTAACACTACTTGGTATAGATCCCAACTCTACCAAGTTTCTTATCTCTAACATATGCATATGTTTGACCACTACAATATATATTGTCTCTAAGAGATTCTCTACAAATCTCTCTCTAGGTTCCCATACGGAAACTCGGCATTCATATAGAATGCCCTCTAATATTTGAATTCTCTTCAAGTGAATCTTTACATTCAAAATGAATGTCCTCTAGTCCTTGAGCTTTCTTAAGAGAAACTTGACATTCATACGAATGTCCTCTATTGAGACCTTCAATATGTCTATGAGAACTATAAGCTCTTATTCCGATTTCATGTAATTACAAGCTTTTTATATCAATATGTACTTTGGTTCTCTTGAGCTTGAACTATATAAATCTTCTCAGAATTATCTATTAATCTTGGATCTTTCCTTAATTAGTTAAATTCTCCTCTCTCTCCATCATATCCTCTTTGCCTTCCACTATCTTAAAGGTGTAATGTTTCTTTTCTTTAGTTCAGTGAGTTATTAATATTAATGTCTTATTTCTATGATATTGTAGCCTCATTTAAAATTATCTAATGCACTCTCTCCATTCAATATGTTTTATTTTTCTCTTGCTATTGTATGTCACTCTCTCTCTCTCTCTCTCTCTCTCTCTCTCTCTCTCTCTCTCTCTCTCTCTCTCTCTCGGCTACTGTGAACTGCACATGGTTTGTGATGAGAGGATATTGTCCAAATGGTCTTATTGAATTTTAACACCAATCACCTTCCTTTTAAACTATACCACTTTTTTTTGTTCACGTTATCAAATGTATGGGGGTCATCCTTGGACTATGTCATTTGCATGTATTTGTTGTATGTGTTGACAACATATCCAATTCTCCTTGATGTTGGACATCAATGATATGATAGATTTTTGGCAACTTCCGTCTATGGTCCATATTTTCCTATCAGGCTTCTCATTTGTAACTTTACTTGTATGTTGTTGCCATTCACTCCTCTTGATCTATTATACTAGTTTGATTCACAGTTTAGTTCAAGTTGGTAGTATGGTGTGTTTGGTCTCATATTCCTATGACTTCTTTGGCTTGCATGGAACTTCTTCTATTTTCTTTGAGATTTTTTTTGCTTGGCACGATGATCATTTTGTATTTGAGTTTCATTTGGTCTATGTTTGACTATCGACAGGATGCTTGTTCTACTACCTGTCACCCATGTAGAGGATAAAATGCTTTGATATTCATCTTTTTATTACTAGTAATAAATTTTTTTCCTTGAATGATTTCTCATGGGGATAGGAGATATCTCCCCAATGTATATTGATGTTTGAATTTATATATTACAAACATGTCCTATTGAACAGTTGCATCTCTTTATCTATAATAATGATCTATTTATATTTTCTCATTATTGACTTATTAATAATCTAATATCTTTCTAATTGGTTTTTTATTTCTTGAATTATGGTTACTAATTATTATATTTATTATTTATATTGGTTACATTGTTTAGCACTAAGTCAATATTGACTATCATCTTATTAGTTAATATCTTCATGAATATTATGGATTAAGATTATTTTGATATTCGATGCTAGTAATCGATATCTTTATGGAATTTGTCTTATATTAAATATTATTTATTGATATTATTATCAACTATGTTTATATACTTATAAAATTGTAAAATTTGATAAATAACATTTTCTAGAAAGGTTTCATTATATGTAAATATAGGGTTATGACACCTGCACTAGAACTATAAAAGTGTGCTTCCAACTAGTTTTTTAAATCTTTAATTGCTTTAAATGCATACCAATACTTCCTTTGGCATGATCTACATTCTTGTATCCTTGTTGTTTGGTAGCAACTAGATCTTTTGCTGATGGAATCAATGACTCTAACATATTAAGGGAGATAATAGAAGCATTAAAAGCCTACAACTAAAGATAATGAATGAAAACATCCAATCTGAATGTTTATAATAAAACACCATAACTATTTATTTATATTAAAGCAAAAAACTTTTATACAAGTATCTATCATGATATACATGTATGTAATATCCGAGCATTACCTACATATATACTAAAGAGCAAAGACTACTCTGTAAGCAGACTTTACTAAGATCAAACAATTTTACTTTAGCATAATTTTTTAAATTCTTGGTTTGTTGGTATATGCCATTTATTTATAATACACCCTTAGATACTTCTATTTGTTGGTTGAGATTTTGTGTTCTTGAGGTTCTGTATTGCTAATGGTTGTGACTCTTCTCCACAGGTTGCACTTCTCTACATAGCTTTGTTTGCTGGCATTCTTTGTCTTCCACTGAAAATTTCCCAGGTACATCTAATACAATATACAAGACAACCTTAAGGTTTGAATTTAAAGTAAACATCATAGAATGAGTTTAAGTTTGCACTTTTTATGACATATTTTCTTTAAGTCAAGTAGAATGCATTTGGATTTATTTGTCACAACAAGGTATGATTTATACTAATGATTCTCATTGTACAACCAAAAGTAATGATGTTTTTTAGTTTTATTAAATTTTCAAGCTCATCAAATGAATTGATTTGAATTACTTAAAAATGTTCTTTCTTGATCATCATTGATTTTAGTTACATAAAAACTCCCCAATTTGCATTTTCTTTATAAGAGTGGCTAATGCTAGTTCTTGCCTATACGTTCGAGATGCATTTTAACTTGCAAAAGAGAAAGCTCCTTGTGTCATCTTTATAAATGATTTTGATGCAATTAGAACCAAGCATTTTGATAGGTACTAGGATTTTTAATTTTCATTCTTGTTGGTAAGCTCACAATGGTAAATAATCTAAATAGTAAAATTGTATTGGGTTTTAAGCTTAAATATTTCAATGGATTTGCTTATTGTGTATTAGTTTGAAACATTTACAAATAAATACACTTTATCTTCAGAGCACTTTAAGATCACTTGTATATGACCTCAAGATGAACTGAAATATTAAAATATCTCTTTAATCTAAGTTGCTACTGCAAGATTGTTTGATCATAGGTCTATGCATAGTAATTCAAGTTGGCCTTCTTTTTCACTTGTACTTGAATGATTGCTTCATTAAAATATTCATGAGTTACCTAAAAATAATAAATATAGCCAAGCTACATACTATTACTATCTAAATATAACCCATTTGAATTAGAATTTTAGTTTTCTATTGAATAAAATACCTACTTCCTCAAGAAAGAGATATGAATCCCCTCCAAGCAGGGGATTCCAACTATTGGGGAGTAGTGTGATTGTCTTCCAATGAAAATTCTCTAACCATGTTCAAATCAAAGCCATCCTGATGCAAAGTACACAACAAGAGATTCTTTCCAATCCAAACCTTTGACATGGATCAATGTGTTGATACACTAACCACACGAACTTCTACCTTTCCTACTCCTAGGTTCCTACTTCACTATTTGGCTCCTACTTCCTCACAAGGCACTATAAGTTTCAATATAATTACCCAAGGCTTAGGGATTCCTAAACTAGTTGAAAAGAAGGATTTTATATTTGTTTCAATGAACAAACTATTCATCAAAAGGTTGACTGCCTATATTGCAGATTTGTGGCTTTTTGGCCTTCTCATAGACTATGTCTCTCCTAGCAACTTCTCTCCAAACAAGGTTAATATTGTGCTTCAAGAATTCTTGAAATGGAAATAACAAGTTCAAATACAAGTCTTACTTTTCCCCAAACACCAACTATCAATTTCTCTCTAGCAACACAAAGCAACCACAAACAACACTTTAGCCTAGGTGATCAAATTAGGATAGGGCTTGCTAGAATTGCCTCAATTCGGTGCATGAAACTAATATATTGATTTGATAACCTCCTAAAGACCAAGGTTTAACCATTCCATCAATAAAATTTGACCCATAGTCTTCTTTTATTGATCACTTTCTCAAACAACACATTTTAAGGCTAAATACATAGTTATATTTAGCCTAGGGCATCAAGTTTGAAGTAGAAAATAGGATTTTCCTATCTTGAGCCTTTGGAGTCTTAAAATAAACCCTACCTACTTTCATTTCACTAAAGGGCATCAATTTCCAATGGTGAAATTGTGAGTTAAGGCTATTTCTTGGCTCCAAACCTTTGAATTGAGAGTTTCAAACCCGCAGTCAAAGAAAATATTGTAACTATCTCCAAAATTAATAAAATTCAACCAAAGAAAGAGAAAATGAATGATAACATAGATATCTAACTTCACATGTGCATTATCTATCCTTACCAATCGATACAGGGTTGTATAAGACAAGATTACTCCAGAAAATAAGTTTTTCTTTCATAAAAATGTTGATTCTTTTGTATAACTTGATGATCTAGTATGAGAGGGATAAAATAAGACTTAAATACCTTAATCCAACTAGTTCAAACCAACTCTTGATGGTTATGAATGTTGGGAGGTTAAAAAGGACTTTAATGACAATTTTTCAAAAATTGCATTTTTGCACTCATGCAATTTCTTGCTAAACATGACAACTTTTTGCATTTTTAATCCTAATTGATGCCATATTATCCCAAACCTTTAGGAATAATAGGAAATGTATATCTAAGGTAAAAAATCAACTTTTTTTCAATTATTCAACACCCAAAACACTCAAAACCACAAAACTCAACCTAGTGAGCTAAGGACTCTCTTGGCTCATAAAGTGACCACAAAGAGCCTTGACCACACAAGAGGTTAAAACACACACAAAGTAGATGGTGTTAACACATCACATCCTTATTACATCACAAGAAAATAAAAATAAAAAATCTTCAAGAAGGAGATAGGTCTAGGTGCCTTGCACCACATCCCCTTTGAGGTCAGTTGGATTAAGATCCATTAGCATGGACTCTAGTTTCATTTGCATCCTCACGCTCAATAGATGCTTCAATTCGTCTCAAGGTAATTTATTATATATCCATATTTTGTGTTCTTGGTAATTCAAGTTCTTGTATATCAATCTACCATTTTGGGTTCCTGCATACTCCTTGATTTGCATTTGGATTTATGATTTACAATTAGGGACTTTGCACTAGTAGAAGCACTAATATTCTTTTTTATTGGCAATGTAATTTTTGGAACATGACTTGGCAATGAAAATTCTTGCAATGCACCAGATTTTGACCATAAGAAGCACTGTATATGAGAATCTATGCACATATATTTGTATTTATGCCTTGTTTGATGTATAAAATGTGAAAGAGTAGCTATTTGTGTTTATCCAACATTTTGGATAGTTATTGTCCAAAGATTCTCAGGTTACTTATGTTGACATATCAGTCAAGTTTGTTATTAGTGACACACACTTATTTAGATTCTGTATAGCTAATGAGCTCATTGAATAGTTTACAATGTTTTCCATGAAATTTAGTAGCCACTGAGTTCCACTATTGCTACCAAGTTTTTTGGACTAATGCCAATGGTTACTAAGTAGATTCAGTGAGTGTGAAGTTCAACAGTTCAAACCATGCATTTCAATATACATCTAGTTTATCAGTGGTTACCAAGCATTGCAATGTCTATTGAGTTTGTAGTTCATGTGATGCAAAGTTAGTATTAACCGAGCTACTTTATGCTAACCAAGTGATTCAGTGTTTGCCAAGTTGCACAATATCTACTAAGTCACTAGTGTAGACCGAGTTCAAGACTACTTGAAAGTGATCAGCATGGACCGAGCTTCTACGTCTACCAAGTGCATGATGATGCCAAGCATTGGTAGTGGATGCTGAGTATTAGAACCTCATTGAGTTAGTCTTCAGAACCCGAGTATCTTCATGTGGGTTGATTTTTTAATATTTGTGTTAACTTGAATCATGGTCAACTTTGATATTATGTAATTTGGATTGGTATATATATGTAATGTATTGTACCATATCAATTAGCAAGCATATGTATTGTAATGTGAATGTGGATGTGAAAAGTTCAAGTTATGAATGCAGTAGATAAAGAGCAAATTGTGGAGGTCATAACAATATAAGGAGCACCAAAGACATATCTATCATAGAAAGGTGATCAATACACTAAAGAATCTCTATTAGCAAACTCAGTTGCAAATTAGAGATCTACTACTTCATCCTAATAGGGGAACTAGTCAAAATCCTTTAACAAGGTAGACCTAACAATATTTTATAAATCTCTTTACCACATGCATACTTCATAGTATGTTTGTAAATCCTCTCACAAGGTGGACCTAGCAGTCCTAATTTCTCCTAATAGGAAAAATCATCAGAAGTGATCAATGTAAGCCTTAACAGGCCAACTTTATGCTGTAGTACTAAAGTTTGTGGGTATCATTACCACTCCAGTTTTACTTTCTATTTGGAAGGTTTCTAGGTCACCAAAACTTTGTGCTCAAAGTGTTATAGACGCTTTCATGTTTTTAGTTTCTCATGCATACAATTAGATCAAATGTGATGAATTAAGTGCTAATTGATTCATTGGATTAAGAATTGAAATTATTAAAGTTTTAGAATTTATTGATTTTTCCATCCCCTCTTAGTGACTTAGCATAGTCTTGAATATTTGCAGCAATTGGTATCAAAGCATTGTGGTTCTCAGGTGAAAATTTAACAACTTGAGAAAAGATCAAGATATGGAGATATTTAGACTTGACAAAGCTATTGACAATGAAAAGTTGGATCTCAAAATGGCCATTTCTCAACTCAAGAAAGCTAAGGAGCAACTTTTCCAATCCCTAAAAATAAGAAAGGAAGTTGCAAATTAAATGAATGATCATGTTTACATTGAAGAAATAATTGAAGACTTTCACCCTTCAAGCAATTCATATAAAGAAAATGATGCAATCAAGGCACTCTTAGAAAAGAATGGTTCCCTACAAGAAGTAAGACAACTAAAAAGAGAACAATAAATTTAGTCAGTAAGGTTATGTGAAGTCTTGGAATAGAGAAACAAGATAAAAGAAGAGATGGATGGAAGGAACAATGAAATCCAAAACCAATCCCTTCAGTAAGAAGACCTTATTGATCAGCTCTCCAATGCAACATAGGAAATTATGAGACTAAGATTTGAAAATAAAAGAATAAGGAATGATCTAAATTTAGAAAGGCAAATCACTAAAACAATAAAAAATGATCTAAGATTTGAAAGACAAATCAATGAAAGATCGAAGAATGATATAAATTCTGAAAAGAAAATCAATGAGAGAATGATGAAATCTCAAGAAGAGATGGATCAACTAAATGAGCAAAACCTCTATAGGCAAAAATGAAAAGTAGGAATTGGATACAAAGAAGGAGGCAAATCCTCCAAACAAGGTGCTCAAAAGAATCAAAGACCTACTTGCAATCAATGTGGCAAGATAGGTCATACATCAAAAAAATGTTGGAGCAATGGAAAAGCAAAATTTAATGGAAAATGCTACAATTGTAATCAGCATGGTCATAGGGCTAATGAATGCAAAGAGAAACCAAGATTTGAAGGCAACTGTCATAAATGTAAGAAACATGGACACAAGGCATCGAAATGTAAAACAAAGACATTGAATCTTGAAGAACAAATTATGAAAGCAATATTTGGTTGGGACTACAATACCTGGTATAGATGTCATTACTATGGAGAATTTGGACTCATTGGTATGAAGTGTGTTAAACATCATATGAGGAAAAAAGATACTACTAAAAGAGTTGTATAGAACTTGGTCATCTTGCCAAGAATTGTATAAATACTAGTAGAATTGAAGATGAGAAGAAGGCAAAGGCTGATAACATCCAAAAGCAGATGAGACAGCAATGGATTCCTAAGTCTACCAAGGGTACTTGTCTAAGTAATGATGGTCAAGTCACTCAAGAATTGGGTGACTGTACCATTTCCAATTAAGTTCTCAAGGAAGAACTAGAACTGGGCTATCAAAGCAGACATCCAAATCAGATCCAGTTGAAAGGTGATAAAGATCCAAATCTATATATAAGATACAAAGGGATCACTGAGCAAGATCGATATCAATTATTACTGAGTTACCTTCTCTACCGAGTAAGGTCAGGTCATAGACTCTACCGAGCAAGTTTGGGAGTAAAAAAACACTTCTAATTATCGAATTATGGAGATGTTGCTGAGTAATCAATGCCATATAGTGGATGATAGTTTGTCAACTTATCTATCTCCATACTAAGCATTAATGGCAATGTTTTAACAAAAGGCATGGAATCAAATTCATTTCTTAACATGAATATTTGAAGTACTATTGCGAAGAGCTATTTTTGTGCGATCAAAGCAACTTGAGCAAATTTCCTACAATTTTTTTTGAAGTTCTCTCAATCTATCGAGTGAAAATGGCATCCAATAGAAACAAGGTGAAGAAAGGGCTTGGCATGTTGGTTCAAGGAGTTGAATGGAAAGTGTCAGATTTCAAGCTCATGCCTGTGGTTGCTGAAACCCTAGACCCAAGTGGAGCTCAATCTCAAATTCCTCCTAAGTTACTTTTTGTTAACGTCATTCATACTCATTTCAAATGTTCTATTCAAGAAATTGGTGCTTTGGAAATGGATGAAACCCTAGGTTAGTTATGTGTTGATGGAACCCTAAAACCCAAGCATCAACATCTAGAAGCCAAAGGATTGACACATATTCCCCCATATGCCTTGAGAATTTCAAATTAAATGGATCAAGTTTATCCTTAGTCGGGTGCATAATAGACAACTATGGTCACAATAGCCAATTCTGATAACAAAGAAGATGATTCATCAAATCACTCGCCTCCCCATGCTAGCCAAAGCCAAAATGACAAAAACCCTAGTCAAGTAGAGTTGGAGAAGAAAACCCTAGCCAAATGGGATGGAAGAGGTATGAAAATCAGCAATGTTACAGATGCATAATTAAAATTTAGAATTCATGTTATTGTGCATAAGATATACAGTTCAACTCGACTTAACAGTGTGTCATGTGAAGCCATGGATTTGGCATATAAAGTGGTTAAGAACAACTTATCTTATGACCTTACCGACCTATTGTTGAGACAATTAAATAAAAACATGGAAAGTATTAGAAAATCAAAGAACAACCTCCTCAAATTTAGTTCATTGGTAACCTGTCTATTATTTTGTGTCCGTAAGTTCTTCCCTTCTAAAGGCATTATAGTCTGAAGAAAAGACATGCCTGTACTTTACCAAATAAATGAATATATTGCAGAAATGGGTGAGAACTATGGCAGCATCATGGACAACTACTTCAATGTATTCAAGGAGAAAATGAACAATAGGTTCAGGATTCTAAAGAAGTTACTTGAAGATTATAAGGATGATGTATGCTTCATGGTGGATAGTGATAAGGTGTATATTTAAGTAGTTAGGTCTAGAATGGCATAGGTAAAACCTCTTGGATATGAGGTAAACATTGATGAAACCAAGGATATCATTGAAGCCCTTGTCAATGAACCTATTAATCCCAAGGCCCCTTATTTTAGAACTTATGATGAAGCTAAGGCTAGAATAGAGATAGAAATAAAGCTCTCACAGGCGGTTAACAAAGGAAAGAGAAGGATAGCCAAGCTGAAATCAGGTGCAACTCTCTTGTTAACCTAGAGCAAAGGTGAGGATGTGGAAGAAGCAGAGGATGAGGAAGAATCTAAGAAAGAAGAACCTTTGAATAAAAAGGGCAAGGTGATCATCACCAAGCCTACAAAGTAATCCACTGCAGTCTTCACAAGGAGGTCACGAAAGAAAGGAGGTGACATTGTATTTAGAAAATCTCCATCCACCTTCCAGGATAGGCTAAAGCAATTGGAACAAGGAGCAGGAAAAACAAATTTTAAATCTTTGAAATATGAATCAGGACTGAGGTAGAGCAGAAGCAAGTTGAAGACCTGGTGCTGAAAAAATGGGTAAGTGGAAGTACTCACTAGACCAGATTGCTTCTCAAGTCTTTAGTGAATAACTAGAGAAGATAAATCTAAGATGGGATTTTTCTATGCAAACAATCAAAGACATATACGTACAAACCTTGAGGCAATTACTACCAAACATATTAGATGCTGAGATGAAAGAATCATTAAAGAAAAACAAAGAAAAATTGACTCTAAGGTTTAATACTTGTTTGGTTTTGATTAAATACATTGAGCATGTTGTCAGAAATGCCACAAATACTTGGAAAAATATTTATCATCTTCATAAACCAAGTGAATTTCCAGTTGAAGTAAAGGATGGTGATGAAGAAGAAGATAAGGAGAAAGATGAGGAAGAAAATGTTGAAGAATTGATTCATTTTGATAACGAAGAAGATGAATAGGATCAAGGTTCGAAAGCTATCGAGGAAGAAAAGAAAGATGATGAGGAGATTGATCTAATCAAGATAGCTACAATAGTTATTGCCTCACTTCCTTAGTCCCCAAGAAAACCATTGACTACATCAAGTATGGAGACAACTTCAACAAGTATGGTTGTGACTACTAGTGATACATCAAATGTCCAATCACTCTTTGCCCCAACTCATCTCAACATATCATGGATAGAAGTGACTTTTGTAATCACCTAAAAATGGTCATCTGGACTATTAGCCCCCTTTTCAACATTTTGGCTAAATTAATTTAATCACTTACCTAAGCCAAATTGCTAATAATCAATTTATTTGATTATAAACTATAGTTTGACTATGCTATCCTAAGTTCATTATTTGATTAAAAGAACATGTCCCCTTTTAATTAAATAAAATACCCCATTCTTCTAACCCACTTAAAGTGCACACATAAAGTCCTTTTTCTATTTTGCAATTAAAAGAAAAGGCTTTGTGACTTTTGTCTTATATGACAAGTCAACTTATATTCTATTGGTGGACTTATGTGTGCACATGGATCACTCCTCTTTTCAAATTCCACCGTTGATCATCCACCATATTCATCTTGATCTCTACCATCTATACATCTTTAAAAGGGAGAGAGCTTTCCCCCTCAAATCAATCCTCATTTTTGAATATTGTTATGCTGCAGGTTTTCTAACAGGTTTCTTTGGAGCTTTGTGGAGAACTTCCATTTCCTGTCTACATTCTCTCATCCATGGCATCATGGCATTCTAGCTTAGCTTAGCTTTCATTTTTACATGTAGCTTAATCTCACATAGCTTAATAATGGTATTATAACACTCTCATACATGTTTTAGCATAGCTCCACTTTGCATCTCATTCTAGCTTAATCTTTATTTGCATTGCATCCTTGAGGAACTCCTTGGGACATTTGCATTCTTGCATCTTGTCTTTGGAACCTCCCATTACATGGATTACTAGCAAGAAGAGTATCTCTAAGGCTCATCTGAGAGCCTTCTTATTCTTGAAATATACTCTCTTGCACTCCATGGACAGGGAGCTCTAAGCTGGCATCCAAGCATTTCAAACTCATGGAATCGTTTGGATAGAAGGGTTTAGAGTGGGACACTTTCGAGTGTACATTTTGGTTTGCCCCTCTTTGACTAATGTGTGATCGATCTGGAACACATTATGTCAAAGAAAATTGAAGCCAAGTAGGCGATGATAGATATAGATGTCTAATTCTGAAGAGTGAAATGCAGAAATAGATAGCAAGTCCTGAATGCACAACTTGATAGCAGTAGTACTGAACACTAGGAAGAGATGATGTCAAAATTCAAGAAGAATACTAACACTTAGAAAAGCAGATAGAGTGAGAGCAAGTGAGAAGATCAAACAAATACTCCTAAGCAGTGATAGAGTATTTTTGCCCCCTCGAGATCGAAATTGAAATGAGGTAAGGGGATGCAAAAACTGGCTAGAAATGAGAAAATTAGAATATAGCAATGTCCAAGATGACAGATAGATGATTAGAACCCAAGAATGACTATATAAAAAAATTGATAAAATGCCCCAGTTTGACTAGAGTTGACCTTGAAGGATATAGCATAAAAATAAGGTCGAAATGAGTAGAAAGGTGATTTTAGACATGAAATAGTGAATTTAAGTAGATATGAAGTATGGAAATGATGAAGGCATAAAGAAATGAAGATGCCCCAATGATGATTCAGAGATTAGACCTCAAAAGGTCAGCTAACTGCTCAGAAGAAAGTAGAATTTTAAAAGACAATTTTGACCATCAAGATGAACTCGAATTTGGATTTCGATCCCGAAAATGAATCTAGGACGTCAAAATTATTTAAGAGGTCAAAACTTTATATAATGCGATGACAAGATAGAAAAGAGATGAAGCGAAAGATTAAGAAGGTGAAAAGACATGAACAAGAAGAAAGTAAAGAAATATATGAAAGGAGTTAGTTGATATGTCCACAAAAAGATGAAGAAAGAGAGCTCTCCCCATATGCAAGAATGCAAGACTAAGCTAGAAAATGAACCTAAAATGCAAAGTGGTTTACCAGCAAGAAGCGCATAATATTTGGACTCTTAATTTCATCATTGAGCATTTATTAGGGACATCATGCGATCATACAACCATCACTAGTATAACTATGAGGATATGAATATGATCGATATTAGATAGGTATGTGGAAATCCAATCTAAGCATCAGAGACATGTAAGTTAAGATAACTACATGATTAGATTCTCTAAGTTTAATTTAGCAAGATTACACTTGTATCAAGGCATAAGCGCTAGGATAAACCCTGAGTGCAGTATTGCAAAACAGTCAAGGATGATACATTTATAAGTCAAAGTGTTAAATATGACAAGCACGAATTCTTACAACACTATAGACAAACAATGTATACCCACAAGTAGAAATCAAGAAAAAATGCTCCATGCCCCCAGTCTTCTAGTCAATGACATCCTTGAAAGACTATTGGGGATGGAACATATAGTAAATAAATTGTCATAGACAACACACAAAGTAGATAAAGATCAGCATAGCTTAGTTGTTTAAGTGTTAAAGTGCGTGTGTGTAAGTCACTTGGCCATTTCTTCAAGACTTGATTCTGATAGTGAGAAATATCGCGACATCGGAGACCGTAGGTAAACTATCTAAAAAGTGCTGAAAAACACTTGTTGTCAAAGTGGGAGAAGTGTTGAGAAACACCATTTTGTGAGTTGTCCAAGAAACCCTAATGCACAAGAATACCTGAATAGGCTAAGCAGTTGTGCCCCCAAGATGAGGACAAGAAACAATTCCAAGCTAGGAAATGTGTAGCAAAATAGGTGATTGAGACTGATAGATAGAGGTGCAAGGGTCTCAAGTAGCACTTGTTTCCAGATTTTCACCACTTGACAGATTTTTTCAAAACTTTTTAAATTTTTTTTGTATTTTTTGTATTTTTGATTTTTTTGGTGATACATCAAAGTGCCTATTGCTAGGTTTTCACTAAGATTATCATTTTTTCAGGACTTTTTTTCATTTTTAGGATTTTTTCAGCATCATATATGATTTTGGATTTTTTTAGAATAATTTAAGAGATTAATAGTTCTCGAGCAAGATCACATCATTTTCTCCCAATGTCTAGCAAGGTGTAGGACATGATGGAGTAGAAAGTTGGTGGATAGACAAAGATGGATAAGAAAGGAGTATGAAGCAAGTGAAAGTGATCCTCAAGGACTGACTCCTCAAGAGTACCGAAGCTAGGGAAAGAGGTGAAATAGTCATATGAAGCATATTTTGGATAAGCAATGGAAGTAATGAGAAAGATAGCATGTAGGATAAACAATGAAGCCAACAAGTGAGATAGCATGAAGTGTGTAGTACAAAAGAGTAGCCATGTCAAGAGACCTATGAGAACCATGTTTTATTTATTATGATCAAGACCAAGGGGTCAACTAGATAGTATAACAATGGGATAGAGCAATAAAAATAAAGCTCAAGTTGGAGGCTATGAGTGAATGGGAGAGCACAATAGAAAATCTTGTGGATAAGATAGCCAACATGCAAAGATAGCTCAACATTTTCAAGATCAAAGAGAGAAGAGGGGATAGATGGATGATGGAAGAATTACGCATGATGCCTGTTTGCCAGGTTTTCATCATGGTACTTATCCAAGGTGCCACAAGAAGTAGTTTTCACCATAGGATAAATTTATTTCTCTTTACTTTTGCTACCAAAGTGCCACAAGAAGTGGTTTTCACCAAGGCACATTTTCATTTTTATTTATTTTTTGATTTTTTTTTTCTTTTTCTATTTTTTAAAATTTTTTTTTAGAAAGAGCTAAAGCTGTTTGAATGTAGATAATGCTCCTATAGAAAAGATAAGTCATGATAAGCCAATACCATAGAAAGGTATGCTCAAAGATGTTGATAGGGTGATGAAAGAGAAATGGTAGTAGGAAGAGTATATGGAGGATAATAGTTCATGTATAGAAAGTTAGTGTAAGCTTTAGAGGATTTCATGAGGGTAGCTGAAATATTGGACAAGATCAACATTGACACACACCTTGAAGGGTATTGGAATGATGGAGGAATCATGGATGAAGTAGCTTGAGGTTTAGATGTATGAGGTGGTAGAAGAGATTTGGAAAAAAGTGGAGTGGAAGGCTTTGGAATATTTTTAGGAAGATTTTTGGAAGAAGATGGAATGGAAGCCTTTGGAAGCTTGAATGTCAACTTTGAAGTATTTTCAATATTCAAGTCTTCTAAAAGAGACTTGGGAATCCATATAGCTTTAGATTTTCCTTTGGATACTTCAAAACACATTTCTTCAATAATGGGTTTAGGAACCCATATTTTCTTTGATTTAGCATTTTTAATATTGGACCTTTGCGGTCTCTTTTGTGCATTCTCCTTCTTAGCATTCACATGTCGATTAGATGGGACATAGTGATCTTTCTTTTTCAATGGATTCTTATGTTTATTCTCACTTCCAAAGGACTTGGGATTTGTGGATGAATAAGGATGATATGACTGGTTTAGATGTATAGATGGGTGAAAAATCATCAAGGATGAGTGTCTTTGTTGATCTTGAGGTATGATGGGAGAGCTACGGAATGAGCTAGGAGTGAATGTAGGAGATGGAGGAACATAAGGCCCCAAAATGGATGGAAGGTTTGAATGCTTTAGCTTAGATGGATAAGGACCAAGGATAGATTTAGAAGATAAAAAGGGATAGTGGGAAGGGATATCAACATATTTAGAATGAGCAACATGGTCAAAGCCATCAATAGACTCATGAATACCTTTGATAGGAACAACATTTTTAATATAAGCACTTGAAGCTTGAGCACAATTTTGAAGTGGATACGGAGAAGTAGAACATGAGGGGATGCTTTGATCTTGACAAGTAGCTTTGGATAGCATATGAAGAGAACTTTTCTCATAATTTTCAGTAAGCTCAAGGGAGATAATGGAAGTGGTATCTTCATCATACTTAGGAGGTGGAAAAGATATAGGATATGGAGGGGAACAATCTTGAAAGAGATGAAAGGGTGTTTGATCTTGATCTTTCTTGACATTTATAGATTTTTCTTTTTGAGAGTCCTCTTGACATGGAGCCACTTCTAAGGACAAGGGAGAATGAAGAGTGAATGGAGTAGTGCTTGGATTAGGCATAGTAGTGCATGAAGGTTGAGGATGTTTAGGATTAGTAGCATGAAAAAGGTTTGCAGCCAAGTGAAGGTTAGCTTGAGTTTCTTTTAGAGGTAGCCCTTGAGGATACACGTAGTCAATGTGGAAAGCATTAGGTTCTTTATTTGATGGAGGCATGTTGGAAAGCTTTGAAGTGTTGAGAGATGCATGAGTGTTGGAAGAAGTGGAAGATGTAATGGAGCCACTACTAGACATAGGTTCATCAATGTAATCTTGCTCAAGAGAAGTATCCTCAGCACATGAGTCACTAGAGGTTCCAAGATCAACAATCTCATCATCAATGAGATCTTGGATTTTATGTTTCAGCTCTATACAATTATAAGTAGCATGGTCATTAGATTGATGATAGGCACAATAGGTATCCAAGAACGGATTTCCATAGGAGCTAGACTTAGGCAACATGATGAGCTTGGTGCCAAGAAGTGTTCTCAAAATGTCATCATAAGAATTCCCCAAGGGAGTAAAATTTCTCTCAAAAGTATGTCTAGAGTCCTTTGGTTGCTTCCCAAGTGAATAGCATGCATACATGTCTTCATCATTGTCTTGGTCAAAGATAAGTTTATCATGAAATTTTGGCATAGGCTCAAAGGAGGTATCACTTGCTTGTTCTCTAAAGAGGTCTTTAGCTCTAGAAGATGAAGACATTTGATGTCTTGAAGTAGAGCATGTAGACCTAGAAGAAGAGGATGACCTCAAAGAAGGTGACTCACATGCATGTAAAGACCTTAAGGAAGATTCATGCAATGATGCAATCCTCTCCTCTAACCTTTTCCCAAGTTTAGACTTAATTTCTGTCATGCGCTTAGAGAGATGAAGGTAAGAAAGATCATTTGTCTCTTCTAGTTCTTTGTATTGCGCATATAGATCTTGAAACTCTTTAGTGACATGGAGGATATCATGATCATCTAGATTTGGTTGAAGTTTGGTAGCACAAAGTTTAGATCCCATAGTTTTAGATGCAAAGCCAAGCATAAAAGAGCCTAGAAGATAACTTGATGTTGAAACTATAGGAGGTAGAGTGTTCACTTGCCAAGATAGTAGAGAGAGATTAAAGTGACTTGTCAAACAATATGTCCAAGAAACTTATGACATGAATGACTCAAGTCAATAGCTAGGCAAGATGCCCAAATAGCCAAATAGATAGAGCAAGCGGGGTGACAAGTGAACAACTCTCCAACCCAAGAGTGTAGTCAAGAAATCAAGGTAACCATTTTAGCAAAAGGATAACTAGCAAGCATGCATAGACCATGAAGATAGAAAGACCAAGAGCACCGAGACCAAAGAGTCACTTTAAGCATGTTCAAGAACTAGAGACATAGAAAATAAAAATCAAATGATGAGACTCCCCTTAGCAAGCAACACAAGAAAATGTTTGCATTTGATGTTTTGACTTGGTTGACAAAGTTTGACAATAGTTGATAGCATAGCAAGTTTGATGTTCAAAAGAAATTTCTTTCCAAGCAAGATAGTGACACATGGAGTATTCTTCAAACAATCAAGCAAGGAACAAAGCAACCTTGCATGATACAAGCATATGTGACGTCTCAAAAGAATTCCCTAGAATTATTGTCATGTGTATGTTCAAAAGATTTTCACAGGTATAGCACATTTGAGAACACATAAAGCAATATCTACCTAAAGGGCATGGTTCATTACTCAAAAGCTTGGCCCACACTTGATGCTCCTTCACCTCAAACCAAGTGGTTTCCCACAAGAGATATTGGCTTTGTCATGGAAATTCCATAAGCATAACCAAGGGAACACATATGGTGAGTGTAAATCTTGGGGTGATCCGGGTAGTCCACTAGGATCAATCCTTGCACCAAGAAGTTGAGCGGCTAAAAAAAGGTAGTTACTAACATAGAGTTTTTAGATTGGGCTTCCGTTCATACTGACTTCTACTTTATCCATTGAGCTATAGACTCCTTCTTCATCTACCAAGTTGAGTTCTTCAGCCTCCACTTCTCTAATTTTGTCTTCTTCAGTTTTGAGTACATCCGTGGTAAGCTCTCCAATTTTGTCTACTTTATTTTTGGATTCTACATTTGACTTCATCAATTTTGGATTCTTCAAGTATTTTTGTAAGTATTCCATCAGTTAGTATAGTATCAATTTTTATTGCAAGCCCAAGTATGTCTACTATTTGTTTCCATTCCATATATAAAAGCAATATGTGCAAGGATAGTTGAGCCTAAGGTTGAATCGAGTACAAAATTTTTGGGGAAAGGAAAGGAGATAGAGGAAGACATAGATTTAGATAAGGAAATAGTAATTCCCAAATGGGATATTTACAATCTTTCTATAGAACAAATGCACACATTTGGTGAACTCCTTCAGAAAAAGGCCAAACAACAAAGATTAAGAGATGAGAGAGACAAAGAGTATAAGATAATAGATATGCCAAGAATATTTTGACCAAGACAATAGGAATTGAGGTTGATTCTTCTCAACCTATGTTGTATCAGCTAGCAAAAGCAGTCCAAAAATTCAATGAGGACATCGATGATCAAGATAAGCTAGTTGATAAGATTGAAAATAAATTTAATAATAAAGTGCTAGAGCATATTGCACAACAAATAGCCATTTATCAAGTTGAGCTTTCAACAATTTTGGTCAATCTTGAGGCATCATATTCAAATGTGTCATCACTTTTTGGGAAACTATGTGATGTCCTTGAGTATACAAAAGAAATAAAGGACAAATTGTCCAAAATAGATATAGATCTTAAAGCAAGTGCTTAGTAGTTGCAACTTGACCCTAGTTCAAGCTCTGCACATTTCAAGAAGATTAGATTTTTGTCAGACATGTAAGCTAAATTGTTAAGATAAGAAGCAAAGATCCGTTCAACATTGGTTGGCATACAAAATATGATTTTTCCAATCATAGATGCTATGCAAAAACATATTGTATATTCATAAACTCTAATCCATGATAATAACTTTGTTGGAAATCTGATTAAAAAGCACATTGTTGTTGACAATCAAAGAGGGAGATTGTTGTAAAAGAATGTTTTCAATCATTATTTTTCCATTGATATCAAACCTACTATTTTTAGGGATGATATTTACTTATAAGATCCAAGCACTATCACTTAGTATTGATGAAGAGGATTTGATCAACAAGATGTAACAAGAGCACCTAAAGGAAATGTTGAGTTATGATGTTGTAATGAAGTGCAAGGATTAGTTAAGACAATGGTTAAGTAATGTATTGATGGCATACTCAAAGATACAGAGGTTGGTCACACTTAGATACATTGGAAGAAGAAGTTGTGACAAGGCTGACTACAAAGCTTTAACTAAGATCATTAGTAGGTGCCGAGGAAGTTAGTTGAAGCTGAGTAAACTCTTAGTTGAAGCCGAGTAACAAATATTTCTAGTATGTTCTGAGTGATCTTCAAGTGCTAAGCATCAGGAAAAACATAGTTGATGCCGAGTAACACAGTATGTGCCAAGCACCAGTATTTCAATAGTGTCGAGCTGCTGCATTATTTCAAATGATGAAGATTTGCCAAATCTAAGATGACATAGTGGTTGCATTGAATTTTGAAAATGAGTTGGAAGATAAGGATGATGAGTTGTTGGCATAAAATCTTATGTAAACCATTTTTGGGCTAATTCTAAAAGATTATTCAAGAAGTTTCTAGAGAAAAAAAATGGGTTAGATACAATGAATCCTACCTAATCCATGTAAATTGAAATTGAAAAATGGAAGAATCGAGTGAGAAAAGGAACTCTAAGACTTCTATTTGAGGAGTCATAGACCAAGAAGTAGAGAGCTATTGATACTGTTGTTGCTGAAGTGCCAAATCTGCAAAGTGGTTAAAAGGGTGTCAAGGAGGAGACATCTAGGTGTAGGAAGAGCACAGGGGCTCTGTTTCTATGAGTGGTCATGAAGAGATGATTGCACTGGTACATTGAGTATGAAGACTCAATCAGACAAAGCTTGAAAGGAAGGCAAGTTGTTAAGAGTTGTAGAGATTGAAGGCCAGACAAGGGTATGAGTTGAAAAGTGATCTAAGATCTGCAAGATAAGTTGTATATTGTAGTCAGGTCAAGATTATCTTGTACTCTCTAGCAATTGTATTAGATCTAAAAATCCTTTGGACTTAGGCTAGCCTAAAAACCATTTGTAAATCCTTTAACAAGGTGGCATTCCAAGTGAATGTTCTAAAGTCCTCTAACCAGGCCCACTTCTAATAGGGTGGTTAAATCCTCTAACAAGGTCACATTTAACAATGTGTTGTAAGCCTTTAACAGGGTAGGCCTTTCACAGGGCATCACTTCAGAAGGGTGAAACTTGAGTAATATGTTACTGGTGGTTTTTCCCAAATTGGGTTTCCATGTAAATCACTATGTCATGTGTTGATTTCTTATGTGTTTTACTTGCATGTTGATTTATAGTAACTTGCTAATAAGATAAGTTAAAGCTTGGATGAATGAATGGTTGAAAGGGTTCAAAATACTTAGTGAAAAGTTTGAATAGGACATTTGGACCTTGAATAACTGATTCACCCCCCCTCTTAGTTATTCTAAAGAAATTCTAACAAACTTCTCTGTTGCAGACCACATGATTGAACTATCACCAGAGGTGCAAATTGCAATTCATATATGCAAGATCTTGCAAGAAAATTGGGATAAAACCTTGGCAATCACTCTCAAGGTACATTCTAAATTCTTATCCCATTTTGGTGTCTCTATGTAAATATGTTAGAATAAATCTTTGACATTACTATCAAAACGAGGGAGAAAATTTATATTGAAAAATGTTATATGTATATGGGAGATATGGGAGAAAAGCTATATATTATGTGGAATCAAGACATGTACATAAATAGGCACATAATATGGGGGTGACATATGCTATGGTGAAGAACTTGTATTAGTAAGACATGCTATATATAACAAAAGATGTATAGTATATTGTATATACTTACAAAGATAAATTTTGAAAAATCTCAAAAAATACCAAGCTAGTATCACGTGGTGATGAATACAAGGTATTCAGCTTTGGGCTAATAAGTGTTTTTGTCACTAATGCCAAAGGGAGAGATTGTTGACATATTAGTCAAGTTTTTTATTAATGATTCACTCTTATTTAGATTTTGTATAGCTACCGAGCTCATTGAATAGTTTATAGTGTTTGCCATGAAATTTAGTAGCCACCGAGTTCCACAGTTGCTACTGAGTCTTTTGGACTAATCCCAGTGGTTACTGAGTAGATTCAATCAGTGTGAAGTCTAGCAATTCAAATCATGCATTTTAGTATACATCAAGTTTATCAGTGGTTACTGAGCATTGCAGTGTTTATCAAGTTCACAGTTCATGTGATGCAAAGTCAGTATTAACCGAGCTACTTTATGCTAACTAAGTGATTCAGTGTTTGCTAAGTTGCACAATATATATTGAGTCATCAATGTATACCGAGTTCAAGACTACTTGAAAGTGATAAGTATTGACCAAGCTTCTACATCTACCAAGTGTATGACAATGCCAAGCATTGCCAATGGATGCTGAGTATCAAAACCTCACCGAGTCAGTCTTCAAAACTCGAGTATCTTCATGTGGGCTGACTTTTTAATATTTGTGTTAACTTGTATCATGGCCAAATTTGATATTATGTAATTTAGATTGGAATATATATGTAATGTATTGTACGATATCAGTGAGCAAGCATATGTATTGTAATGTGAATGTGGATGTGAAAAGTTCAAGTTATGAATGCGATAGATAAAGAACAAATTGTGAAGGCCATAATAGTATGAGCAGCAGAGACATATCTATCATAGAAAGGTGATTAGTACACTAAGTAATCTCTATCAGAAAACTTAGTTGTAAACCAGAGATCTACTACTTCATCCTAAGAGTTGAACCAATCAAAATTCTTTAACAAGGTAGACCTAATAGTCTTTTATAAATCTCTTTACCAAGTGTGTACTTCATTTTATGTTTGTAAATCCTCTCACAAGGTGGACCTAGTAGTCCTAATTGCTCCTAATAGGATAGATCATCAAAAGTGATCAATGTAAGCCTTAATAGGCCAACTTTATGCTGCAGTACTAAAGTTTTGGGTATCATCCCCACTCCAGTTTTACTTTCTATTTGGAAGGTTTCTAGGTCACCAAATCTTTGTGTTCAAAGTGTTATGGATGCTTTCATGTTTTTAGTTTCTCATGCATGCAATTAGATTAGATGTGATGAATTAAGTGCTATTTGATTCATTGGATTAAGAATTGAAATTGTTAAAGTTTTAGAATTTACTGATTCACCCATCCCCTCTCAGTAACTTAGCATAGTCTTGAATATTTCAAACAACTTGAACTATTTTAACTATTGAGTGTGAGTCTAGGAATTGCTTGTTTAAGGGGATGCTTGTTTAATACTTTGGTTATTTTACCAAAAACAACCAAATTTCTTAGATGCATGCCCTTAGTAAAAATATTTTGCAATGGCTTCTATCTGAAAAAAAAGGTCACAAATCTTTTGCTAATCGAATCATGCCAAATAACTTAATTTAATACATCATGTTGAACTTTTCACACCCTCTAACACCACATGCAAGTAGAAATAATTGCTTGCAAATATTTTTTGGTGTAGTTTTCACATTATCTTAGTGGGCTATCTCAACACCTCTCAAGTTGCATTGATTACAGATCTAAAAAAGAATTTAATAGTAGAGGATTCACCAATAGTTGTGTTTGGAGAATCTTATGATGGAAGTAAGTTTGTTTCACTAATTTTTTCTTATAACTTCAAATTCTAGAAATGACACCATATTTTTATGTTTAAAATATATAATGGGTCTATAGTGTTCGCCACCTGGTTTAAGTTCAAGTATCAACATATTACAATTGGGGCATTTGCATCATCTGCTCTGATTTTGGCTTTTGATCTCATTGTAGATCCAACTGGTTTCATCAACATTGTCTTAAATGAGTTTAGGGTATTGTCAATTTTAGGGTATTGCAAGTTTTGGGTTATAATGTGTATGTTCATGTGATCAACATTTCATATTACATTTTGAAATATTCAAATCATCAATTTTTTTCCTTTTTGTAGATGCTAAAAAATGGTTCACGTCTGCTCTCTAATCACTTTTTCATACTAACTCACCTCATTTTCTCATTTCACCAATTCTGATCTTTTGGCCAACTTGATTATCATTCAAGCATGTTCCAACAATATACTTCATCAATTGTAGATTGCTTTGAAACTAATTCACATTTTATCCAAATTTTTTAGAATCAACTCAGAATCATCCCAATTAACCTAGAATCATCCCAAATCAACCCAAAATCATCCCAAGTCAACCTAAAATCATCTTAAATCAACCCAAAATCTTCCCAAATCAGCCCTAATTAACTCAAAACATGTCTAATATCTCAAATCATGAATCATTATCTAGTCAAATCCTAGGCATTGTCATGTCCCTTAGTGCCTTGGAAACCTATCAAATCTTATCAAACCCATTGATTTTGACCTTAGTATTGCCGTGTCCCTCAACACTAGGTCAAACTACCATTCTTATCATATGATCATTGACATTGTTGAGTCCCTCAGTATTAGGTCATGACATTATCAAATCAATTTAATAACATTGACTATGTCTTTCGATGTTATTATGATCAAACTTATCAATCAATTTGGATATTATAGCATTTACAATGTCTTTCAAATGTTACATATCCTTAATCCATGTCATGTGTCCTTGGCATGTTATCAGTTCTAATCAATCAATCAATTTAATCATGGATTTGATCTACCCATCATCGTCCTAGTTGATCTACACAATCATCATATTTCATCAAAGGGATAATCTTGCATTTATCTAATCAAATTGGCCAATCATTTACTAATTTATTTTATAGATTAGGTAACCCATAATATAATCCTATGTCAATTCAATAATTTCATCACACATTACTAATTATTCTTGCTAACTAACCTTCTCAATTAATTGATACTTATTAATTAATTGATTCGTCTTCACAAACTATGAGAATTCTCAAATTCACCAAGTCCTATTTTCCACCTCTAATTTCTATATTATCAATTTTCATTTGTGTGGATATATGGATTTTTAATTCAAATTTCCCACTTAGCCTTAACGCATGGATATGATGCGTCATAGATTCTCTATACACACTTGGCTAAAATATGTCATATTTTGATATGTTTAATTCCTTACACATGTCCATAATAAGCCTCCATCACCATAGATTATTGGCTATAAGTGGCTTTGAGGTGTCATATGCATGTCATAGATTCTCCTCCACTTTTAGCCATGTTGACTCTCATGCATCATAGAATCCTACAAGTGGATTTGAGGTGTCATATGTGCATCATAGATTCTCCTCCACTTTTAGCCATGTTGACTTTGTGTCATAGAATCTCATCTTTGGCTTATTATATCATGGTTGTCATAGATATTCTAAGGAATATGATGCCAAGTTGTGCAGTTCAAATGACAAGTGCCCACCCTCTCATTCAATTATCTCCTCTTGCATGTTGGCTATAAATTGAGTCTTCTTGCTCCTTTTTCTAGTCTTCAACATTTTTTCTTCAATATCATTATCCCTTAGAGTCTCTCTTCTCACATCATGCTCAAACCACACTTCTAATACTCTCAATAGCATCATAATAGCATAGTCATTTGCTTTCAATTATATAAGCACTACAGGCAATTGGAGCTACATTAAATGAGAAGGACATGGGAGCTACAACTAAAGAGGGAGTTTTACTTTGTGTTGCTTTCTCTATTTTATTTGGCTTTCATGGTAGATTAGAAGGGTTTTAGCATATTCTTATTGAGTTTTTGTGGTTGCTCATAGTATGCTAGGTTCTCACCCATTTTTTGGTCCTAGAATTGGTGAACCCAATGTGAATATCATTCAAGCTAACTTGGGTTTCTTGGTTTTGTGCTTGTAGGTGCAAGGAAGGAGCTCACTTGAAGGAGTATAATGTCTAGCTAATATTTATTAGCAAACCTAGTTTAGTTAGGGGGCCTAGTAATATGTTTTTAGCTTTCATTTATGCATTTCTATAGATTACTATCTCAAGGTGCACTCTGCTTTGTCAAGGCATTGGGACCTTTAGGAAGTTGTTTTAGGGGCATAGGAGTCACCATAACCCCTATCTAATGTCAAAACCTGATGAACTATGCTCCATAACCACCAACTACACCCTTCTAGGCCCCAAGTGCACTAGGAGCACACTCTAGACTATCTTAGTGAACTTGGTTGAGTAGCTTTCAAATTTTCAAGTTCTAGGTATTGTTTTGGCTTTATTTCCCCATAGTCTGCACCCACTCTCCCAACTATGCTTAGAAACTACCAACTATGCTCAAACTGGCCCCAACTACATTAGGGGCAAAGTTAGCACTGTCTGAGTGCACTTGGGGGCCTCTTGAGTATTTTTGGCCTTTTAGGGTGTAGTCTACTCTATCAAAGCATAGTTGGTTAACAAAAAACACATGTTTTAATCAAAATCTGCATCTAGGGTTTCAATTCATTCTAGGACCTAAGATAGATGTTTTAGTGTTACTAATGATCTCTTTGTAGCATGTGACAATTGCTAGGAGAAGACATATCAATTACAAACTACTAATGCTTGTTTGTAGGACATTGTTGAAGACCTGTGTGCTTGTCTAAACCTTGTGTGCAAATTTCTTAGATTAGATAACACTTTGTTTGGTGCACTAAAAATAATTTTATTTTCTGTCTAATCTCTATGCATTGTTTATAACCCTAGGAGTTGCATGAACATATCCTCTCCCCTTGCTATTCATGGATCTTGGGTGCAAGAGAAATCTATGTAACTTCTTTAGAGAGGCCTGCTTTAGACCCAAGACTTGCCACTTGTTGGGTCCCAAGGGACAACCTCGAAGCAGTAACGGGCCAAAGATAGGTCAACATTGTAGTCACTATAATAAACTCAATCTAGTTAATGTCATGTCAGTGGTATTGTTGCATGATAGCTCTCCTCTAATACCCTTGTGGTGTGTCAAACCCTGATTCTTGAGGCTGGGAGACCTTATGCATAAGTTTATTGTTTTCTTTCCGAACAAAATGCTTGAACTAAACACCTTGTCTTAGTAGCCAAAATCCCTTCTATCTACGAGCTTAGGGGGTCACCCATGCCCATGAAGACATCCCAAATACTCATGGTCCTTAGTAGAGGCAATAATCCCTTGGGAAGTGATGACCCTTGGGATTTAAATCTTGGTAGCCTTGAGAAGTGAGTGCACTAAAAGGGAGAATCTATGGTGCCAAGATCCTAGGATGTCTACTCTGGATAAGCACAACTAAAATTTAGTTCAAGTGGGAATTTAGTGGATACAATCTTAAAGCATAGGTTGTGATGTGTCTTTTCAATTTAACAACAACTATTCTTGTTTATTGTGTCTTGTGTGTATGAACAACATTAATCAAGATAAAGCCAAACTTGCAGATTTACAAAAACACACATGCAAATCTTGGATACTATCAAACATTACCAAAACATTACACCTCTTGTCAACACATTACAAACTTTTTTCCAAACACTTGAGTCTTTGAAAACATGGAGACTTGTAACCTTAGGAGTGCTTGGCATGAATTAGATTCTATCATTGCATAGCATACCATTATACTTGTCATTCTTTGAGCTTTATGCTTGCACCCTCTAGGACTCATTTTTCATTTCATTAGTCCTCATTTTACATCCATCACCTTTCACTTTGTATTCCTTAGGCTTCATTGTGCATCTCCTAGGCTTTACATTCCAACCCAAAATCTGCATCTTGCATCTCCAAACTCGCATTCTTGCACAACCCAACTTTCATTTTGCACATCTTAACTCTCATTAAGTGTGTCCTAACCTTAATTTTTCATCCTTAGTCTGATCATAGCACCATCCTCTGTCATTTATCTATTTATACCAATAGTTTGGAAGTCACCAAGCCCAAAATCCCCTTAGTTTTAGACCACTTTACTAGCTGCACTCTAAAACTACCAACTTTACTCTAACTAGCCCCAAATACACCATGGGAGAATTTGGCTCTTTTTGAGCACACTTAGTTTCCATAACATCTAGTTTAGACTTCCAAATATCATTTTGGGATCCCTAAGTTGTCATTGGGTGCCTGGATAGGTCTCTCTTCTGATCATGTCTTGAACTTCACTGTACATGTCTTAAAATTCATTGAGCATGCCTTAGGCTTCATTTTACAAGTCATAACCCTCATTTTTCATCTCCAATATAATCCTAACATCATCCCCAACAATCTAGCTCTCTATTATAGTAGTGTGATAGTCACCTAGTCCAAAATCAACAAACTTTCAACTTAGTCTCCCAATTACACTATGCAACTACCAACTATGCTCAAAGTGGACCCAAGTGCACCATAATAATATTTGGTACTATCAAAGTGCACTTGGTGCTATCATAGCACACTTGGTGACCAACATGACCATTTTTAGCTTCCAAACTGCATTTTGGGACCTTAAAACTGCCTCCAGAATTCTTTATAGGTCCTCATCCTGAACATGACCTATAAAATCATTTTGCATCCTAGGACCTTTACATATTACATATCCAATTAGAATAATCCTCATCTTGACTTTCCCTAAACCTCATTTTGAACCTCAAAACCCTTTGACATTAGTCAAAAATCAAAATAAAGTATGAGTCTTAGAGTATCTCCTAATATTGATAGATGATGGATCTTGACTAGTCATTTTGTCATCTTTTTTTAAAATCATTTTCTTGGGTCAAAATCTATCTATGTCTTGATGGATTTGACCTTGTCAATTTTTATCAAATTTATCTTTTTCAATTTTTGGCTCTTTTTGGTCAAGATCGAAAGTCCATCTTCACAAGGTTAAACTCTTAGACTAATACTTTCCAAAGATTTGATCCTAAGTTCAAAACCTTGCATACACCCTTGTCATAGAATTATCATATTCCTAGTCTCCCCAAACATCATTATGATTAATCCTAGTTTCATAACCACTTCATCTTGCATAGTTCAAAACCCTAACATCTCTTCCAATATCAAACACCATCAGCTTGTCTTCTTGATCTCATATCCCCATGTTTCATGTCCTAAATGTCATTATCAACCTTAGCATACCTTCCTTCACATAATCCAACTTGCATACATCAACCTCTAACGTCATTCCCAAATCTAAAGTCCAACCCTAATTCACATTTTGCATACCATAGAGTCATTTTCAAACCCATTCGTCAAAATCCAAAACATCATTCACATTTGCATTTGTGCATCATTTCCTTAGGAAATTTGCATCTTTCATAACAAAACCCTAGGTTATTTTTCACTTCCATAGATTTCATAACATACCTAAACCCTTAAAAATCTAAAAAACATTAACATCTTACATACCCACTTCCAGATTATCAAGTTTTGCCCTATTTTACCAACTACACACTTCAAGTGCGTTGTTGGTAGTTTTAGTGCACAATTGGTAGTTTCAAAGTGCACTTGGTAATTTAGAAGTTCATTTTAGCTTCTAGAAGCATTATCATAGCTTGCACTACATCCCTAAACCATAGAAAACACCTAAAAACACTTATATCATTACATTCTACATATTTGTCATCCTGACACATCATTTTACCAAATTCATACCTTTTGGTCACCAATTACTTACCTTCAGGGCCCCAAGTGCACCAAGGGCACACTTGGGAGGTTGAGTGTCCATTTAGGGTTTTCTTCATTGCATCTATATCCTTAGGTATCATGCCAGCACTTACAAGGACATAATCAACCTAGAGACTAGAAGAATTATATCAACCCTCATTTTACAAGGTACAAACACAACCTAAACCTCCTCCAAGAAAAAAAGAGAGAAAGAAACCTCAAAAAATATTTGACAAGGACCAAATCAAAGCCTCACAACCTTTACTTGTGGACCCATTAAGCATGTATCTTCCAAACCCCTAACCATCAAGAAATGACACACATAACCCTAAATAACATGTCTATTATGAATTTTCCTTTAAACACTTCCCCTACACACAGAATGGTCAATGGAATCCCAGTTTCAAACCTGTACCACCCAAATGTGGAAGTGTACCTACAACTCTTGAGGATTAAGAACCTCACTCATTCAAATTCTATAAACCTAACACAAGTACCTTCAATCCTCCAAACATACAAGGTACTTTTCACCTAAGTGATGATTTTGACACAAATTATGGCATCACTGATGAAGAAATGGCTAGGGGTTGCGAAGACAAGACTTTTCAAAAAAAATTGAACTTTTGGCAGCCTAAGAAATTGTCAAATTTAATCCAAATTTGGAGGGACCTAAGTCCAAACATCAAAACAACCAAACATTCAAAAGCATATAACCCATGATTAATTTGGACTTGGACAAGGGAAAACAACCTTTGGAATTTTTAAACACATAGATAACACCTATAAGATATCACCAATAATCAACCATCAAAATTCTCCAAATTACTTTCAAACACATTAATATCAATCCCTTGTTTGACAAACCTCCATCAATTAATGGCAACAAGACTCTTCTAAAATATCCCAAAAGGACATTAAGATTGACCTCAATAAAATAGTGCAACAACAAGATGTGCCTAAGGGGACTTGCACTCTAGGGATGCCAAACATACCTCCTTTGGAGGAAAATCAACAAAATGCACCCTTGCTCCTAACTCTACCAACTATTATGAAATCAAATGTTATGGAGCCCCCATGAGTATATCATGTGAAATGTCAATTGCAAAAACCCCTATTGACATATAAAGGAAGAGCCTTATCGATATTTCACCCATTCCCCAAAGGAATATGTCCCATTTCCAAATCAATATGATGTCCCACGATGAAATGTCTAACACACAAAAGTATCAAAATAAAGACCCAAACATGATGTTCACCTCTAAAGGACATAGCCAACTTCCAAGACAATAACCTACAGTGGTACAAGGACTTAACATCCCTAATGCACAACCAAGTCAAAATCCACTTAACATGCATACAACATATCAACATCAACAATAGAAACAACCTCAAGTGATATAAGGATCCAATGTCCCTAATGCACAACCTAGTCTAAATCCACTTGACTTACACACAATGTACCAACAAAATTTCCAACAACAATAAGTCATGTTTGCTAAAGAAGAAGAGCAACTAAAATAACAACTGGAATACCAAAGATGCTTAGTGAAATAAACTGCCTATCAACAACAATTGTTGCAACTACAACATGTGCCCCAAACTCAATAGATACCTCCACAACAATAGTCACATACACAACCTCACATTCAACCAATAGAGGTATCTCAACAACAATCACAACAAATGACACAACAAAAACCATAACTAGTGATGCAACAACAATCCCTGGTACAACTCTTGCAATCAATACCATAACAAATACTACTACACCAAGTGCAATAATAAGGACCATTTTGTCTCCGACATGCCAACATACCTCCACCTCCTAGTGACACATCAACTTAGTTTTCAAATATAGAAATGTCAGAACCAAGTAAACATAGTTCTTTTTCAAATATAGAAACGTCAAAACCAAGTAAACATAGTTCTTGCCATAGCAAGAGATCTACTCATAGACATAAAAGACTTGAAGAAAGGACCATCATTCAAAACCCTAGTGAGGACTTATTACGTTAGTTCAAACAACTATCCAAACAAGTTAAGGCATTAGTAGTCCAAAAGAAATAGGCTCTATGCACAGGAAAGGGACTTACATCCTAATACCTTTGACAAAAGTTTGTATATGCCTCCACTCCCAAAAAATTTCAAGGCACCAAGATTTTAAAAATATCAAGGAAAAGGAAACTCAGTTGATCACATTAGGGAATTTTATGCCTCTTGTACTAAATTTAGTGATGAGCCGACATACCTCATGAGACTATTCCCCCATTCTCTAGCTGGTCTGCACTCGAATAGTACTCCAAACTTCCAGGTAACATAAAATCCTGGCCAGAATTAGCATAAAAATTCATCTCTCACTTTGCCTTCAACATTACAAACAAGGTGGCACTTTTTGATTTGTGCTTAACTAAAAAAAGATAGGAGAGCCACTCATCACAATCTTATTATGTTGGAGAAACCTAGTCTATCAATACTCACTAAATATTCCTGAAGAACAACAAGTTAATCTATGCATTGAAAATCTAGTCCCTAATTTAGTGTATGAAATCAAGATCAAAAGTTCGAGCACCATTGCTAAGCTTATGAAAAAGGGAGTTGGCATTGAAGATGCCCTCATCCACAAAGGCATCTTCAAGACAAACAAGGAAAACACAAATACAAACTTTTCTAATGACAAGGCAAATTTTTTCTCCAAGAAAAAGAACATAACCAATGATGGTATTGTGGACACATGAATGATCAATGCAATGCAATCTCATCTAGCTCTAAAAGGTGCAAACCCTACAAATTCAAAAACTCCCAATCAAACACCACCTCAATAATAGAAATTTGATACTTCCACACAAGATAGACCACAAAGACACCCCAGAAACAAAGATAGAAAATATACACCCTTGGAGACACCACTCGAGACTACACTTCAACAATTACTCAGTAACAACTTCTTGCAATTACCCCTAATCAAAGATGAACCATTAACTAAAGTCTCTTTTTGGGATGACCACAAATCCTATGATTACCACCACACCAAAGGACACAAGACCACATCATTTTTTTAACTCAAGCATGAAATACAAGACCTTATCGATGATAGTATAATCACAGTTGATCCATCACTACTAGTATCCAATTTTGATCATATTATTTTAAAGATACTTTGGGTAATAATGACAAAGGGAAAGCCTCTAGTTCAAACTCAAACTCCCAGGCTAATGTAAATTACACATGCATTGGATATGAATACACCATCAACTATTTCAATGAGTCTATCTCCCAGATATCCACATTCAACTTAAAAGATGAAGAACCTTGTTGTGATGTTGCCACCTACCACACTCAAATTACCTTACCTAGAGTCCCAACTAGACCTATGGCCCAAGTTAGACCTACCACCTCTGCTAGACCCATGACCCCTGACAGACCTACTGACCCCACTTCTTCATATTATAACCCTATAGACCAGCTCAACAAAACCCTTATGCAAATATCCATCCTAGATTTGCTACGTGCATTCCCCAAGCATCAAAAGATCCTTGACCAAGCTTTAAAAGAGTCCATAGTACTAGATAAAATTGATGTTGCCCAGTTCTAGGCCATGGTTGGGAACCTATTTGCATCAAAACATATCACCTTTACCCCTTGATATATTCTTAAAGATAGACCCAATCACAATGACCCCCTTCATCTCAAAGTCTTTATCCATAATGCCAAGGTCAGACATGTCTTGATAGATGGAGGAGAAGGGATGACCATCTATACCCTTAAAGTTGTTAAGGGTCTAGGTTACTCTAAAGAATATGTGGATACCTCTTACAAAATCACAATAAAGGCCTACGATGACAGTGAACTCTTCTATAAGGGTGTTATCATATTACTCATAAGAGTTGGTTTGACTATGGAGAATACATCATTCTAGGTCCTAAATATTAGAATGAATTGTTACATGATACTAAGACACTTTTGGATTCATGCTATGAAAGAAATGCCTTTTACATATCATTAGTTTTTAAAGTTCACCTACAATAATGTGGAGGCTACCATTCTTGGTGATCTAGTTCCTTTCCAGTTTTGTGCTAATTTGAGAGATGCTATTGCATACCAAGTCCTAAAAAACAATGAAGCACAACCCACATATTGCTCTAAATATGTGGACCTTCATATACTCCTCAATAAGGCCAAGGAAAAGCTGAAGATTGAAGATAAAAGGTTTGGAGAATACTTTATGTCTCAAGTATTCCACATAAAGGAGTCACCACTTTCTCCCCAATCTTATGGTAAATCAAAACTATTGCAAGCACAATATTCTGAGATTAGCATACAAAATTCCACTTCTATTAATTTCATTAGTGGAGGTGGCCTACATGAAGAATATATCCATGAGAATACATTTGTCTATATCAAGAAAGAAAAAACAAAACAAGAACCCACTTTGATATTTCCTAACAAGTATGGACCTAGGTTTACTATCATGTAGAAAGAAGGTTGTGATGAATGTGGTGGTCTTGGATCTTAGAAAAAAGGAATAATTGAACCTATAACTACAAAAGGATGACCTCCTAGTTTAAGGCTTAGATTCAAACCATTACAAATAGGTCCTCCTAGTACTAAGGTACCCTCGTGTAAGACTGTGAACATTTTGAATGATGAAAAGGCATATGAGGATACCCAAATTGAAACCAATAATATTAATAGTCCTTATACACTTTACCATATCTTTGTTTACCCTAATAGCCTACCTATAGAGAATAACCATGTTACTATAACTCCACCTGTCACTCAAACCAACTCTACACATTGGATCAAAATATTTCAGGATCCAAGTCCTTTGGTTTTTGAACATGATCCCAATGATGTCATTGACTTAGATATCCATATATATACCTTCAACTAGAGCCCATTCAATACTAATGATGAAATCCCCTCAATTTATCCTAAACTATTAGATTGGAACCAATGTGGACCACCAATTTTTGATCGATTTGACAATGATGATGCTATTATAATAGAAATTGAAATTATGAAGGCATTATGATTGAAAATCATAAAAGATGAATTCTCTTGAAGCAAACAAATTGGAATATTTTGGAGAGTCAACTTCATCTTCCAGTTACAAAATTGAAAAAGAAAAAGAAAAAATGACAAGAATAGTTCTCTTGGTGAAAATTGAAAGGCACCATTAGACCATGAAAAATCAAAAGCTAAGCAGTTCCCAAGGATAAAAGATGAAAAATTTGATGCCATGAATATACGTGTTCCAGTGTTCAACATGCCATAGAGTCTTTTTGAGCTCTCTTGATCAACCTTCAAGTGGGAAGTCGTTGGTCTTAATCCTCCCAGCTCTTCCTTGCATCCAACTACTTATACCCAAATCCTACTACCTAACTTATTCAACGCCCAAAATACAAACTCTATCTAGCAAACCTTTGAGTGCGTCATCATCAATGACATCCTATACAAAATATCCTTTAACCTAACTATTCTTAGATGCCTTAATTCACAAGAAAAAGACATTATCTTACATATGCTACATGATGGTATATCTTGAGGCCATTCCAATGGTTTGATTTTAGCTACAAATTGGGAACAAATATTGCATAGTTATAGTCACTTATGGGTTTAGAGGTTATCAAATAGCAACATCAACAAATAGATTCATTGCTAGCATTCATAAGTAAAATCCATGATTCCATCTAAAAGTCCTAAAAAAAAAGCAAAAAAATTGCAAAAAGTCCTAAGAAAAGAAACAAAAATGGAAAAATCCATGAAAAAATGGATGCCTTAATGAAAACCTGGAAAAGAAGCATCTTGGCATGAAAATTTGAGTGAAGAGAAATTTTTTTATCCAAAAGTGAAAACCTGGAAAGCATGCACTTTAAGTAAGTACCATGGTAAAAACTAGGAAAATAGGTGCCATGTGTAATCAGTTGTTGTTCCTTCATCTATCAGGATTCCATATGGTTTCTCCCCCTTTTTTGTCATTCACTGATCACATTCTTCATATTGCAAGACATCCCTAGTCCTTGATCATGGTCCACAATCTAGTTAATATCCCTAGTAATCTTATCCAAGCATCACCATTCTATACATAATCTATCTTTGGCCTTTATACATAATATATGTCTTGTCTGGGGGTATATCACCTACATTGTGCACAATTTTAAAATTGAACTGGGGGCATGTCCCTAAGAACATTTTATCCATTGGATTTATCACATATCAGATTGGAGCTAACACTTGTGAATTCCTTATGATCTTGAAAAATCCTAAAAATTTAGATACGATTCTAAAAAACTCCTAGAAACATAATAAAATGTCCTGAACAAATCCATAAAAACTCATAAAAAATCCTTAAAAAATCACTAAAAATCATAAAATGTCCTAAACAAAATCCATAAAAATCATAAAATGTCCTAAACAAAATCCATAAAAATCATAAAATTTACTAAACAAACCCATAAAAATTATAAAATATCCTGAATAAAATCACTAAAAATTGTAAAATATCTTGAACAAATTGATGAAAATCATAAAATCTCCTAAAAAAACCACTAACATCATAAAACATCTTGAAATAAAACCTAAAAATCATAAAAATTTCAATAAACCTTGTAAATACTTATTGTAGATAGTCACCCCTTTTTGGTTAAACACTCTTTCACAAACTAAAACTCAAAGCACTGCACTTCAATGACAATCACATTATTTGATCAATGTAAACCAAAAATTAATCCAACTTGTCACTATCAACCAAACCAACAATCCAACCTATCATGTCGTCAATATGTCAAACTCTCTCTGAAGACCTAAAACACTAAAAAAATAAGTAATAAGTGACAAGAATAGATGTTGGCTCACATTGTTTAGTGATAGATTTATTTTTCTTTATTTTTTTCGATCACATTCCTATGCTACTTGATGATATAAATTAATCTAAGAGAGTGTTTGGGATAGTTCATGATCATTCTTTTGTTTTCTATCTATTAAACACATACCTTTAAGAGTCTAGGGCATGTATATATGCATCAAGAAGGACAAGGTCATTTTCTATCTACATCGTGCTTGTTTGCCAAATGATTATCATTTACACTCTGGACCTCTATGACCATGATGCATTGCATTCCATCTTCCATATCAAAATAAAGCTCCATTGACATATAACACACTTTATGAAAGAAAAAGTCCTCACCTCATTTTAACTAGTCCTCATCTTGTCTCCTCCATCTTCTAACATCCATTTCATCCACCACCATAGTCTCGTACTCTAATACACCAGAATCATCTTCATCTTTCATTTCTACATTCTTGCATAATCATTCACTATCTATTAACCTTCTGTGGCTTTCCACCAAGTTAGGCCTTGATTTGACCAAGTTTTACCATATTTGACCATTATTGACTAGTTTGACATTTAAAAAATATTATTTATATGGTTTTGAGCATGTAGACCAAATTCAAGGTCATTCCAAGTTCATTTGCACTCTTTCCGACCCTTTGCATCACTCCCTACTAGCTTTCTACTAGGTTTCCCTAAATTTGACCAAAGTTTGACCAAATTTGACCATTTTGACTGATTTTACCCATTTTTTGACATATTTCTATTATTTAGGGCATGTACACAAAGTTTAAGGCCATTCTGAGTTCAATCAAATTGATTTTGGCCCTTAGAGCCTTCTGGAGCACAGTTTGCACTGTTAGAGTGTAGTTGGGCTTCCCAAGTGTGCATAGTGAACACTTGGTCATCTTAGAGAACACTTGGAATGAAAAAGTGTGCCTTTGGTGCACTTGGGTTCATTTTGGGCATGCTTGGGGAAGTTGGATGCCCATAACTGCTCCTGGGCCCTTGATTGACCCCTATTTTGCAATCTGGACCCTATAACTTTTGCATTTGAGCTTTGATTTGTGACCCATCAGTTGCGTTGGATTTGTCTTCTAGTTGTCAAAAAATTGACCTATCATTTTCATTTTTAGTAAATTTTTTGAGGGAGCACCCATGAAACTACTCTTGGGGCCTCCATTGACCTTTATTTTGCACTCCAAATCCCCATAATTGTTGTGTTTGAGCTTTTATTTTTGATTCATCAGTTGCTATAGATTCTTCTCATCATTGTCAAAAAATTGACCTATAATTTTCATTATTTTTTCAATTTCTTGAGGGGGCAGACATATATATCACCCCTACTAGGGCATGTTTTTAGGCCTTTTTCATCAGTATTTTTTTACACAACGCTCTAAATCACATTGTATCAAAGAGGGGCAAAATGTAGATGCTAAAAAATGGTTCTCATCTATTGTTTAATCACTTTTTCATACTAACTCATCTCATTTTATCATTTCACTAATTCTAATCTTTTGTCCAACTTAATTATGATTCGAGAATATTCCAACAATATCCTTTATCATTTGTATCCCCTTTCAAATCAATTGTAGATCGCTTCAAAATTGATTCTTATTCTATCCAAACTTTCTAGAATAAACATGAAATCATCCCAATCAACCCATAATCATCCCAAATTGACCCAAAATTATCCAAATCAACTTAAAATCATCCCAAATTAACCCATAATCATCCCAAATCAACCTCCCAAATCAGCCCTAATCAACTCAAAATGTGTCAAATATCTCAAATCAATCATCGTTTGTCAAACCCTAGGCATTATAATGTCCCTCATTGCCGTAGAAACCTATCAAATCTTATCAAAAAATCATCAAAAATTACCTTAGTACTATCATATATCTCACTGCTAAGTCAAACTATCATTCTTATCATCCGATCATTAACATTGTCAAGTCCCTTAGTGTTAGATCATGGCATTATCAAACCAATTTAATAACATTGTCAATGTCCTTCAATGTTTTTATGATCGACCTTATCAATAAATTTGGATCATGTAGCATTTGTAAAATCTGTTAAATGTTACATGTCCTTAACCCATGTCATGTGTTCTTGGCATGTTATCAGTTCTAATCAATCAATCAAATTTGATCATGGTTTTGATCTACCCATCATTTTCCTATTCGATCTACATAATCATTGCATTTCATCAAAGGGATAAAATTTCATTTACCTAATCAAATTGGACAATAATTTACTAATTTATCCTATAGGATTAGATAACCCATAATCTAGTCTTATGTCAATTCAATCATTTTCATCACGCATTACTAATTATTCTTGCTAACTAACCTTCTCAATTAATTGATATTTATTAATTAATTGATTCATCTTCGCAAACTATGGGAATTCTCAAATTACCTAAGTCCTATTTTCCACCTCTAATTTCCATTTTATTAATTTTCATTTATCTAGATATATGGATTTTTAATTCAAATATTTCACTTAGCCTTGACACATTGATATGACGCATCATAGATTCCCTATACACATTTGGCTAAAATATGTCATATTTTGATATATTTTATTTCTTACACATGTCTGTAATAAGCCTCCATCATCATATATTCTTGGCTATAAGTGGGTTTGAGGTGTCATATGTAGGTCATAGATTCTTCTCCACTTTTAGCCATGTTGACTCTCATGCATCATAGAATCCTAAAAGTGGCTTTGAGGTTGCATATGCACATCATAGATTCTCCTCCACTTTTAGCCATGTTGACTTTCATGTATCATAGAATCTCATATTTGTCTTATTGTGTCATGGTTTTTATAGATATTCTAAGGAATATCATGCCTAGTTATGCATTTAAAGTGATAAAAGTCCACCCTCTCATTCAATTCTCTCCTCTTACACATTGGCTATAAATTAAGCTTTCTTGCTTCCTTTTTCAGTCTTTAATATTTTGTCTTCAACATATTTATCCATTGGAGTCTCTATTCTCACATCACACCCAAGCCACACTTCTAGTACTCTCAATAGCATCATCATAGCATAGTCATTTTATTTCAATTTTATATGCACTATATGCAATTGGAGCTACATCAAATGGAGAAGAAAGAAGGGCATGGGAGCTACAACTAAAGACATAGTTTTACTTGTGTTGCTTTCTTTGTTTTATTCGGCTTTCATGGTAGATTAGTGTAGGACCAGAAAATAGGTTAAATGCATAACATACTATGAGAAAATCAAAAACTCAATCAACATACATTAGCACACACTAGTCTACTATGAAAGCCAAACTAATAAAGAAAGAAAAAAATGTAAAAACTCCCTCTTTCATTTGTAGCTCCCATGTCCTTCTTTCTTCTCCAAATGATGTAGCTCCAAAGTTGCCTATAGTGCACACAAAATTGAAGCAAAGTCTATGATAATGGTGATAATGCTATGAGAATACTAGAAACTGTGATTTGAATGTGAGATATGGAGTGAGAAATATAAAAGAAATTAGGACTCAAAGACTCTAGAATTAGGACAAAAAATGAGAGGAAGAATGCTCATTTTATAATTGGCATGGAGGATGAGAGCATTGGATTTGTCGCCCTTAGATATGTGATGTGGCAAGAGATTCCTTTGAGAATCCATGACACATATGAAAAAAGATGCCAAATGTGGGATTCTATGATGCATGGAAGTCAAACTTGGCTAAATGTGGAAGAGAATCTATGAAGAGTCATAAGACACCTCAAGCCCACTTAAAGCCAAGAATCTATGACAAAGGGAGCTAAAGATAGACATGCGTAAGGGAATGAGAATATTTGATTATGACTTATCTTAGCCAAATGTCAAAGGAGAATCCACAAGGTGTCATATCCAAGTGTCATGATGATGCCAATATTTGATGGAATATTTGAATTAAAAATTCTTTTATTCCACAAAATAAGAATTAGTAAAAAATGGAATTAATGATGGAAAATGTGACTTAAGAACTTGCGAATTTCTATGGTTTGCAGATGATGAATCAATTAATTAATATAATTAATTAATTGAGGATGAAAATTAGGAAGAATAATTAGTAAGAAAGATAAGATTAAATTATGGATTATTTAATCCTATAGAGGAAATTAGTAAATGATTGGCCAAAATTGATTAAATAAGTATGACAGTATCCTTTGATGAAAATGTGATGATAATATAGATAGAATGAGATGATGATAATAGACCAAAGCCATGGTCAAATTGATTGATTGAAGTTGATTGACATGAATTGATTGATATGTAACATTTAACTGACATTGTAAACACTACAGGATCAAAATTGATTGAAAAGGTTTGATCATAATAATAACATTGATGAACATAGTCAATATTATTAAAGTGGTTTGATGATGCTATGATCCAACATTGAAAGCCTCAACAATGTCAAAGATCAAATGACATGAATGAAAATTTGACCTAGTATTGAGAGCCATGATAGTACTAAGGTCAGATTGATAAGATTTGATAGATTGATAGGTTTCCAAGGCATTGAAAGCCACAACAATACCTAGGATTAGATAAATGATGCTTGATTTGGGATGTTTAATATGTTTTGGGTTGATTAGGACTAATTTCAAGTGATTTTAAGTTGATTTGGGGTGATTTTGAGTTGATATGAAATGGTTTTGAGTTGATATGAAATGATTTTGAGATGACATGAAATTCATATGAAAGAGGATACAAATAATAAAGTATGATCAATTTGGCTAAAAGATCAAAGTTAGTAGAATGAGAAAATGGGACAAATTAGTATGAAGAAGTGATGAAACCATAGATGCAAACCATTTTTGAGTGTCTACATTTTTCCCCTCTTTGATACAATGTGATTTAGAGTGTTGTGTCAAAGAATAACTAGTGAGAAAGCTAGAACATGCCCTACTAGGGATGATATATATGGGTTCCCCCTTGAGAAATTGACAAATATAAGCATATGATAAGTCAATTTTTTGAAAATGAGAAGACAAAACCATAACAATTGATGGATTACAAATCAAAGCTAAAATGTGAAAGTTATGAGGAAAACAGTGTAGAACGGGGTCAACCAGGAGCCCAAGAGTAATTGCATGGGTTACCAGCCAAGAAGGTAACAAAATAATGAAAATGATAGCTCATTTTTTCTGTGAAAAAGATACAAATCCAACGCAATTTATAGATTGCAAATTAGAGTTAAAACACATAAGTTATGGGCTCTGGAGTGCAACCTAGTGGCTCCAAGAGCAGTTTTGGGCATCCTACTACCCCAAGTGCACCCAAAACTCATCCAATTGCATCTAGTGCATACTTGGTAAGCCCAAGTGCATCATGACAGTACCAAGTGCACCCATGATGCACTTGGGAAGACCAAGCGAACTTGGAAAGTGTGAAATGTGCCCTAGAAGGCTTTGGGGGCCAAAATCAATATGACGAGGGTCAAGCAGGAGCCCAAGAGTAGTTTCAAGGATTACCACTCAAGAAAGACAAAAAATGATGAAAATGATAGCCCATTTTGTTCATGAAAAATACATGAGTCCAATGCAACTAACAATTCATAAATTGGAGTTGAAACACAAAAGTTATGGTTGCTGGAGTGCAACATAGGGGCTCCAGGAGCAATTCTGGGCATCCTAGGTCCCCAAGTGTGCCCAAAACTCATCCAAGTGCATCTTGGATGCACTTGGTAAGCCCAAGTGCATCATGAAAGTACCAAGTGTTCCCAAGACACAATTGGGAAGCCCAATTGCACTCTGAAAGTGCAGATTACACCCTAGAAGGTTCCGGGGGCCAGAATCAGCCCGATTGGACTTGGAATGACCCAAAACAATGCGTGCATGCCCAAAATGATGGAAAGATGTCCTAACATGAGTGAAATCATCAAACATGGTGATATTTTATTAGATATGGTTAGAAAAATGTTAGACTAATGTTGGACCAGGTGGAAAGCCACAAAAGGCTAATTGACAGAGTAGGATGATGCAGGAATGCATGAATGCAAGATGAAGATGATTTGGTGTATCAAAAGACATGATCATGGTGGTGGAGAATGAGATGAATGAGAAAGATGAGATGAGGAGATGTTAGTATGATGGAAATACTTTTTCTTTTTGAAAGTGCACTATATGTCAAATGGAGCTTTATTTTGATATGGAAAATGGAATGCAACACATCATGGCATAAAGGGCTAGAGTGAAAATGAAAGCTTTTGTGTAAATAAGCACCATGCAAATAGAGAATGACCTTGTCCTTCCTGAGGCATATGTACATGCCCCAGACTCTCAAAGGTACATTGTAACAGATAAAAATAGAAAAAGATGACCATGAACCATCCTGACCACTCTCATAGATTAGTTTATATCATCGAGTGTCATAGGAACATGATCAAAGAAAAACAAAAAAAAAAATAAATCACTCACTAAATAGCATGAGCCAACATCTATTCTTATCCATTATTACTTTCTTTTTAGTGTTTTAGGTGTTCAGATGGTGTTTGACATGTTGATGATGTGATAGCTCTATTTGTGGATTCAATTGAGAGGTTCGTAGTGATATGTTGGGTTGATTGTCGGTTCACATTGCTCGAATAGTGTGATTATCTTGAAAGTGTAGTACTTTGAGTTTCAATTTGCAAAGTGCAAGTGTTTATGCAAAAGGGATGGTTATGCTTAGTGAATATGTACAAGGTTTAATGCAAATTTTTAATGAGTTTTATGATTTTTAGGGTTTTTGGGGATATTTGATTTTTTTGTGTGACTAGTTTTTTTAGGATATTTTATGATTTTTAGGTTTTTCTCAAGACAATTTTTTATTTTTAGGGATTTTTTTAGGATCATTTTATGATTTTTAGTGCTTTTTTCAGGACATTTTATGATTTTTAGTGATTTTTCAAGGAACATATTCGAATGTTTAGGATTTTTTAAAGATCATATTTGAATTTTTAGGATTTTTTCAGGATCGTATAAGCATATACAAGTGTTAGCTCCAATCCGTTATGTGATAGGTCCAATGGATAAAAAATTATTAGGGATATGCCCCTAGTTCAAGTTCAAACTCATGCACCATGTAGGTAATATGCCCTTAGACATGACAAAAACTATTTACAAAGGCCAATGACAGGGGTTGTACAGACTGGTAACACTTGGTAAGATAACAAAGGACATGAACTAGTTTGTGAGCCATGATAAGGGACCAAAGATGTCTTGCAATATGAAGGATATGATCAAGGAATGATAGAGGGGGAAAAACCAGATGGAATCTTGATAGATGGAGGAGCAACAACTTATTACACATGGTGCTTGTTTGCCAAGTTTTCACCATGGTACTTGCCCAAAGTGCCTATTTGCTAGGTTTTCACTTGTGGACAAAATTTTTCTCTTGACTCAAATTTTTGTGCCAAGATGCTTGTTTGCTAGGTTTTCATCAAGGCATCCAATTTTTCATGACTTTTTTCACTTTTTTCTTTTCTTTTTTCAGGACATTTTGCTATTTTTTTGATAATTTTTTCAGGACTTTTACATGGAATCAAGAATGTTACCAAAAAATGCTGAGAATATATCTATTGTTGGTGCTGCTAATTGATAATCTCTGGACCCACAACTGACCATAACTACATAGGAGTCGTTTCAAGTCTGTAGCTAAGATCAAACCACTAAAAAGGCCTTGAGATATACCATTGTGTATTGTATGTAAGATAGTGTTTGCTTCTTGCAAATCAAGGCATCTAAGGATAATTGGGTCAACAGATATGTCATGTGGGATGCCACTGATGATGACATGTGCAAAGGCTTGTGGGATAAAGATTTGATCTTGGGTGTTGGGAAAATTAGGTAGCTAGATTTGGGGATAAACAACTAGATATAAGGGAGGGTTGGGAGCATTGAGATCAATGATCTTCCTCATGAATGCTGATTGAGAGAGCTCCAAAAGACCTTGTGGCATCTTGAATACTAGAACACTGATATTCATGGCATCATATTTTTCATCTGGTATCCTTGGGAGCTTCTTAGCTTTTGATTTTTTACGGTCTAATGGCGCCTTTTAGTTTTCACCAAGAGACCTATGCTTGCTATCTTTTTCTCTTTTTGCTTTGTAACTAGAAGGTGGAGTTGGCTCCCCAAAATATGCCATTGTGTTCTCTTTAGAAGAAATTTCTTCCTTATGATTTTCAATCATAATGCCTTCATAGACTTCAAAGTCTATTGTGAGAGTGTCATCATTGTTGAATTGATCAAAAATTGGTGGTCCATGTTGGTCCCAATCCAATAGTTTAGGATAACTTGAGGGGATGTCATCATTAGGGCTGAATGGGCTTTGGTGAAAGCTATGGATATGTGCATTATATTCCGTTGTATCATTGGGGTTATGCTCAAAAGCTAAAGGATTGTTGGTTTTAGCTGGGATATCCTTAGATTCTTTTTTCGTCATTCAAAACATTCATAGTCTTACACATAGGTATCATAGTACTAGGAGGACCTATTCGTAATGTTTCAAATCCAATCCCTAAACTAGGAGGTCATCCTTTTGTAGTGACATGTTCAATTATACCTTGTTTTTGAGATCCAAGTCCACTACATCCATCATAGCTTCATTTCTGCATGATATTAAACCCAAGTCCATACTTGCCAGGAGATATCGAAGTGGGTTTTTGGTTTTCTTTTCTTTCTCAATACATACAGATGTATCCTCATTGATAGAAATGGCATTTTATGTACCGATCTTAGAGTGTTGGTCTTGCAATTGCTATGATTTACCATAAGATAGGGGAGAAAGTGGTGACTCCCTAATGTGAGAGACTTGAGACATAAAGTACTCTCCACACCCATTGTCTTCAATCTTCATCTTTTCCTTGGCCCTACTGAGGAGTATATCAACATCCACATACTTAGAGGAATATGTGGGTTGTGCTTCATTGTTTTTTGGGATTTGGTATGCAGTAGCATCTCTTAGATTAGCACAAAATTGGAAAGGATCTGGATCACCAGGGATGGTAGCTTCCACGTTGTCATAGGAAAACTTCAAATATTGATGATATGTAGAGGGTACTGCTTTCATAGCATGAAGCTAAGGGTGTCCTAGTATCATGTTGCAATTCATTTCTATATCTAGGACATGGAACAATGTATCTTCAGAAGCTAGACCAACTCTGATAGGTAATGTGATGACACCCTTGGAGAAGCGTTCACCATCATCATAAGATTTTATTGTGATTCTTCGAGAGGAATCCACATTGTCTTCAGAATAACCCAAACCTTTGACTACCTTAAGAGTACAAATGTTCAGTCCTGCTCCTCCATCTATTAAGACATGCCTGAATTTGGCATTATGGATGAAGACTTCAAGATGAAGGGGATCATTGTGGTTAGGTTTGTCCTTAGGAATATCCTGAGGGAAAAGGTAATATGTTGTGAGGCAGAGAGATTTCTAACCATAGCTTGGAACTAGGCAACATCCATGTTATCTTGGACTATTGACTCTTTAAGGGCTTGTTCCAAGATCTTCTAATGTTGGGGAGATGCATACAGTAGGTCTAAAATGGATATTTACACAAGGGTCTTGCCAAGCTATTCAACAAGGCTATAATCAGATGAAGTAGGAGCCGTAGGTCTACTAGGGGGTGCAAGTCTAGTAGAAGCAGTAGGTCTAGATGAAGCTCCAGGGAGGGTGATCTTGGTATGATGTGTAGTGATAGTGAAATGAGGGTCTTCAACCTTTAAAGTGAATGTGGATATGCGAGAATCTGACTCATTGAAACAATTGACAATGTACTTATATCCCATGCACGTGTAATTCACATTAGCTTGTGAGTTTGAGTTTGAACTGGAGGGATTCTCTTTGTTGTGATTACCCAAAGGATCTTTGAAAATAGTATGATTAGAGTTGGATGCTAAAAATGATAGATCAATTATGATTACACCATCATCAATGAGGTCTTGTATTGCATGTTTCAATTGGAAGCATGATGAGGTTTTCTGCCCTTTGGTGCGATGGTAATCACAAATTTTTTTGTCATCCCACTAATCAGCTTTATTCAATGGTTCATCTTTGATTGGGGATAACTGTAGGAAGTTATTACTCAATAACTATTGTAGTGCAGTCTTGAGAGGTATCCCCAATGGTCTAAATTTCCTTTCCTTGGTTCTAGGGTGCCTTTGAGGTTTCTCTTGTGTGGAAGTCTAAGTTTTCTGTTGTGAGGCTGATGTTTAATTGGAATTTTGTGAATTCGTAGGGTTTGTAGCTTTTGTAGTCAGTTGAGGTTGTATTGTGCTAATTGTTCATGCATCCATGATACCATCATTAGTCACATTCTTGATTTTTGAGAAAATTTTTGGCTGGTCATTAGAGGAACTAGTGTTTGTGTTTTCTTTCTTTGTCTTGAGGATTCCCTTACGGATAAGAGCATCTTCAATACTAGCCCTTTTTTTTATCAGTTTAGAAATGGTGCTTGGACTTTTGATTTTGAGTTCATACATCAAGTATGGGACTAAGTTTTCAATGCACAAGTTTACTTGTTGTTCTTCAGGAATGTCTAGTGAGCATTGACTGACCAAGCTTCTCTAGCATAGTAAGAATGTGATAAATGGTTCTCTCGTCTTCTGTTTAGTTGAGCATAAGTCAAAAAGTGTCACCTCATTTGTAATGTTAGAGGCAAATTGGGAGATGAACTTGTCTACGAGTTTTGACCAGGATTTGATATTATCAGGAAGTTTGGAATACCATTCAAGTGTAGGCCACCTAGAGAACGAGTGAACAATCTCATGAGGTAAGTGGGCTCATCACTGAGTTCGATACATGAAGCACAAAATTCTCTGATATGATCAACAAGGTTGCTTTTTCCTCGGTATTTTTCAAATCTTGGATCCTCAAAGTGTTTTGGGAATGGAGGCATATATAGACTTTTATCAAATGGATTAGGATGTAAGTCCCTTTCTATGTATAAAGCCTATTTCTTTTGGACTCCCAATGCCTTGACTTGTTTGGAAAGTTGTTTGAATTGTTGTAATAGCTCTTCATCAGGGTTTTCCATGATAGTCTTTCCTTCAAGTCCTTTGTGCCTATGAGTAGACTGTTTACTATGGTGGGAGCTATGTCTACTCGATTCTGACATTTTTGTGTCTGGTGAGTCTAGTGATGTGTTGCTAGGTGGTGGAGGTATGTTGGTACCTTGAAGATAGAAGGGTCCCTATTGTTGGGGAACTTGTTTTGGTATTTGATGTGGCACTTGTTGTAGTATCGAATGTGATTGATGTACCATGTGTTGTTGTTGTGCCATTTGTTGTGGTTGTTGTTGGGATACCTTTGTTGGTTGCATGTGAGACCATGTATGTGATTGTTGTTGTAGAGGTATCTATTGGGGTTGTTGTGGCACATGTTTTTGTTGTAACTAATGTTGTTGGTATGCAATTTATTGCTCGAGGCATCATTGGTATTCCATTTGTTTCTTGAGTTGCTCTTTTTGTTTAGCAAACATGGCTTTTTGTTGTTGATACATTGTATAGAAGTCAAGTGGGTTTACATTGGGTTGTGTGTTGGGGATTTTAGATCCTTGCACTACTTGAGGTTTTTTCTATTGTGGTTGATGTTGTTGTTGTTGATATGTTGAATGTGTGTTGGAAACATTAGGTCTTGGGACTACTGTAGGTTGATGGTGCCAAGGTGGTTGGTTGTGTCTTTGCGAATTGACCACCATGTTCGTATTGTTGCTTTGGCACCTTTGTGTGTTAGAGGTTTATGCTTGGGACATCATATTAACTTGAAAATGAGGTGCATTCCTTTTCGGAATAGGTGTAATGTCAATAAGGCTTTTCCTTTGCGCATCAATAGGGATTGTTGTAGTTGATGTTGCACATAGTGTACTCGTGGGAGGCTCCATAACATTCAATGTCATACCACTTGGTAGAGTTAGCAGCAGAGGTGCAATTTTTTGATTTGTCTCCAAAGGAGATATGTCCAACATCCCTAGAGAACAAGTACCTTTAGGTGCATCTTGTTGTTGCATCATCTAACTAAAATCAAGTCTTAATGTCCTTTTGGGTTGTTTAGGAATTGGTGGTATTTTGTCAAACAAGGGGTTAACATTGATGTGTTCAAATGTACTTTGGAGGATTTCGATTATTGATTCTTGATGGGACCTTATAGGTGCCATTATCATGTTAAAAAAACCTAAAGGTTATTTTCCCTTATCTAATTCCAAATTGATCCTGGGTTGTATGTTTTCAATGGTTGTGTTGGTTTGATGTTTGGACTTAGGTCCTTCCACATTTGGGTTCAATTTGACAATTTCTTGGGTTGTCAAAAGTTTGAAGTTTTTATGAAAGTTTTTGTCTTGACATGCCCTAGCCATTTCTTCATCAATGATGCCATAATCAATGTCAGAGTCATCACTAAGGTGTACAGTACCTTGTTGTATGTTTGATGTGTTCGGGTGGAAGTTACTTGTGTTAGGTTGGTTGAATTTGAAGGAATGTTATTGTTCATCTTTGGGTGTGGTTGGTACACTTCCTCCTCCTGGCGGTATCGGTACAAATATAAGTTCAAAGTTTAGCTCCATTGAACCATCCCATGTGTAGGGGAAGTGTTTGAAGGAAACCTCATAGTAGGTGCATTGTTTAAGGTTTGTTGTGTCATAGATTGATTATGATGATCTTGTAGATACATGTTTAAGGGGTCCGCAAGTAAAGGTTGTGATGCCTCCATTTGGTCTTTGTCAAATAGTTGTTGGGTCTTCTTGCTCTTCTTCTATCTTGGATGAGGTTTTGGTTGTGTTTGTGCCTTAGAAAACAAAGGTTGATAAAGTTCTTCGGGTCTCTGGGCTGATTATGTCCTAGTAAGTGCTGGCATGATACCTAAGAATGCAAATGCAATGGAGGGAAACCTGAATGGACTTTTTTGCCTCCCAAATGCGCACCTAAACTACCAACTACACTCAGATAGTACCAAGTGCACCCATGACATAGTTAGGGGCCTAAAAGTGAGTAGTTGGTAAGTAAGAGGCATGCAATGGGTAAACAGAGGTGCTAGGGTGCCTAAAATGCAAATTTTGAGTGTTTTGAGTGATTTAGAGTGTTTTGCAAGGTTTAGGGATACAATGCAAGGTGTGGAAGTGCAGATTAGGGTTGTGGAACCTAGAATGAAACACCTAATTACCAAGTGCATCTCAAAACTACCAAGTGCATCCTAAAAACATCAATTGCACACTTGAAGTGTGCAGTTGGTAAAATAGGGTTGCAGTTGGTAAAAGAGGTCAAAACTTGATAACTAAGATGTGGGTATGCAAGATATGAGTGATTTTGGGGTTTTTAAGTGTTTAGGGATGTTATAAAATGTGAGGAAATGCTAAATGAGCTAGAGTTTTGATGTGCAAAGTGTAAATGTCTTAGGGATATTATGCACATGCAAATGCAAGGTGACATTTTGAAGGTATGCAAAATGAAGATTATGGTATGCAAAATGAAGGTTAGGGTTGTGTTTTTGATTTGGTAATGACACTAAAGGTAGGTGTATACAAGGTCTATTATGAAAAGGATGGTTTTCTAGGGTTTGTAATGACATTTTGGATATGCAAAAATGAGGCTAAGTGATCCAAAGGACAATTTGGTTGATGGACACTTTGATAGGGTTTGGTAGTGAAAATGATGCTAGGATTTTGATCAATGCTAGATGAAGGGGATATACCACTAGGGTAAGTCAAAATGACATTTTAGGAATATGATTATGCTAATGATAGAGGTATATGAATAGTTTTGAACTTAGGTGAAATCTTTACAAGGTATTAACCTAAGAGTTTAACGTTGTGATAATAAACTTTGGATCTTGACCAAAAAAAGGACAAAAAATGATAAAGATAAAAATGAAAAAGAAAAATATACCTTGAAATAGGTATAATTTGACCAAAGAAAATGATAAAATGGCCATGGTCAAGATCCATCATCCGTTGACACAATGTAATACTCTAGAGTTCATACTTTTGTTTAGATTTTTGACTAAGTTCAAAGGTTTCGGGGGTTCAAAATGATGTTTAGGGGACTCAAAATGGTGATGATATTGATTGGATATGAAATATGGACAATTAATATTATGTTAAATGGGATTTTGGCTGCAAGATGTAATTTTGGGTCAAGTGTAGAATGGGGAGGTATAGAGGCTCCTAGATGTAGTTTCAGGGTTCCAAAGTGCAGTTTAGAGGCCCAAAATGGTCATGCAGGCGCCCAAGTGCACCTTGATAGTACCAAGTGCACCCCAATAGTATAAAATGCACCTATGATGTAGTTGGGGCTAGTTTGGGCACAATTGGTAGTTTCTGGGTGCAGTTGGTAAGCTAGGAAGAATGTTTGCTGATTCTAAAGGGTATGGTTGCCAATTTGATATGGTAGGAAGATAAGATGATGGGGTTGATGTTATTATGGGTTGGGAGATGTAGAATAGAGGTTATGACCTAAGGAATGATGTCCCAAGTGAAGGTAATGAAGACTAGGTGATGTAGAATGCAGATTTGGGCAAGCTAATGCAAGGGGAGCTAACCAGGTACCTAAGGACACTGTAAAAGCCTCAAAATGTTATCTAGAACCCCAAACTGGGTCCTCAGACCACCAAGTGTGCTCAAATAGTACCAACATGTAGTTGGAGCCAATTTGGGTGCAGTTGGTAGTTTCAGGACGTAGTTGGTAAACTAGGCTGAAACTAAGGCAATTCTGGGTGCCATGTTTTTGAGATTGATATTACAGAGAGCTAAATAGTAGAGGAAAATGCTAAGACCAAAATGGAGGTTCAAAATAATTCTTATGACACCTAGAATGATGGTTAAAGTGGTAAAGATGAGGGTTGGGTATGCAAAGATGCAAGATGGACAATGCAACATGCAAGTTTTGGGGGAAAATGCAAAGACTAAGGGAGGTGAACTAAACCCAAATGGATGCAATATGAAAGGTAATATATACTAAATGAGGACTAAAAGGTGAAATATGAAGTCTATATGATGCAAGAATGAGGCCTAGACTTGGGGAAATGCAAGTGGAGTTTATGCAAGAATGAGATCTACATTTTGCCAAGCACATTTAGGATCACAAGTTTCCATGTTTTCTAAGGTTTGAATGTGTTGAACCAAAGTTTGCAAAGTTTGGAAAAAGGTTGAAATGTTTTGACAAGTGTTCGCAAGTTTCCAAGGTGTAAATTTGAATGTTGGCTTTTATCTTGATTATGTTTTACACACACACAAAACACATTAAGACAAGAATAAGTATTGTTAAAAGTGAATAGTCACACCACAACCTAGGGTTTAGGACTGTATCCACTGAATTCCTACTTGAAATAAAGTTTAGCTACACTTATTTAGAGTAGACAACCTAGGATCTTGGCACCATAGGCTTCCCCTTACAATGCACTCACTTCTCAGGGCTACCAAGATCCACTTCCCAAGGAACATGACTTCCCAAGGGACCGTTGCCTCTACTAAGGACCGCGAGAATGTAGGATATCTTCACAGGTATGGGTGACCCCTTGAGCCAGTGGATAGAAATGATTTTGGTCACTAAAACATAGTTTTTAGTAAGGGCATTCTGTTTGGCAAGTGAATGATAAACTTTCGTAGAAGGTCTCCTAGCCCCAAGAATCGGGGTTTGATGCACCACAAGGGTATTGGAGGAGAGCTATCACACAGTAATACTGGGACACAAATTTCATCGTAATCAAATTTTATATAGCAGTTGGAATATTAACCTAGCTTTTGGCCCATTACCGCTCTGAGGTCATCCCCTGGCATACCCAATATCGAGTATCTTGGTCCAAGGTAGGCCTCCTATAGAAGTTACATAGATTTCTCTTACACCCAAGATCCACGAATGGCGAGGGAAGAGGATACATCCAATGTAACTCCTAGGGATTTAAACACTATAGACATGCCAGGCAGAAAAGAAAAAGTTCATTTTAAACACCAAATGAAGTGTTATCTAATCTAGGAAATCCACACACATGGTTTTGACAAACACACAATGTCTTCGACAATGTCCTACAAAGCAAGCATTAGTAGTCTATTATGATCATATCTTCATCCCATGATTGCCACATGCTACAAGTAGACCATTAGTAACACAAAATCATCTAATCTATGTTCTAGAAGCAAATGGAAACCTTACATGCAGATTCTAATTGATGTGTGTGTTTTCTGTGAACCAAGTGCACTCTGAGAGAACAAACTGCACCCCAGAAGGCCAAAATAGCTCAAAACACTCCCAAGTGCACCTAGATAGTGCTAACTACATCCATGATGTATTTGGGGCTTAGTTGGGTGTAGTTGGTAGTTTTAGGATGCAGTTGGGAGGTCAGGTGCAAACTGTGGGGAAATGGTGTCTGAATAAGACCTAGAAATTGCAAATTTTGAAACCTATACTCCCAAGAGTTCCCAAATAGTGCAGACTATGTCAATGATGTAGTTGGTATGTTTTGGATGTAGTTGGGAAGTCAAAAACAACAGAAAGGGGATTTGGTGGCTTCTAGACTCCTAAAACTGCTCCTAGGGGTCCCAAGTGCGCCCTGACAAAGTAGAGTGCACCCTAGGACAACAAGCTAATGAAATGCATGAAACAAGAGCATAAAAGTGTGTTACTAGACCCCATAATTAATTTAGGTGTGATATGAAAGTGTAGATATCCTTTATACCCTTCCAAGTGAGCTCTTTCCTTGCACCTACAAGCACAAAACAAGAAAATCCAAGTTAGATTTGCATGTTCACGTTGGGTTCACCAATTGTAGGACCATAAAATGGGTTAAATGCATAACATAATATGATCAAATCACAAACTCAATCAACATACATTAGCACCCACTAGTCTACCATGAAAGCCAAACTAATAAAGAAAACAAACAATGTAAAAACTCCCTCTTTCGTTTGTAGCTCCCATGTCCTTCTTTCTTCTCCAAATGATGTAGCTCCAAAGTTGCCTATAGTGCACACAAAATTGAAACAAGGTCTATGATAATGGTGATAATTCTATGAGAATGCTAGAAGTTGTGATTTGAATGTGAGATATGGAGTGAAAAATCTAAAAGAAATTAGGACTCAAAGACTCCAGAATTAGGACCATAAATGAGAGAAGAATGCTCATTTTATAATTGGCATGGAGGATGAGAGCATTGGATTTGTCACCCTTAGATATGCAATGTGGCAAGAGATTCCTTTGAGAATCCATGATGCATATGAAAAAAGATGCCAAATGTGGGATTCTATGATGCATGGAAGTCAAACTTGGCTAAATGTGGAAGAGAATCTATGATGCATCATAAGAATCCTCAAGCCCACTTAAAGACAAGAATCTATGACAAAGGGAGCTAAAGATAAAAATGTGTAAGGGAATGAGAATATTTGATTATGACATATCTTAGCCAAATGTCAAAGGAGAATCCACAAGGTGTCATATCCAAGTGTCATGATGATGCCAATATTTCATGGAATATTTGAATTAAAAATCCTTCTATTCCACAAAATAAGAATTAGTAAAAAATGGAATTAATGATGGAAAATGTGACTTAGGAACTTGCAAATTTTCATGGTTTGCAGATGATGAATCAATTAATTAATATAATTAATTAATTAAGGATGACAATTAGGAAGAATAATTAGGAAGAAAGATAGGATTAAATTATGGGTTATTTAATCCTATAGAGAAAATTTGTAAATGATTGGCCAAAATTGATTAAATAAGTGTGACAGTATCCTTTGATGAAAATGTGATGATAATATAGATTGAATGAGATGCTGATAAGTAGAGCAAAGCCATGGTCAGATTGATTGATTAAAGTTAATAACATGCCAAGGACACATGACATGAATTGATTGATATGTAACATTTAACTAACATTGTAAACGCTACAGGATTGAAATTGATTGAAAAGGTTTGATCATAATAAAATCGACGAAAACAGTCAATATTATTAAAGTGGTTTGATGATGCCATGATCCAACATTGAAAGCCTCAACAATGTTAAAGATTAGATGACACGAATGATAGTTTGACCTAGTACTGAGAGTCATGACAATACTAAGGTCATATTGATAAGATTTGATAGATTGATAGGTTTCCAAGGCATTGAAAGCCACAACAATACCTAGGATCAAATAAATGATGCTTGATTTTAGATGTTTGATATGTTTTAGGTTGATTAGGATTGATTTTGAGGGATTCTGAGTTGATTTGGGGTGATTTTGAGTTGATATGAAATGGTTTTGAGTTGATATGAAATGATTTTGAGATGACATGAAATTGATGTGAAAGAGGACACAACTAATAAAGTATGATCAATTTGGCCAAAAGATCAAAGTTAGTGGAATGAGAAAATGGGACCAATTAGTATGAAGAAGTGATGAAACTGTACATGTGAACCATTTTTGAGTGTCTACAATTAGAAGGGTTTTAGCATATGTTTATTGAGTTTTTGTGGTTGCTCATAGTATGCTAGGTTCTAACCCATTTTCTAGTCCTACACTTTCATTTTCATATTTCCCTGATACTATAAGTGATTCAGTCACATAAAAAAAGAGACTTTAACTTAAAGCTTTGTACTTTATAGTTGAATTTTGATAACAACATTACAATTTGATTTGTTGTGAAAAACATCCCCTAATCAAAAAAATAGTAACAAACAAATAGTACCATGAAGATAAATATCCAAACTAATCACTAACTAGGCTACCGTCAGCGATTACTTTGGAAATTTATCTTTAGGTAATTTATTTTAAACAAATCATATTGGTTGAAAGTTTGACCAATGCTGATCAGCATTGGTTGAATGTTCAACCAAAGTTTGGCCAAAATTTTGGCCAAATCATCGACCACAATGCCATTGTGGGTTTGACATCCTGTTTGATCAAGGGAGCCATTTTGACCAAGTTTGATTGCAAGTTCAACATACCTTCTTGCAAATAAGGCAGGCCATTTTCAACTAGATTTTGTGTTGACATTTCGACGTTAACAAGGCTTGGTCAAAATTTTGAGGAGGAATTTGTTTAATTAAATTGTTGAATCTCACAATGAAGTCTCTCATGGGAGTACTTGGTTCCTTATTGATTTGAGTGAGATGGGATAATAAAGCATGTTCATCTTTTGTTCTTTTATAGTAGGCTTCAAATTAATTTTGCATGCCATCCTAGGTTGTGATGTACCCAATAGGAATATGTTGGAACCAATTAGCTGCATTTTCAACTAATGTCTTAATGAAAATTCTTACAGCCACATCTTCATGTTGAGGGCATACAATACAATAGGCTACAAAGAAAGCAATGATATGTTCATCTATAGAGACCTTCTCATCACCATTGAATTTAGGAAAATTCTTTTGGGAGGCTCTTGGTATGTCATTGTTCATAGAAATACACAAAGGAAAAATAAAATTACTCTAGGGATAACCATTGATGGAAGAAGAATAACTAGTACTAGCTGGAAGGTAACAACAATTGGGGCTACAACTCTATGTAAGGTAAAATTACACAATGACACCAGGTCTCTTAAGAAAGCTCTCCCTCTTCGTAGGGGATCTTCTAATATTGGAAAATCAACTTACCTAAGTTCTTCAAATATTGGATTAATTTTTCCTCAGGCACAAATAGTCTTGATATACTTGGGATCCAGGGTGAACTAATTCTATTCATAATAGGTGTGCTTGCCTCAATCTTCTTTTCTACAACACACCTTCCCAATACTCAACATTGGCTTCTTCCCTTTCCAATGCAAAGCTAACTCTTCTATACTTATCAAAGGATTTTCTATTTCTCTAGGTGAGTGTATTCAACTGATTGATGATATCTTCTTGTTCATCTTGAAAGCCAAGGTTGGGTCAAATTAGTAGAATTTGACCTTAATGAGGGAACACAATTTTTCCTCATGGTTTAATAGGCATAACTCGATGAATCTGTGAGTGTCGATAAGGATGGAATTTGAAGTTATTCTAGTGAAGTCACAAATAGACTTAGTGAGGATAACTAAGATAACAAAGAATAGGTACAAGATTTTATCTTTCAATATTGAGAAAAAATTAATTTAGAGATTCTGGAAGGTTTCCCTAGCAAAGTCACCAAAAAATTATGGTTAACAAATTTTCTTCCTTGAATTTCACTTATATCTTGACTCTTAATGTGCCTAGTGTGGTGGAAAAAAAAAGTTAATGACAAAATGGGTCAATGTAGTAATCTATTAGAGACCCCTAAATTTAAAGGTACAACTCCCCTATGGTCCAAAGATTCGAAAAGTTTTTTTTAAAGTAGATCAAATAATTTTGGGGTTACATTGTTAACCAGAGAGTAGAAGAAGTATAACCAGATTGCCCAAAACTTCAAGCAATCTAGGCCAATTTCATATTATGACTCACAATCTCCACATACATGAATGCATACAAGCCACTGTTAAGCTCATCTAACACCTAAAATGGAATCTATTCTATATTATGAATGAAAGATACAAAAATGCAAGACTATCCACTAATTCACACTGTATAGGAAAAGAAAGTATGGCCAACTTGACAATACCCAGATTGCCCAAGTGAATGAGATTTGACAATACCCATATTATTTCCTACTTGTTGTGGCTTCAAAATGCATGCTCCTTTTCTCCTAGAAATGGGGGGCCCCAGTAATTTTTTTTGTTTCCTAGAAACCTATTTTAGAGCCTAGGTCTTTTTTTGGAACTCCACCTAGAGTCTGGGTCAAGCTCTTGTCCTTTAACTAAGAAAATTAGATGTTAGAATAGATATTTTTTAAAGAAAAGGGTGATTTTTTAGTGCTAAAGGGTGCACTAGTGCACCTAGCACACAAGGAACCAATTTAGGGTGTGTAGGTGCACTATATACGCAAGTGCACACTTTACTCCTTTGGAGTTATGCACCTGCGCACTAGGGTGTGCAAGTGCACACTTTACTCCTTTGGAGATGTGCGTGCAGCTCCAAAGGGTGCACACCCCCGCTCACCTTTCTCACTTGTGCAATATGCATATGCACATTTGCGCTAGTGTACAACTATGGACTTTGCCAGTTTCCTGAGGAAAATTAGTGCACTAGCACACCTTCCATGGTGAGCTAGTACACAAAAACTAGCTTTTATGAGGGAAAATTAACTGTTCTGACTAGTGTTGATTCAATTTTATTAGTCCAAGTCCTAGGGAATCCTCTTTTTGGTTTTTCAACATAAGATAATTAATGTTTATTTCTTTGTGTGGATAAAAAGATATCCTTAACTTGTCAGGGTCATAACTTTTGACCTAGAACTCAAAATTCAAACCTGTTTACACCATTGAAAAGAAGAACTAAAAATCTAATTATAATCACTAAAACAAAAAACCTTTGGCCACCCAATTTTATGGACCAATGAACATTTCAAATTGAATTTTTGAGAAGAAGACCTTTGAAAAAACTAGTTTAAAATGCCTAGAAAATCTTGTTTTAAAAATATGAAAAAGTTTCAAATATTTGATCGCTTTGGATAATCTGGATCACTCGATCTCTAACCAAAAAAGATTGGGTAGTCAAAGAGAAGAATAAATCAAGGAATAGACTTCACATAATACAAAGGTGCACATAACATAAAGGTGTGGTGTGTAACATGCAAGTGCATAGATTATCATAACATCTTCATTATCAGCAACAATAGAGATGTCACCTAAGTTGGTAACCTTCACCTTCAAAGGAGTCACACAAAAGTTTTGGTTCATGAATTTATATTGAAGATCAAACATACAGAGGTTAGAAACATGAACTAGAACAAGTTCCTTATCTTATGAAACTATTAATGATAAGATTCAACACATTTACCTTAGGATTTCAGATACAAGAAGGAGTTCAAATGTATGAAAGTGTTTGCTATAAAGAGGGTATAAATCATCAAAAAGGGAAAAATAAGTACACTACAGTGCTCCCAAACCTCATTTGAGAAAAACCTATAAACCATTTTCAAAACTGAGAACTTTGATTTTTGGGTGAATTAAGCACCTTGCACAAATTTCATCAAGGTGCGTAGGTGTGTAAGGTGCACAAGGTACGCTACTCCAAAGGTGCACCAATTTTTTTGAAGAAGTTAGAGGTAAGCTGATAGTTAATTGCCAATTCCTAATTTAGAGCTTTTCATGGAGTAGAAATGCATTCTGAAGTAGTTTAACTCCTGAAAATATTTAGAGAAGGTTGAGCTTCCATTTTTAGAGCTTCCAGTGACTCCCAAACCCTCTTGGAGCTTCTTTCTTCTTATCTACTATTTATTTCTTTGTTTTAAGACATGTGAAGGCTCATCCACCCATTAATTGATATAAACAAGGGTATAGTCCTACTTAGCACCATTTAGAGAGTCAGTTTGTACATACTTAGATTTTTTTTATTAGTTTTAAGCATATATTTGCATGAAGAGATCTCTCACTCTCAACACAAATTGAGGAGATGATTTCTTATAATTTCAAGAATGTAACATGTATTCTAGGCTAATATTTTCATGCAATAATATATGCTTTTAGTGCTCTCATTCTGAGTGTAGTTATTCTTGCTAGAGTGTGTTATTTTTGTGGATTCTTGTTCATGATAATAATGGAGCCAATAGTGTTGTGTTAATTTTATTGTGCAATATTTTAGTTCTAGTGTTTGCCAAGTGTTGAAAAATTCTACTTATGTATAAAGTTGGAGAAGAGATCACCCATTTGTTCCTACATAGCTTCTCGTATCACATGAGTGCACTTTCTGTGGCCTTGCAATTTGATAAGAAGTGAAACATCTTTTAGTTCTACTAAATTCCAATCAATGATTGCATTACTAGATTTGATGAAGCACTGCTCCTACTTTCTTTAGTTTCCTACTCAATCTTTTCAATGATTTAACTCGTAGATGTGCTGTTACCATGGTTTATGTCCATTAGGAATTTTTCTTTCATGCTATTTACTTTTATCTCTCATTACCTTATATTTTTTATTCGCTTTGCTAACCCTTGATTAAATTAGGAACCCATATAGTTGCATTGATAAAAAAAATAGAAGATACCAAAAACATATCTTTTTTGTGTAGTTAATTTTGAAACAACAAGAAGATTGATCATCTTATCCAAAATTGGTTCACACTAGAAAATGCTTCTTTGTGAATAAATTTTTTTATCTTCAACTGAGCAGATTCTAGTAGATCATAAGATTGCCCAGAACCTTGGAGTTGATCCCAAATCAGCTTTTCAAGAGAGGAGTTTGAAAGGATTCCTACCATTGAGCATCATGCAAAATGATAGCTCAACATAAGTGGTGCTAGAAAGAGGGTCTCTTACCATTCATAATAGAAAAAACAACATGAAAATTCAAAATTCTGCATTTTTTACAAGTTCAAAAAATTTTCCATTCCAAATTGTTTGAAGGTGCGCAAGTACACTATTTTGAGAAAATGTGCTTCTTCAGAGGTGTATTTTTCCTAGAATAAACACAAGTTCCTAGAACTCAGTCACTTTCACAAGAATCATAGTGATAAAGGGATACCAAGAAATCCACCCATTCATATTACAAATTCCATCATCATCATCTGCTCTACATTCTACTTCACACATTCCCATTATTATGCACCATGTCTTTCTTCAATGCCCAAACTTCACCTTTGAATCTAACCGCTCCATTACATGACTTGCCCAAAAATATTGAAAAGTTTTTCCCATGGTTCATCTATGGAGAATCACAAACAATAGAAGATCATATTAAAATTTTCAAAGAAATATGTAATTGAAACAAAATTCATCATATGGACGTGGTATGTCACCATTTCCCTTACACTTTGGGGGAATCAACATTTAATTGGTACCTCAATCTATCACTAGCATCAATAAGGGATTGGAACTCTTTTGAGAGAAAGTTTATGGAACAATTCAATATCTATATTGATCTAAGTATCCTACATCGTTAGTTCATCTCAATTAAGAGGGATCCCCATGAGACTATTTTATAGTTTAATCATTGCTTCTATAGGATGTATCGAAGAATGGAGTTTCCATACACTATACCACAAGAGGTTGCCATCGAGATCTATTTTGAAATAATGGATTCATTAATTTCTATTTTTCTAAGAAGGCTCCCACCTAGAGACATTGATACCATTGAAAAGGTCTTCAAAGAGCTTGTTACATTCACAAAGTAGGTTACAATTGCTCTAATGCCAACAATTACATATTCAGGGTATGAGCCCCAAAAGGCTATATTCTTTGAGCAAAAGACTTCTCCACCTACTAAAATTGATAACAATATGGCTAGAAAGGTTAAGGCCATGAAGGAGACGATTTCTCTTTTATCTAATGAACTCATCAAAATAAAGATGAATTCCTCAAGAAACCAAGGCAATCATCTAAGACAACTTGCTTCCTAGAACAATTATTCTAAAAATCAGAGTAGACATTTTGGCCTTTACAGTAACATCAAAAATAAGAATAATGGTATTACAGGTATGAGTCCAAATGAAAATGGATACGGGCACAATCATGTTTCGAATCAACATCCCCAAATCATGGAGGAACAACCTTTGCAGTTTAGTGCAATGGTGTTTGAATCATATGATAAATCTGTAGGAGGACAAAATGATGAAGATGATCAAGAGGAGTTTGTGTTCCTATTCAATGAAGAAATTCTTCTAGGTATTGATGTTGTAATAAGTGTGGATATGCAAAGAAATTTTGACAACATAGAAAATTTTGAAGTTCGAAAACTCCACGGAGTTGCAAAAAATGATGGAAATGTAGAAGATCCCAAGGTTACTGAGATTTTTAAATCAGAAAGTCATCAAGATGAAGATACCAATTCTTTCTATTGTGATATTGATCCCCCATTGAATAATGATAAGATACCTCCCTCAAAATAGGATATGCCATTAGAAGAGATGGATGAAGTGCTTAATTTTGTCTCAAGCTTGACTGAGGAATTGTCTATTTGTGGATATTCTACACATATATTAGACCATGCAATAATCAAGTCATGTAGAATCTGTCCATTTGGGTTCCATTTAGAGGTAATGTGTTCTAATTTATTGTTAGCCTGGGAGATCGCAATGGAGGCTAAGTTTGGTTTTGAACATGATTCTTTGGAATATGAGTAGAAAACACCTTGATTAATGATATTAGTAAATCCTATAATTTAAAAGGAAGGATGATGATTGAGTTTGCTAGTCCCAAGGAGCCCAAAGGTGACAATTCATGGTTTAAGGCTAATGATGGTGTTAATAGGGACCATAAAAAAATGTTTTATCTTATGAGCCTTGTTATGGTAGCTATATTACATTAGAGATGCTAATGTTTCCTTGTCCATGTTCAGTTGTGTACCTTGAGATAAGACCACCTGAAGGAGAAATTACAATGTGTGAGTGTGCCCCTAGTCTGGGACTCACTAGATCAGATGATATTTTCCCATTATCCCTTAGTTGAATGGTTTTCAATTTGAATGTGATGCTAAAGGTAACATAACTTGTTTGTGGATTAATTATGGGCATGGAGAGTTACCACAACTTCTAATTTTGTGTGATTTGTGCCTAGAATTTGAACCAAGATTGTCCAAGTTTTATTTTTTTGAGTACAAAGACAAATAATCTTTTCTTAGGACTATGTTGGGTCGTTCATCACTATTGTACATAATGAGAAATATTTTGAAAACCACCCTGCATTCTTTTTATTTTTAATTTTTAATTTTTTTTTGTATTTATGTTTTTGTTTTGTTTTTTCTTAGTTTTTTTAGTCTTTCTAGTTAGGTGTTAGTTTTCTTTGAGTTGAGTATTTTTGTTTAGGTTTCATTTCTGTTTGCTTCTTTTTCTTTTTTAGTCATGTCAGTCTGGGGGTTAGGTGCAATCAAGACTCATTCTTAATGCATTTAATAAACCACCCTTGTGGTTTCAACTTTTAGGGAGAGGTTTTTCTTTTTCAAAGCATTCCAACTAGAGAATGGTTATTACTTTTAGTCATAAAGGACTTAAAGTTTTAGAATCAAAATTATAGATCAATAGCTCTCAACATTTTGTAAATTTAAAGATTGACTATCTTGGTGTTTTCAAATCAAGGTTGATGACAACAAGGGATAGCCTAAAAATTGTCGGTTCAGACAAAAGGTCTTTTTAAGGAATTGCTAAGGTCACTATTTGGTGTGAGAGTTTCCAAAAGTTCATAAAGAGGAATGAAGAGTTTATCAAACTAAAGAAAAAATATGAGAAACAACACCAATGCCTTGGCCACATAGTTTAAGTGTGGTTAGGGTATAGAAAGAAAATGAAAAGAAAGATGGTGTTAAGAAAGAAAGATTCCAAAAGGTCTGAGAAAGATAATCTGACAATGGGGATATGCCCTCCAAAATGGCTATCCAATACTTTAAAAAATTCTTCATGGAAGAATCAAATGGAAACATGTGAGCTCTATAAAGTAAGATTCAAAATGTTACTCAAGACCTAAAATGCAAAATATGATAACCCGTCAAAAGTCCTCTGAATAGATTCTCTCATCTGGTTAGATAGTCATTGATAAACATGATCTGTGAGAATTCTTGATGACTAAACTGGTGGAGTGGAAGATTATTTCCAAGTTGCTAGAAGATCATGATAGATACACCTTGAAGTGACAAAGGAAATGAATACACTGGGCACACATTGAGCTTAAAGATTCAAGACTCTAAGAATTGACTATCAAAGAACTTGAAAGTTGTTTGAAGTGCCTAGGATTTATTTGCTATTTGAAACATGTTAAAAGAATGCTTGCTAATGAAGAAATGCCTTTTTAATTTCTTCCTTTTTGTTGGTGCTATTTGTTGTGGTTTCACAATGTATGCCCCATTTCTCCAAGAAATAGGGATCCTCTAGTAATTTTTTTGTTTTTCAAACCCCTATTCTAGAGCTTGGGTCTTTATTGGAACTCCACCTAGAGTCTGGGTCAAGCCCTAGTCCTTTAACTAAGAAACCTAGATGTCAAAATAGAGTTTTTTTTTTGAAAAAGAGGGTGATTTTTATTGCTAAAGGGTGCACTAGCGAACCTAGTGCACACGTGTACCCATCCAGGATGTGTGGGAGTGCTATATGCACAAGTGTGCACTTTACTCCTTTGGAGATGCACACTGTGCACATGCACCGATGTGCACCTCCAAACGGTGTGCATCCCTATTCCCCTCTCTTGCTTGCACAATGCACATGTGCGTAGTTGAACACATGCAAACCTTGTCAAGGTGCAAATGTGCATTAGTGTGCAACTGCACACTTTGCTAGTTTTCCAAGGCAAATTAGCACACTAGAAGGTGCACTAGTGCACAAAAACTAGCTTATTTTGGGGAAAATTAACTATTTTGACTAATGTTGACCAAATTTTGTTAGTCTGAGTCCTAGGGAGTCCTCTTTTGGGTTTTTCAACACAAGATAATTAATGTTTGCTTCTTTGTGTAGATAAAAAGGCATCCTTGTCAATGTCATAACTTTTTACCTAGAGCTCAGAATTCAAAACAGTTTACACTGTTGGAAAGAAGAACTAAAATTCTAATTTTAGTTCCTAAAAGAGTGAGGCTTCAGCTACCTAATTTTATAGACTGATGAAAGTTTTAAATTGAAATTTTGAGGAGAAGAACTTTGAAAAAGTCGATTAAAATGCCTAGAAAATCTTGTTTGAAAAATATGAAAAAGTTTCAAACATTTGATAGCTTTAGATAATCTAGATCACTCGATCTTTGATCGAGAAGGGTAGGGCAGTTAGAGAGATGAAGAAATCAAGGAATAGACTTCACATAATACTAAGTTGTGCATAATATGCAGGTGCACATAACATGAAGGTGTGGTGCATAATGTGCAGTGGACAGATTATCATAGCATCTTCATTATCAATAGCAATAGAGATCTCACCTAAGCTAGTAACCTTCACCATCAAAGGAGTCACATGAAAGTTTTGATTCATGAATTTATAATAAAGATCAAAGCTATAGAGGTTAGACACTTGAACCAAAACAAGTTCCTCATATTTTGAAACTATTAATGATAAGAATCAACACATGTACCTTGGGATTTTAGATAGAAGAAGTAGGAGTTTAAATGTATGTAAGTGTTTGGCTATAAAGAGGGTATAAATCATCAAAGAGGGAAAAATAAGTACACTAGAGTGCTCCCTGACCTTGTCTAAGAAAAACCTAGAAACCATTTTCAAAATTGAGAACTTTATTTTTTTGGTGAATTGAACACCTTACACAAATTTCATTAAGGTGCACAAGTGCACAAGGTGTGCTACTCGAAAGGTGCGCTAGAAATTTTGAAGAAGTAGGGTGCACCAATAGTTAACTACCAATTCCTAATTTAGAGCTTTCCATGCACCAAAAACACATTCTGATGTCTAGGATTAGGAGTTGTGGAAGTTTGGGGAAATATTTTTAAACTCAAGCCCTAAGAGAGCTAGGAATGCTTGGTTAGAGGTTTGACAATGCTGAATCTAATGGTTAAGCATAGGGAATATAATATTTTTATGAAACAAGTATAGGTTCATAAAGGGAATAGTCATACATTGACATTTCATGAAAATTAAGGTCATGCCAATCCATTTGAGTGAGTTTTCAAACAAAGTTATAGTCTTGTCCTAAGAAATAGGCCTTTTAGCCCTATTAGACCTACATAGTAGGGATCACCTGTACGGACAACCTAGGAATCTAAGACCCATAAGATCCTTTAGGAAATCCAAAAGGGTGCTCAAAAGTAGAATTTATTTTCCAGGTTGTTTGAAGAGTTCTTGCAAGAAAGTGGATTTAGTCAGTTTCAAGGGCTAATTGGTATTAGGTCTAATTAGGCTTCCTAGAGGAAAAACCTTAAAATCGATAAGAAACAAGTCTAAATACCTTTCTAAATGGACTCAAATCCAAACATATGGAGTGACCTTAGGTTTATGGATGACCTTACAATGAGGAATGAAGTTTGTGAGCAAGTTTCACTTAGAGCTCTCTAAGTGAGTGTGGAGAGGAGTACTAAAACTAGAGTGTTAGTATTTTGAGGGTAAGAACAAAGAATAAAAATCTTGAAGAGGAGTTTGGACTGGTATTAGTTAATAATCTAAATCAATCAAGGACCTAGGAGGACTAGGTTCCTAGAAGAGACAAGCTAGGTCTCTTGAGAAGTAGTGCAAGCAACCCTTGGAACACATACACCATAATGGTATTAGAGCTTGAATTGATTAGGCTTGTGGTGGATTTTTTAGTCTACTAAATCGGTGGGAGAGAATACACCAAGTGGAAAAATAGAAGAAACAATCATGGTGACTAACATTGAGTTAGCCAAGAAGGTTGAAGAACAAGAAGAAGACAACAAGTAATTAAGAGTAAGATTGGCTCAAATGGAGCATCTCTTGAGTGAAGTCCAAGATAAAGCTAATAAGGTCAAAGAGAAAATTGACCTAAAGGAAGAAAAAGAAGCAGGGGAGAAGGAACTAGAGTTGTAAGAAGAAGAATCAATGCCAAACCCTGTTCTTCCTAAAGAGCCATTCCTAAAGGCATTCAAAGCATTAAGTGGAAAATCTTTAGAAGGAGTGCCACTATTTAGTGGACAAATGGATCCAGATTTAGTTGTGGATTGGATTGATAACATTGAGAACCATTTTGAATGTGACGATATCTCTGAAGCACAAAAAGTTATGGTGGTCAAGTCTAGATTAAGAGGTTTAGCTCTTACTTGGTGAAAGTTTGTGTAAACTGAGAGAGAAAAGGATGGAAAAGGTCCTATAGTTACATGGAAGGGTATGGTAAACAAATTGAAGCAAACCTATCTTCCTAATGAATATAAAGTTTAGCTTCATAGGAGACAAAATTATAGGCAATTTTTTTTGGATGTCCAAGCATATACCAAGGAATTTCAAAAATTGTGTTTGAGGTATAAGGTAGTTGAAGAGAAAAGTATCAAGCTTGCAACATACTTGCATGGCCTCAAATGGTCTATTAAAGAAGAGATGACCCTAGTAATTTCAAAACCATTAGGCAATGTTATCAAATGGCCTTGAAGATTGAAGAGAAAATCAAGAGGAAGGAAGAAAACTCTAAAGGGAAAGCTAAGAGCAAGGATAATAGAGGTCATGAGGTGGTTATGGTGGGGAAAGTTTATATTCAAAGGCTCAAGGTGAGGTAAAATTCAGTGAACAAAAAGAAGGAAGTTCAAGTAGAGGTGGTAGATGAAGAAACTCTAATTCTAGAGGAAGGAGTGATGGACAAGGAGGAAGAGGCAGCTACTTTGCCAATATGAAGTAATACCAATGCAACCAAATGAGGCACCCTACTTATATATGTCTAGAGAAAGGTGGTTCAACACAAGGAGGTGACAAGAGGACAAAATTAGTTCAAGGTGAGTCCAATACAACAAAAAAGCATGCTGAAGTACCACTAAATTTAGAAGAAGGAGAGAATCTCCTAATGAGGAGAAATTTGATCAAAGAGCCAGTGAAGGAGAAGCCAAACCAAAGAAGATCTTTGTTTAGGATAAAGTGCAAAATGATGGATAAAGTGTGTAGAGTCATCATTGACTCAGGGTCTATTGACAATATTATATCAGAGGAAGCAATCAACAAGATAAAAATGACAAGAATACCCCACACTAATCATTATAAGGTCACATGGCTAAATAAAGGCCAACATGTGTTAGTAAATGAGCAAGCATGGGTGGAGCTCTCAATTGGAAGATACAAGGATAAATTTTTGTGTGATGTGTTACCTATGGATGCATGCCATTTTATCCTAGGTAGACCATGGCAATTTGATTTCCAAGCAATCCATGATGGAGGAAAGAAATCCAACACTTTTAAGAAGGATAAGGTGACCTTCAAAATATAATCATTAATGGAAGATGCTGAAGCAAAGACAACTTTTCCATATGTACTCATGATGAGTGAAAAGGAGTTCCTACAAACCATACAAGAAAGTGAAGGTGTAGGTTTTATATTGGTCTTGAGACCAAAGGAGGGAAATGAAGGCAAGGAGACTAAGAGGGTAGAATTATCTAAGGAGATTCAAGGTATGCTAGAAGCTTACCAAGGTATTGTGAGTGATGGAAAACCATCAACCTTACCCCCTAAAAGAGACATAAGCCATAGGATAGACCTTATCCTAGGAGCTACCCTACCTAACAAAAAAGCCTACAATACGACCCCTCAACAAAATGAGGAAATAGCAAGGTAAATACAAGAACTCCTAAACCAAGGCCTAATTAGGAAGAGTATTAGTCCATGTGTCATACCTACTATACTTGCACCAAAAAAATGAAGGAACTTGGAGGCTTTTCACTAATTCAAGAGATTTAAATAGGATAATAGTAAGGTATAGGTTCCCTATTCCTAGGATTGAAGACCTAATGGATTGCCTAAGTGAATCCAAGTACTATAGCAAGATAGACTTGAAGAGTGGTTATCACCAAATAAGGATACATGAAGGAGATGAGTGGAAAACAACCTTCAAGGCCAATGAAGGGCTGCATGAATGGACTATCATGCCATTTGGATTATCTAATGCCCTCTCCACATTCATGAGACTCATGATTGAAGTTCTCAAAGACTACATAGGCAATTTTTTAGTTGTGTATCTAGATGATATACTAATTCATAGCAAGACAAGGAGTGAGAACTTATAACAACTTAACATTTTTTTCAAGAAGCTACATGAGGAGAAGTTGATGATCAACTTGGAGAAGTATGAGTTCATCAAAATAGAGCTAGTGTACCTTGGGTTTGTACTAGCACATGGTCAACTAAAAATGGATATAAGCAAGGTGGAGGCTATCATAAATTGGTCTACTCCAAGGTCAGCAACAAAGGTAAGGTTTTTTCATGGTCTTGCACAATACTATAGGAATTTTATAAGATAATTTAGTGCAATTTGTGCTTCTATGTTAGTTACTATCAAAGGAGGAATGAAAAATAAGTTTGTGTGGAATGAGCATGCTAACAAGAGCTTTGAGTTACTAAAAGAGAAAATAGCTGCTCAACCTATTTTAGTGTTACCAAGCTTTGAAAAACTTTTCACTATTAGAAATAAATTAGGTAGATAAATGACTATTTAAAACATATTCCACCCATATGATAGGTCATAAATTTGACTATCATAAAATTCACTTTAATATCTTGTAGTAGCAAGGCTATTTCATTTCCAAATCCTTTTACTTAATTCACTGAGAACTACCCTCTTTACTCAAGAATTTGGGGAAAAGGCTTGTGCTTTAATCCATTAAGTGTGAGGAAATAAGAATTACCTTTCTTTTTTATAGAATTACCTTTTCCTTCGATTTCCTTTAATTCAGGGGCATAATGTGCGAACTACTCTTTTCGTGCCTTGAGTACTTTACCTTTTTCTTTTCCGCACAAGGCTTTTTCTCTTGATTTATCAACTTAGCTCAGAGAAGCTACAAAAATAATTCTTCACCTTGAGCATGTTAACACTTTATTTCCTTTTGTTTGGGCTCTTCTTTGCACTTGATTCCATTAGAACCATATTTTTAGCATCTTTGTAGAATATTCTTATATTTAGCTTTAGAATTGTTTTACCTTCCTTTTCCTTTATAAAAGAAGCTTTGAATGTTTTCATTAGATGGAAAAGAACCATCAAGACCTTCGCTTCCAAAAGAGAGAAACACCTAGAAATGTTTTCTTTTCTTTGGCCACTTTTCCTTATATATCCTCAAGATGAATCACTGACTATGGATTCACCATTTAATAATGAATATCAAGGGCATAGATCAACTTATTTATAACACTGTGCTCAGGTCCACTAGACACATTGAGTTTTCTTAATAAAGCACAGATTCTCTTTCTTTATCTCATGGCTATTCATTTTTTAATCACAACCTTTGATTTGAAATAGCATCAATGATCAAGATATGATCTTAATCTTTGGAAACTCACTAGAAGATGTTCACTTCTAGAGGGTGAGTAATAGAAAAACACAAAGTTTTATTTCTTTGCATAGAAATGAACTTAGACTTCTAATCTTCAATTTGAGAGTTTCTTAGCTTTATATCTTTGCTTCTCATGGTATTTTCACCATGAATTGACTGGATATACTCCTGCAGATACCATTGTTGCTCGTTCTTTGAAATCTCACTTGATGAACTTCACCAAAGATGGAAAAAAAGTAGAAAGGGTCAGAATCTAGAGAAAACACTTGCTTGAGGAAGGAATCGAACTGCAGAACCAAAGTAGGACTTTCTTCTCACCGAGAAGCTACTCAACTGCTCAACCCTCCCAATCCTAGATCACCTAAGACCTTAATGCAATGAGATGAGAAGAATCTTGCATGGAGGCATAAGGGGGAAGTGGAGTAGGGAAAACCTAGAAATAACACAAAAGGGAAACCTTAGGATGTTTGATGAGAAGAGAGCCACCTAGTGGTTATCTAGATAAGAAATTGAACATAATTGCATTGAAAACTCTTCAAGGTAGAAGCTTAAAAGGGATAGACTGAAAGTTTGGAAAAAACTAGTTGTGTATTTTCTACATCTTTTCATGTTCTAGGTTGTTCTTCATTTTCCTTATAGATATAATCACTGAAAAATATTCCCTATTAATTAGTTAGTGTGTATCTTAATGTTGATGGGGAGGTCGAAGCTAGCAAGTGAAAGTAACTCATTTCATGAGTCTTCCTAGAATAAGGCTTCCTCCCATTTACCTATATCCCATGTTAAATTGTTGTTGATTATATGTTTGCATTGTATCATGTGAAGTTCCAAGTTTTAGATCCTTTAGGTGGGTCCTTAGTTCAGAGTAATTATAGAGGATCAGAGCAGTTTAGGTATTTCTGATATAATATTTTAGCCCATTTTCTATCATGCTCCTAATACATTCTCCATGCTAGCTTGACTCCTAGAGCTTCATTTTGCTAGCTTAATTTTTTGATACCCAATCCTCTTAATGCTTTGGGTTTGCATATTTTGTCCCATTTACTCATGGCTAGCTTTTTCTTATTATTAATACTACTCCAAAAGATGTTTCTTAGTTTGTTGTTTAGTTTCTTTTTGGTTTCTTTAGGTAGAGGAAGACAAGAAATTTGGTAGGTGGGGATAGATGTTAATACAAATTTGATTTTGATTGTCTGTCTTGCTTTTGTTAACCATTTCCCTTTCCTATTTTCTATTTTCCTATCTATCTTTTCAATTAAGGGATTCCATGATTTAGTCCCTTTCATGTTTTATTCTAGATGACTTCCTAGATATTTGCACAATTTTGAACCTTTATAATATCCAATATAGTTGCAAATTCTTCTTTCCATGTCTTGTTTAGTATTTAAAAGAAAATCTCAGAATTTTTCACATTTACTATTTGTCTAGATGCTTCCATGTATGTTTTGATTATTTGTTTATAATTTTGGGCTTTAGTCCTAGAGTTTTCCCCAAGAAGAATAGTATTATTTGTGAATTGTTGATGTGTTACATTAGAGACTTCTTTTGTGGCTTTGACTCCTTTATTTTTCTGTTCCATTTGGGCCTTTTTGATTACTCTTTCAAAGGCTTCTTCCATTATTAGGTCTCCTTGCCTTATCCCTCTAGATCATTTCAATATCAATTATACAAGAAAATTTTTTAGAGGCTATTAATTTTACAAAGCTTCCTTACAATGGTCAAATAGTTCTTTTGGTAAAACTTTCATTGGATTTCTTTGACCTCTTATTGATGTCTCATAGCTTGTAGGATAAACTAAATTACTTAGATGTCCTATCGAAATGTATAACATTTATTAGAATAATTAGAAAAGGAAGTTGAATTTTATGTGGCTACGTTATCTTTTGTGTAGACTTCCTTTGAAAACTTCATCACAAATATTTTTCATTTTTTCTAGGATAGGGTTTATTTGGTGGAAAAAATCTCATATTCCACCTTGTGAATATGTTACACATTTAGATCAATACTTTTATGTTGAGAAAAAAAAATGATGTTTCAATCTAGCATGATAAGAAATCATATATATATATATATATATATATATATATATATAATTTTAGGTTTCGTACTTATTGGATATATGACTTTGATGCATGTATTTCATTTTCCTTTTACAAATTAGATATCTTAATCTAGGGAAGAGATGAAAACAACTTTGATCATGTTATTGGATAGACATATTATTCATTTATCAAACAATTTTTTTTTAATAGGTTTTAATCCTAATGAAATGCCCTTGATCAATTCAAAGTGTTAATCTTTATATTTTATAATTATTGTACACAAAATACGATCTTCATATAAAATTCATTGGTACATTTTTTTTTTCCAAAATGGATATGATTTTTCATTTGTTTCAGTGGCATCTATATCTACATTCATATTTCTTTCTATCTTAAATTATTTGATTTCTCTAGTGGTTTATGCATGACATATTTTTAATGAAGGTTGAATTTTCTTTTGATTAGGTAAAACATCTTTTACAGGGATCCTGAAACCCAAAGTTTTACAGCAAAAGGAGTGAGAAAAAATAGTCTAAACAAAAAAAAAAACTGCCTCAAAAGGTCGGAAACAAAAGAAGTCCCAAAGAAAAAGTACAAAGGCTAGAGACAAATCCAGGTGAACAGGCTAGTGGCCATCCATGTCCATGGCCTACAGGGTTTCTGCAACATCATTATCCTTCTGACTGGCCATTTCTTCCTAAATCCTAGTAGGAGTGTTCATTTGGTTCCCCTGATTCACTTGGTCACTAGCCTCTTTCTAAAATTCATCCCAGTTGAATCCTTGCTCTGTGTTCTGCTCTGCTTCCCTTTTAAGGCCAGTTGTAGTCAGATGTCACCCACATTGACAATATTCTCATTCAAGGTGTGAAGGGTCTCTACTATCTGTTTGGTGATTATCTAGTGGACAAAATCCAGCCTTTGGACCTTCTGCTCTAGCTGGGTGAGTCTGTCATCTTGATGGTCTCTTGAGACCTGGCCTCTATCTTTCTCCTGGGTACCCACCTAGTCCTTGCTCCCTCTGGCTTGTTGGTCCTTGTCAGTATCCTGGTTGTTGGGCTAGTTGCTCCTATCCTTTAGAGCCTCAATTTCCTGAAAAAGCCACTTGATGGAATGAAAGTTGTCAATTAGACTGTTCTTTGCATTGTTCAGGAAGTTGAAACCTGTTTCCTGCACATTGTTAGGGATAAGTAGAAGAGCCGGGTCAAGGAGCTCGTTGTAGTGGGTGCTTCTATCAAGGTCCTCCAACACTTGGATTTTAGCTAGTTCTCTAACAATTCCCAAACTGACCTTGTCCCCATAGAAGTTCCTCCAGGCCCTCCTCTTGTTCTTTCTGATGACCTCCCCCCCCTTTTCCACCATGATTTCAATCATCTCCCCTGGGATGTTCCTGGGCAGGGCCTGGTTCACTTTTCTTTTCTTGGGGTCCATAGGGGTCACCATCTCCTTGTCATTATCTCTCCCCTTATCTTCTTCCATCTCACTTTCCTTCCCCTTCTCCTCCTCCTCCTCCTCAGACTCCGTATTAGACTCCACATCATCATCACTGGCCTCTTTCAATGAAGGTTGAATTTGTTATTGAGATTAATATGGGGAATTAAAAATAATAATAATTAGAAAGCACATGGTTATTAGAAACAAATCTAAATTGTATTATTTAAAAAATAAAAAATCTATTAAAGATATATTATAAAAGTCAAAGTCTTTTAAAAAGAGAGAGTTAGTGATCTTTTAGAATTTATAAGAGATACATATCTTCAAAATAAAGCTAAATGCTACAAAAAATCTAATGAAAAGAAACTTCAAAATTTTAAGCAATTGAAAATATAAATAATGTCTCAATCATTATTATTAGACTTTTAACCTTTCTTTATATTTTCCTTATGCTCTCGAAAAAATATCCTTATAAATTTCATGTATATTGTAGATATTAATTTATGAAGTTGATAGTTTTAGTGACCTTATTTTTTAAAATTAATTTATGATCTTTTTATTTTCTAAATATAAAAATTGTTAATTTATTTATATTTATGAAATTTAGATATATGAAAATTTGATAGTTCTCCACTTATTCTATATAGATTTTATCTAAAAAAATATCAAAAAATTAAGTTAAGATACACATTCTTATTTTTTATTTTGAGATATGATATGTAAATGAATCCTCTATTTTTTAGGTGTTTGAGTCACATGGTTAGATTTGAAAAGTCTCATTAAAACTTGAAGAGACATGCCAATAGTATTATTTGGAAAACTACAATAACAAACCCCTTTCTACAAAGCAAAAGACTATCATCTTATTGTTGTACTAAAAAAAGTATGCAACTGCTAGTTTATTCTCTCATACACAAATACATAATTATTTAATGCTAACTATATTCTTCAATCTCACCTTTTTAACTCCCATTGACTAACAATTCATCACCTTAATCAAGACAAACATCTAAAATAAGTAATGAATTATTTGCTAACTTTTGTGTTATGCAATAAGTTGCATATTTAGTCTTTAGTCATGCAATGCATTATTTGTCAATTAGTCTCAATAATTTATCCAACCAATCTTTGTCCAAACTAGTTCCAACTATTCATTGTTAAAAAAAAGAAACCCTTAATTAGAGTTGTCCATTAAAGTCCATAAATGAATAAAAGGAGGGTCATTCCTCATAGTTTTAAAACCACAATTATAAAATTTGTATGTCATCATATTGATAAGAAAATATTAGAAGTTACAAAGAATAGTGAAACAAAGGGTAAATCAAGTGTTATCTTTTATGCATTATTTTTATCGGTTTATCTTCCATGCATGATTAATTGATTATTTTATTCTTATTTGATTGAGAGTTATTTTATGCTTTAGACGAAGATTGTTTTTTGTTGGATCATTGCTAATCTTATCTTAGGTTACATATAGAAAAATTCTACTCCTAGTGCATGTTGTACCAAAATAATTTTTCTTTTTCCTTCTCTCACAATCACATTTCTAGCCTATGACCCTTTCTTAAGAAGAGGTATACAAAAGAATTCATAGGTCTTGATATTAAAAAGACACCAATTCGAGATAGAAATAGAGAAATCCAGAAGATTTAATAGGTTTAGTGACTAATTCTGAGAGTACTTGCTTGATGGAAAGCTTTCATTGTATTGTGGATCCATAGATAATGGAAAGATTTGATGAAAAAAGCAATAATACAAATATCTTGACATATTTTAGAAGCACCTAGTCTATAATCTTCTCAAATGCTCTAGCCATTTGGATTTGCAAATAATTCTACCTATAAATGTTATTAATTAAATGAATCAAATTTCTATAACCATAATATTAGAAGATAGTTACTTGGATTTTTCATGCAATTTCCTCCTATTAAACTTATTCATTGTTTATGAATTCACTTTAGATGGTCTATTGGCTGGTTAAAAATGTTTTGTTAATTTGAGGATTTTGTAGTTTAGTCCTTTGATGATTCACTATAGTTTTACTTTTGATTACAATTATCTATCAAAACCTAATTACTTGACCATAACCTTTTCAATTTTAAAATCTAAGCTTGATTTATCACCCCTCTTCAAACTTCCCAAAGTTGACTCATTTCTATGATTTATTGATGCAATGTTAGTATTAAACATCATTTAACATTCATTTCACATTCTCAAACATCAAAGAATCATCTCTCATTTGGAGCAATAAGGAAGTAATCAATAAAAAACCATTTAAATTTGACTTACTAAAAAGAGTGATGAATCCACATTGTAGGACCCTTACGTATTGTGTTGGCCTTGATCTTAATATCACAAAATTGGACAACCCAACACGATTTCTTTAAATTCAAGAAAATTCCCTAAGTTTGGTGTTCCAAATGATGTTTTATGAAGAAGACCAATTATCCCTTGAATTGACCTAATTCTCACATCTTACAAACACCTTTTAAGGGTTTCTGTCATATTTTTATATGTCTTTCTTACTATGACAAGTTTTTATTCCCTTGCAGTAGGTACTCAATTTTCGGTAACTTTCAAGTCCTATTTTATTTTTATTGAATTTTTTGTTTGAATTTTTTTTCATCCTAGATTTTTTGATTTTTTCAGTTATGCTCATTTCAAGCTATCTTAAGACTAAATTAGAGCTATCTTTTAAGAGATAAAAAGGAATTAAGTAACCTATAGGTGGGGGTTATAAGCCTGACTACAAGTCCTTATTCTTTGTTTAAAAGTCTACATTGTAGAATCAAAAGTCTTCCATTTGGGTCAAGAAGTGCAAACCTTTTGTTATTCATTGCAAATCATCTTGGGTGTCATTTACTTTTGATGTGGTATCAAAAGTCCACCACTACAGATTTGTAAGGAAATATGTGAGTTTTAGTGACATTTTTAATGCATTGGTGGTCTTTTTAAGTCTTATTGTATACTTCTCTTTACAATTAAAGTGCTTGTAAAGGTGCATGAGAAACCCATATTTGAAACAAGGATGTTTTTAATAAACTTATACTTGTCAACAAGCTTTTTGATTTCACTTGGAAGTGTTGTCTTTAAAATAAAAAAATGTTAAATTTTCAATGATGATTTAAAACTCGTTATAATAAAAAGGGAATATTTTCATATGAGAAATAAATTTGTAATGACAATTCAAAAGCTTATTCCTACTCTTTTGACTTGTATTTTGAGCTCAAAAGACCATCAAGGGCATATACAAGTTAGAAGAGACCAAATATGTGGTTACTTGTAATGATGTAGGAAAAACCCATCAATGCTCTTTTTAATGATGTTCTAAGAGCTCGTGACTATTACTAAATAGAGTTTAAAAGCACTATTGTTTTAACACAAAAATGAATCACAAGCATGTCTTGAAAGCATGTATCTATTAAAATGTGTTTTTAACCTTTTGTGTGACATTTAAAAGTTTGTCCCTACTATTTTAGAGTATTTTTTACTTGTATTTTGAGCTTCAAAGCTTGTCGTTGTTCTTAAGATTGCATTGTGAATATAAAATCACATTTAGGGCACTTTAATCATTTTTTTTTGTAAAGAAGAGTTTGATTTAAACTTGCAATATCAACCACAAACCTTGTCTAGGGTATTGTTTGTAGTTTTTGAAAGAGAAAGTGTCATGCCCAAAATATATGGGTAAAACACACGACAATTTTTTTTTTTTTTTGGTTAAAAATTAAACTACTCTAAGTTTGATATGTTTGTGTTCATAGTTAAGGTATAGGTCCTCTACATAACATCTTAAGTTTAAAATCTTGAGAAGGAATAAATCATTGAATTTATACTCTTGTAATAAAATTGATATTGACATTTGTTTCATTATTCCATAATTATAATTAATGAAAAATGATTTAATTAAAATCTAAATTTAACAATTACTACCAAACTTCTCCAATAAAGCTAACTAAAAAGAACAAGGACATAGCTAACACTAAGTACACTAAAACTCTTAAGTATATTAATTAATTTTTTAAATTTAGTTTAGAACTAATGTCCCACTTTACCTTGCAATCTAAATACTTATAATGAAAACTATTGGTTAATTCAGCTATCTTAAATTTAAAAACTTTACACAATTAAAACATACTAACACTAATATATTAACAAAATCTAAATTAACTACGTACTTAATACTAATAAATCATAACTAAACTAAAACTAACTATACTTACTAAAACTAAATACTTTTAAAATTTAAGATTTATTTTAAAATAACAATAACATTTATAAAATATCTAAGATTGAATAAATCAGATCAAAACTAAATTTCATTAGTAAGACTTTACTAACTTAAACTAACACTACTAATTATATTTTAAAATTTGAAAACCTTTCAAACAAATAACAATTAAACTAACATTAAATTTCTACTAACTCAAAATTTAACAAATCTAATACTACTTTAAATTACAACTAAATCTAAACTAACAATCCTTAACTAATACTAATAAAGCATCCCCCTAAACTAACCTAAACTACCTACTAACCTAACAACTATGCTAACAAACAAAAAATAAATAACATAAAATACTAACTACTAATCTAAACCCAACCCCCCCCTCCCTTACCCCCAAGCAAAGTGGTCCTGCTCTACCATGCATGGCCCCACTTTCCCAAAGGATTGTGCGCTGCTCAAGGTCTACACGCTGTTGACCTGGTCCCCCCCTTCACGTCCACCTTGCATGACTTAAGATTCAAGCAAGAACAAGCACATGAGAGGGAAAAGGTATGGGGTTGGGTGGAAGGTTAATGAGTTAAGGTTTAATAAAAATTTCTTTTTGCCCCCCCTCCATGATATGACATGTCAGAGTGACATGAGATGGCATCAGTACCCTTGCTCATGCCTAGCCCTTAAATGGGATAGGTAAAAAAAATAAAGTATGAGAATGAGGAAAGATAATTTAGTGGGTAGCTTTGATTTTTTTTTTTAATTTATAAAATAAATAGGCAGTAAACCCTAGGAAAGTACCTTTCCCTATAGCTACATGGAGTTTAATGCTAATGAGGACTGTGCCCAAATTTGGCAGGAGATGATTTGAAGCTAGATTTAGTGATGGCTAGATAGCCATAGGAGTAAATGCTAAAAGTTTTTTTGTTGAGAGAAGACCATAAGATTTGCATTAACATATGCATTTATATGTTTTTGTTTTGGATTTATTTAATTTATATTGCATAAAGGATTAGCAAATGATTTTGTTGAATTTTCAAAGAGGAATTAATTTAGAGAATATTCAACTTGGGGAAATTAAAATTTCCTCTCATACATTTTCCAGAGAGCTTTTTACTCTTGGAGATGCACATTTTGTTTTTGAAGCCATTTTTTTTTCTAAGTGTGGATATATTTTCTTGCTATAATTTTTTTGTGATACTAGGAGTGATTCATTCCTAGCGACAACATAGATTTCTTTGAACAAGCATACTAATACAAGGATGTGTATATGGTTATAATTTTCTTTTCTCTCCTATAATTTATGTTTTATAATTCATCATATTGCAAATGTATATGTTCCTTATTTTTAGAATTCAAGGAGATGCATAATCTCTTAATCAAATTTGATTTTGTCAATTATATAATTTAACAAGGAGAGGAATGAATATGTTGTTCACAATGTAGGATTGTTCATTTCCTCTTAATACATATAACATTGAATTGAAAACTTCAACCTATCCAATTTACTCTTCCTTAACATATTTGAAAACTTGAAATTCATAATTCAATAACATTATCCATTAATCTATTTTCTCACATACATATGCATAGTTTGAAAACACATAAGAGCAATGCAAGGAGGTTTTCACAATCTTTTCCTTTCTCTATTATTTAACCTGGTTCAAGGCTCCATCGGGAAAGAACCAGTAAGAAAACTTGACGTTTTTGATAATACATCAAAGTTTACAATACAATTTTACAAATATTATAATTCAATTGAATTCTCTTCAAGGGCTTTCACAAGAGATCTTTTCCAATGTCTTCAATGCATCAAGGGAAACATGGAGAGAAAATAACTAACATGTAGGATAAAACAACATAATATGATGAATAATTCAAGCATGCATTCCCAACCTAATCTTGCACAATCGGATCAACATTTAACCAAAATAGGGGGGAGGTGGATTTTCGCATAGGAGATGTTAATCACCATACCATAACATAGCCCTTTTGGGACTAAAATTCAAGAACTTCTGTTCTTCTACAAATGCCCTTTCGGGGCCAATATAACAAGGGTATTCATTCCTTCCCTTCTTCAAGAATTTAAATTTTCACACAAGGTATGAGATGACAAGTAGGGGCCCATACACCCTACCCTCTTTCCTTCCTCTCACCATGAGATGAGACTCTACACTATTGAGGTCCAACTAAGTCCCTTCTCCCATACATGGCCACTTCTTCCCTATCTAAGGGTGAGTGATGCCAAAACAATCCCCATGAAATCCCCTCAAAAAACAAAACATCAAAGCAAGTATGAGAATAACATCAAAAGAAAAACAAGTTAAGATCCCTCCCCATCAACCCCAACACACAAGCAAGCAATACAAAAAAACACAATGCCTTATGAATGATTCAAGCAAGATTCAAGCATGAACACAAGAAGAAACAATTCAAAGGAGTGAAGAACTCCTACCTTCACAAAAAGAGTTATGAAAAAAATGGTGGGTTGAGAAGAGCTTTTCCTTTTCTTCCTTCAATCTTCAAACTTTCTCCAAAACTAGAGACCGGGTAACAACCCCAAAACTACTCCAAAATGCTTCTAAGTATGATCCTTAACTCAACTAAACTTCAAGCAAATTCAAGATGGAGTTTTAGTCACCAACACATAGAGGAGACAATCAATTTTTGCAATCAACCAAAAATAGGGTTTTTGAGTGACCCTAAAAGTTAACCCAAGAAACTAAGGGGTTGGAAAGTGCTCCTCACCCACATCCTTACCCCTAGGGTACTTAAATTTAATATTTTTAGGCCTTAAATAATTAATAGAACCCAAAAAAAGCTAGGAGAATTTTAAGACCAATTAACAACCTTCCAAAGAAGACAATGCAGGATAGCACAAAATTAACAAGTGGTTTAGTTTCGTCTTTCCATTGGGTTTTTTGGCTAAATTTTCTGCACACTCATTGCACACATCAGTAGATCAAGAATCACATACATTATGTAAATTACGTATCAGAAAAAAAATACAAATTAAAGCATCCATTTTTCTAATAATCCATTGTTTATCTAATTCTACTCATATTTCTGACCATTAGAATTGCATAATCAAGGTGTTAGTTTTGCATTCATTTACTTCATCATTATACATGTTTATAAAGCATTAAATGACGAAATCAAATAACTGAAGTAAAGCATCACACATCATAAAATAGCATAATAATGTTTAGTGCATCAAGTAATGTTCTGACATATCAAGTCATGAGTATCAAAATAATAATGTATCATCGATGCTAGGATGGGTCGGGGCGAGGCCTCACATAAAGACTCATTTAGAATCACAACATGAATGCAAAAGCCTATCCAAGCGAAAACACAACATATTTGCATCTTGTTTTGATGTTTTCAAATTATGTATTGGCTCTAGAGGGATCATTTTTCTCTTCTAATGCAAGTTAACTTGCAATGAAATAACCAAACCACGTTTTGCAAGTTTTAGCCAATCTTTGGAGTGCTATTCTCAAGCATTTCCTTTCTCATTGATGGCCATTTTCCAAGAATTCATGAAGGACAAAGAATACAATGATTTGGTTGGAGATTTTGGATAAAATATTTTGTCTGTATAGTTGCAAGTTGGCGATCTTTCCCTTTATTTAGAACCATCAAGATTTGGGGGATTTTCTTCAAAATTTCAAGACTTCTGCCTCGACACATTTGCAATTCTCAAGAAGATGTCTGCTTTCAATTTTTTGATTCTTTTTGGTGCAAGCTAAGATTTCTTTTATTTTGTTTTTGTTCATTTTTGTATAGATACTTTTTTCCTTTCAAATAATTTTTATATTTGTAGGGTCCTTGTATAAGAATATTGTTTCTCAAAACAATGTGAGTTCTTCCCTAAAATTGCAATACAAGTTCTTCCCACAAAGAGAAATTCAAGAAAAGCATTTTTTTCCATACTATGGAATTAAAAACCTTGTTTTTGAGTTTGTCTTGCCAAAAAGAGTTAAGTTTCCCCTACTAGTAATTGGAGTTAAAAGGGCCACTTGCAAATGTTTACCAAATGATTTAAAATCTCTTTCTAACCTGCAAGTGGGCTTTAAAAACTCATTTGCAAGCAACAACCTTCCTAAAATAACTTGTAATCGGATTTGAAAATCCCACTTATAAGTAAGAAGGACATGTTGGGTAAAATTGTGCTTCAAATTAATTTAAGATTTGGTCTTTCTTTGGATGTTCAGTTTACTCCTATTGAATGTCAATCTAGGGTCATAGACTATTTAAAGATATTGGGGAAATTTATCGAAGGGATGAAGATAACGAGTTAAGTGGGGATGAGATGCAAATTAAAGAAAATATCTAAATTGGAACTACACAAACCAAATATGTATGAATGAATACTATAAGAAAAACCACACATCAAATGAAAGCATAATCTGTATGTAATGAAGATTTTATTCTAATAAAAAATTATCAATCTTATTCATGATTAAAAGTAATCACACATCTATCTTTACCACTACACTTAAATTCCTCAAAAGATATAACCAAATACTAACATAGGAATCAAGACTTTAGTAATTTCAATTTCAAGAACGAAAAAGTGATAGGAAATGGTTTGGACTAGGAACTCTATAAAATAGAGTGATTTGCGATAGGAGGTGAGAAGGATTGCGATAGGAGCTTGGTTGTTATGTGAGGCAGAGTGAGATTTTGTGACAGGAAGTTATTTGGTCGGCAACATGGCTAATGAATTTAGGATAGATTATGGGATTGTGGCAATCGGAAATGATGTGACGATGAATGATGAATGAATGAATTTGTAGTACATTTGGAGCAGAGCAAGAAAATGATAAATAATGAAGTCCCATGTTTAAATCTTAATGACAAAGTAATAATTTGATTTCTTGCACACAACAATATTCACACCAATTAATAATCATGCATTCAAAATTTAATGAAAGAGATTGTACAACAAATATAAAACTAATGTCTATAACTAAAATGATCTCACCAAGTTTCTCGAGAGGGGGCCCTTCCTTTGGCTCACATGGCAAACTAAATTAACACACACTGCTACATAAATTCCACTTTGCTATTACAATGAACTTAGAAGAGTAATTTTAACAGAGCTTTTCATATATCATAATCCATGTTGTCTTGTGATTAAACACCTATTTATATAGGTTCAAAGTATTTAACTGACTAATCACTAAACTGTTATAGCCAATGGCTTCCATCTCAAACATAGATAGATCCAAATTTTTAGTCTACCCATAGGCAACAAGTATTTAATTACAAAAAAGACATGACCAAAATAACATAAGGTCTTAATTGATTTGTTTAACTATTTACAAAACTACTTGCTCAAAATGGAATAACAAGACAATAGCCCTAAGCTAGTTATTTGCATGTGTAGCCAGTTCCATGTTTTCTCATGCACCTATGGTTCCTATAGCAAATTAAACAAAATGTATCATTTTCCACATAATTGACCTCTTTTAGGAATTATTCTTCCATCTTCAAAGAAGTGCTAATTATCCTAATTCCCTATCAATTAATTTATCAAAATAGGACTAAATGCTATAGGAATAAGGAAAAATAGAGGAGAAAGAATACTTAAAAATAGGATGCTTTTGACACCCAACATTCCCCCCAACTTAAGGAATTTGCATGTCCTCATGCAGACATATATACAAACCAAGTGGAAGATTAGTGATATCATCGTGTTGCTTCTCTAGAGTCTCTGAATGGATCACTGCCTTTTTAGTGCTTGCATCATTGCCTTGTGTCTGAACTTGGAGTCGTGTGTGAAGTTTTTGGTTCTCTTGTAGCAACCGAGTCATTGTCTAAATACAAGCATTAGTGAAAACAAAAAGAGTCTTATTGAGAGCCACTATTGAGAATGGAGTAGAAGGGTGAACACTAGATAGATTAATGATAGCTCTTTCATGGACAAAGGCTCCTACCGCTTGTGATTTCCACCCATTGTGAGTCATAGGGGTAAGGACGATAGATGATTTTACAAAATATAGAGTTGATGGTATTGGAAAATAATAACAGAGAAACAAATGGGAGTGATATATTGTGATATGTCCAAAAATTTATGAACAATAATGGCCAGTGGAAGAAATCATAAAGGGAACAAACTCGTACTTCCCCCTCAACTTTAGCGAAAAATAACCCCATTTTGCTAAATTAATTGAAAGAAAAGAAAAGATAAAAATATTACTAAGAAGAAGGAGATAGATACTTCTTGAAATTGGAAAAGGTTGCACAACAAGCATGTGGGAGAATGACATCATGTTTCCAGAAAGGTTCATAGAGCCATCATGAAACCAAGTGCTGCAAAGGAATAGTAACCAGGTAGATAGTGAAGGTGATGTGCCGCACATGCAAAACACATGCTAAGACTAAGCCAAGAAAAGGAAATAGTAATGACAAGAACCTCATAAAGAAGGCCAAGGAAGGGCAATAGGAACAAGGAGACCCTCTTGTCACCATGGTGGTAGTACCGTCAACTAGACAGAAAACTAAATGGGGAAGGTGGAGGCCTTCTAAAGTAGTAGACAAAGAGAGAAGAAGTAGAGAGAGAAAGAGATAGGGTGGGTTTGTTGTTGTTGTTGTTTGTTTTTTTAAATTTTTGTTTTGTTTTGGTTTTTCTTCTTCTTCTTCTTCTTCTTCTTCTTCTCTAAACATATATTTAATGATTATCATGTTTGGAGGAGCCAAAAGGAGCCACTATGAAGTCCGAGCTCATAGCGAGAAAGAAGACTTCCTTCAACAAAGGCTTCTGATACAAATTGATACATTGACCATTAACAAGTAGCTTACAATGTTCAAAGTCCACAGTGCAAAGCTGAACAACACCATTATCAAATACATGGGAAATTTCATGGGGACCTAGCCAACAAGTATGAAATTTACCTTTGAAATCCTAAAACTGGGAATCATATAAAAGTGCCCAATCCCTAGGCTGGAAAGAACGTTGACAAATGTGTTTGTCATGCCTTAGTGCTCATTGATTTTGAACAAGTTCAGTGTGAAGAAGTGCTTCTTTACATAGCTCATCAAGGGAGTGGAGTTTCACTATGCATTCCTTTTGAGCATCAAAGAGATTCAATTTGAGTTGAAGAGCGGTTCGAGGAGTCTTAATCTCGAACTCAATAGGAAGGACAACCTTCTTATCGTAAACCATTTCATAAGGGGTCAGACCAGTGGTGTTCTTCCATGTGGTGCGATAGGCCCACATGGATTTAGGAACCTATGTGGCCCAATCATGTTTATCAAGTACAACAATTTTAGTAAGAATATTCTCTAGTTCTTGATCAGTGACTTTGACTTGTTCATTGACTTGAGGATGATAAGGTGATGGTTTTCTATGGTGAATTTTGTATTCTTTGATTAATGCAACAATGAGGTCTAAAGTGAATTGGGGTCCTTGATCAATAGTAATCTCTCAGGGAACACCAAAGTGAGTGAAGATCTTAGAATACAGGAACTCAACAACTTTGGTATCTCGAGCATGATTAAGCATGACCACCTTAACCCATTTTGTAATGTAATCTATACAAACAAGAATATATTCCATGTTGTTAGAAGGTGGGTTGATAGGTCCAACAAAACCAAGACCCCATTTTTCATAAGGTTCAACAAAGAGATGAGGGTGGAGTGGCATTTCATCTGATCGTGTAGGATGACCCATGCGCTGGCATTGGTCACAATATTAAACATAATGCTTGTAATCCTTATGAAGCGTAGGCTAGTAATAACCTATAGTAAGAATATTTTGAGCAGTTTGTTGAGCAGAAAAGTGTCCACCACAAGGTTTAGTATGACAGGCATAGAGAATATCAAAGAAATCCTCCTCAGGAATACACCAACGCATGATTTTATCAATGCTAGTACAAAATAGAAGACCATTGATCCAAGTATATTGTCCACTAAGGCCTACCAACTTACAATGCTCTCAAGGAGAGAAGTGTGGTGGAAACTTGCATGTAACCAAATAGTTAGTGCTGTTAGCATACCATGGACTTTTGGCATAAATGGAAAGAGGTGTTCATTAGGGAATGAGTCATCAATAGGAACAGGTTCATTATTAGGATGCTGTAACTTGGACAAGAAACCTACAACTACATTTTCTCAACTAGGATTATCAAGTATAGTGACATCAAATTATTGTAATAAAAAAAAACCCATCTAATAACCCTACCAATTACTACATGTTTATTTATTAGAAATTGAATCTCTGAGTGATCAGTAAAAACACTTTATAATGAGCAATATAGTGCCAAAATTATTAATAGCATAAACAACAGCTAAAAATTCTTTTTCAGTTACTATATAGTTTACCTTAGGACCAGTGAAGTTCTTGCTAATGTAGTAAATTGAATAGAAGAGGTTGTCTTCCTTTTGTCCAAGTACTACTCCCATTGAAACATCAGAAGCATTGGTGTCAATATGGAATAATAATTCCCAATTAGGGCCTCTAAGAATAGGAGTAGTCACAAGCTTGGTCTTAATAGTTTCAAAGGCTTCTTGATACGCAGGGGCCCAAGTGAAGACAACATCTTTAACTAACAGAGAAAACAAAGGAGAAGCAATCTTACTAAAGTTTTGAATAAATATCCTATAATACCTAGCATGACCAAGGAAACTCTGAACATCTTTTTGGGTCAAAGGTGTGGGGAGGTCCTAGATTATTTGGATCTTTTTGGGAACCACTTGTATACCTTTTGAGGAGATTAAATGGCCTAATATGATTCCCTCAGTCATTAACAAATGACACTTCTCATAGCTTAGAGATAGGTTAGTGTTGATACATCTCTTTAGTACTTTCTCCAAGTTATCTTTAGCTTCATCAAAGGTATTTCCATGAATAGTAAAATCATCCATATAAACCTTACACAATCATTAACTAGATCATCAAAGATTCTTAATACTACACACTGGAATGTAGTAGGGGCATTACATAGCCCAAAAGGAAGAACACTGTATGTGAAGGTTCCCCATGGACAAGTAAAGGTAGTCTTGTATTGATGTTCTGGGGCAATACAGACTTGATTATACCTACTAAATCCATCCAAGAAAGAGAAGAGTTTTTTTCATGCAAGAGTATCCAAAACCTGATCAATAAAAGGTAATGGAAAGTGATCCTTCTTAGTAGCCTTATTTAAAGCTCGATAATCAACACAAATATGCCACTTACCATTTTTCTTTGGAACAACAACCAAAGGAGATGCCCAGATGCTATCTGAAATTGGATAAATGAAACCAACATTCAAGAGTTGTTGGAGTTATTCCTTGACGATATTGCACAAGGCAAGATTGAGTCTTTTTTGTGGTTGTCGAACTAGGTGACTTCCTTCTTCTATGTAAATTTGATGGGTACAAGTGTTTGGATGAATATCTTGCATGTCTTGATATTCCCACATAAATATATCTTATGTTTTTTAAGTACACTTATGAGATCTTTAACCTAAGCCAATGTGAATTGTGGATTAATATTAAGGGTACACCTGGGTAGGATCTCCATAGGTTCTGACGGTGTAGGAGCACTAAGGAGTGGTCTTGATGATGTTTCTAGTTTTTCTAAAGATAATAATGGACTATACAAACACTGATGTGGCAGAAGCTGATGTAACGTGAGAAAGTGTTGAATAGATTGAGGATTGCCAACTAAAGGAAAATTCCCAAAAGGGAAATCAATAGTCGTATGAGAAGGGAAAACTATAGTTTCTAGGATATTAGTAGCCTCATACACATTGTAAAAAAAGTTCACCAGAATGTTGTCATCATTAGGTTCCTCAAGGTGTTGTGCTTGTTGTTGGTAAGGACTGGTGCATAATCTTCTAGATCACTGTCAACCCACACATGATCTTCCATATCTAATAAGGGTTGAGCAAGAAGATAGAGTATTGATTGTTTTTGTTTGTTCTCCATTAGAAATAACCATGTTACCTAACTGATAGTTGATGTAGGCATTAATAGTAGCCAACTAGGGTCTCCCTAAAATTAAAGGATATCCCCCCAACTTATCTTTTGGTTACAAAATCATAATATCGGTTGGATAATCCCAACTATCAATGGAAAGAACATCTTCTATAACCCCCTTTAGTTTGACTAAGGATCGGTTAGCCATTTGAAACACTGTAGGAGTAGGTCTAAGGCCATTCAAGGATAATTTTATTTTTGTTTCAATGTTTATGGCAACACCTAAATCTACAATTGTGTTAGGAATAACAATTGTACCAATACTTACCTGGATGATAGGATTGCCAAGATCTGCATATTTTGGAATGGTGACATTCCCCAACATTAATTCTACTAGTTGTCTAATAACTTGAATTGTCTTTGGATCCTCCTTTTTTTGTTGTCGGGTGCATAACTCACGTACCATTTTATTGTATACCAGAATGTCCTTAAGAGCTTGCAAAAGAGGAATTTTGATGTTAACATTGTGTAATTCATTTAAAATATCAAATTCTGAATGTGTTGGTTCTTTAGGCTCTAGTCTATGAATGAATCAATTGAGAAAGGGAGGTTCTTTTTCTAACTTTTCTTCAAGTTCATCATGGACCTCTGTGATAGTAGGCCTTTAAGAGCCTTCCCAGATATGAGGTGTACACCATCCAGCTCAATTGTGTTAATAGGATACGTAGGAAAATTAGGCATCTCATTATGATAAAGTGGTCAAGGAGGCTTATTATTAGGATTTGGATTTGGTTGAGTTGGCATCGACGTGGGTTTAGGCGGTTGTGGAGGATTTGAAGAAGATGGAGGTATGGGAGGAAGAAATTGTTGAGGTTATTAATAGGGGCTTATTAGTGGTGGTGGAGGAAATGATTTCTATGGAAGATAAGGTTGCATATAAGGTTGTGGTGGTGGATATGAAGGTTGTGGCCTCCATGCCTGATGCCATGGTTGTGTACTAGGCTAATTTTTTTGGGGCCCTTGCTGATAAGGTTTAGTTTGTTACCAACCTCCATACCATGGACCTTGGTTAGAGAATTGATGAGATGGTCTGGAAAAATGTTCATTGGAGAACCCTCTAGGTAAAAATTGGCATCGTGGAGCCATATAGTAAACTAGTTCTTTGGTATACTCTATAGAAATCATCCCTTAAGGAATATTTCATAGTATTGAAGTCTTGCTAGCTTCCTCTAGTGATGCTACACGATTCTGATTATAAGGTTAGTCTTCCGGTCCATGATTCTTATGACAAGTTGGGCAATATATTGCTAAGGCCTTTTCAAATTCCTCATGTTTCCCATGAGAATACAAAGTGTCAATTTGTTTATCCATATGATTTAATAAACCAATTTTAAGGTCTTCAAGTAGGTTACCAATTTCTCTCTTATAATACTTGATGCATTACCCATGGTGGAAAACTTACTTGAATGTCCGCGAACCAATCTATGATGCTGAAAATAGTTCCTACATATATCACAAATATATTCAAAGGAAATTTTAGAAATATCACCTTTACCAATCAAATTTAAGGCATCTATGGTTTCATTGCGAATCCCTCTTAAGAAAAGCATTTTGATAGTGTTTGTAGTTAAATTAGGGAGCCTTGAGCACTGTAAGCTAAAGGCAAAATGTTCTCAGAAATCCTCAATTGACTCATCTTCTCATCGAGTCATGCAAAATATTTCATCCCATACTTCCTTGGTGTTACAGTACTCCTGATATTTTGCTAGAAAAGCATCTTTCATTTGATCCCATGTTCTAATGTCCCTAAGACTCATAAATGAGAGTAATGCAACATCTTTCAAGGTAGCTAGAAATAGCTTTAGTTTTTGTGCATCACTTTGATAATCATAGCTATTACAAAGGACATCGAATTCAAATAGGAACATATCAGGATCCTCAGAGGTTGACCCTCTGAATATAGGAAGTGCTGAGTGAGGGATATTTTTCATTGGGGTATTATCCTTAGGAGCTTGAATAGGAAACTCAAAGGTCATATTGTGTTGAACAATTGCATTACCATTGTTTCCAACATTGTTTCCTCCTGCATTGTTATTTCTGGTATAATCAACCATGACTTCTTCCAAAACTTTGGTTGCCCAAGGTGTATAATATGTCTTAAAGGGTTGTTCTGGAGAATTTGGAGGCTTACGATACCTAGCTTTGTATGAATTTGTGAATTGTTGAGAAATTTCAAAAGGTATAGTAGTAGAGCTAGATTGAGAAGATGGTTGGCTCCTGACTTTGTTGTTTGGTTTGGTTTTGATGGTTGATGGATTTTTGTCTTTTTTTGGTTTTTAATTTTTTGAACTACCTATTGATTTTTTCTTAACAAACCTGCCTTGACTATCTCTAAGCCTATTCATGCACCTATATGATTTACCGCAGTGCAAATCCTAGATACCAGGCTAAGTAAGGTTGACTCTTGATCAGTCACTCCCGCATACACACTGTTCCTAGCTTAACTTGCTACGACTTCATGCCTTTAATATCTTTCCCTAGCAACAATGCCAAAAATGTTGGGTAAAACTGTGCTTCAAATTAACTTAAGATTTGGTCTTGCTTTGGAAATTTAGTTTACTCTTATTGAATGTCAATCCAAGGTCGTAGACTATTGAAAGATATTGGGGCAATTTACCGAAGGGATGAAGATAACTATTTAAGTGGGGATGAGATACAAATTAAAGAAAATATCTAAATTGGAACTACAAAAACCAAATATGTATGAATGAATACTATAAGCAAAACCACACATCACATGAAAGCATAATCTATACGTAATGAAGATTTTATTCTAAGAAAACACTATCAATCTTATTCATGATTAAAAGTAATCACACATCTATCTTTGCCACTACACTTAAATTCCTCAAAAGATATAACCAAATACTAACATACTAACCAAGTACCTTCACATAAGTTAGTCATGAATATTCAGTAAGATACATTGTGCCTTACCATTTGTTTGAGTTATAAAATACTCATCCATAATAAGTGCACAAGGCTTTTGGGTTTTGCAATTTTTTTTAGCCATATAAATTAGATTGGTGTCTTTGGTAGTGTTCTTACGTCAACTCATGATCCATCAATATTATGAAGTAGTAAATGCTTTTTGTTAAGTTTTAGTGTTTTTGATTAACTAGAAAATAGGTTTAGAAGGGACTCAAAACCTAGTAAAAAATAGGTTTAAGAGGGACCTAGAACCTAATAACTAAAGATGTTCAAGACTACTCACTAGATAAAATGAGATAAGGTGAGATGAGGAAAAACCATTAAAGGGGGGAAAGCAACAAGCTCCCTCACCAAGATGAAATGCTACATTAGAACATAATTACTCAAGAGAAACCAATATGAAACCCAAATTATCCAAATACAACTAAGATTTACCTTTCGTCTTGCCCTTATGGAAACGAAGGGTCATTTCAAATGAGGATTGAGGATATTTAGATTTCTTGCTTTTAATTGTAATCCAACCTTTTTCCACCATAGTAGCAACTTCCTACCATGAAATTGAATCCAACATTGAATTACCCCCACCTTGGGAGGGAGGACAAGATACCAACATAGGAGCAATAAAAGTAGTCGGGACAACAAAAAGAAGAGGAGGCAAGACAAATCCAACAAATCTATTAGAACCATCAGAAATAGCATGGCCAACAAAAATATGAGAAGATAGAGTAGGCCTAATAGTAGAATGAGATCCAAACCTAGAAAAAACCAAAGAGGGAGCCCGAACAGGACCAACACTACCATGATATCCTTGCACCTAGCAATGGAAGAGGTATCAACAACAATAGTACCAAAAAACTTTGGAGCCAAAGTAGATCTAGCTACATGGGGGCAACCTTGAACCATCACCTGCACATCATTAGTAGCAAGAACACCAGAAGAACTACCACTAACCAAAGAAAAAGATGAAATAGAAGCTTTAACAATAGGATTCACACCTTCAACACACAAAGAACCCCATGCAACCAACTATGAGAAACCTTTTTTCCTTTATAATGCTCAAAAGAAATGCCCTTTCACCAAAAAGCAATTAATTTTTTTATTTTTCTCTAGTTCACACTAAGCAGAGACATGACCAATCTTGAAACATCTCCATCATGTAAAGGGGATTCCTTCATAGCCAAGTGAATGAGTCCATAATCCCATGGAGGACTTAGTCATGATCTCAATACAGAGACTATTAGAGACATCCAGGTCAACCATAATACAAGCTTAAGTGGAGTTAAAAATACCAAAAGATTCCTCATCCAACATTAGAAAATCCCCCAAGCCTTCACCCACTTCCCCTAAAAGGGAATCAATTCATAGATGAAGGTGAAGGTTGGCAACTCTAACCCAAATAAGAATCTTACTAAATAATTTAGATGATGGATTAGAATTAGAATGTCATGGTTTAATCATCAACATATATTTATCATCCTAGCTGAAGAGGTGATCGCATTAGAACTTATTTGTATCCTTAGAATGATCAAATATTGGTATAAAATAACCCCTAGCCATAGGGAAAATATGAATTGTAATAATATAAGATTAGTTTGCAGTTTTGGGAAATCCATTCTTGTAGTTGTGGGAGGCTCAACCAGAAGCCCCTAAATTGATAAAGAGGTAAAAACATTAGTATTGCAAGAAACCTCCCACTTTATCTCTAAAGAAAGCTTAAATGCAATAGATTTGCAAATAGGAAAATGATCCTTCTATTGCAAACTAGTATATTTGGAACTAGTCATAATAGAAGAAGAGGGCCCCTACTCAAAGACCACCCTTGCAAGAGGAAGCACCATAGAGAGCCCCCAATGTATACTTGAACCCACATGAGGGACACTAGACCACCTAACATCAACACTTGACGAAAAACTAGACTTGGTGCCATCATCCGACAACCGATCAGGGGCAGAAAAACGTAATGAAGAACCATATACTACACTAGTGGCAACCACACAACTTGAAGAAGATGTGATAGGCACCACATGTGACATAGTAGAGGAAGGAAGAAACACCTCAGAGGAATCTGCCCCCAATACTAGAGTCGCCCATGCTAACATTGGTGATTGCAATCTTTGGGTGATCAATCAACAATGTCGTATAGGTGGGAGAGGCAACAACAACAATCCCATTGATTTCAAATGCCACACTACGAGTAGCGATTGTTGAGATTTCATAAACCCTAGCTACAGAAAGGGACACTGGAATGAGAGACATCATGCATATGCATTAAATTTTAGTGTTGTTAATAAGTTGTTTATGAAATCAATCTTGAAAAATGAGGAGTAGATTAAAAGAACCACCCTATTTTGTAATTTTCAGTTAAGTCTCTATTGGAGCCACCTATAATATGAAGGGAGCCTCCCCTATTGTTGAGAGGAAAGAATAATCTCATGTGGCATTGCATAAGGTTAAAATTTCACAAGTTGTGATCACAGTGACTTACAAAACTTTAACCAACATGTTGTAACAATTTTTGTATAGTTTTTGAGGTTTAAATTGGATGAACTTGTCTTCTTGCAATAAAACAATGTCAATTTAAGTAATTTTATACTTTGTTTTTTCTCATAGTTATATATTGAACATAACAAACAAATACTTATTATGAATGATAAAGCAAAGCACCCTTAATTATATGTTTGATTCGGTGATCAAATTTGACCCGAAACCACATAAAAATGTACCATAGACCTTGTAAACTTCCTTGAAGAAATCACATTTCTAGGAAAAAATTAAATAACTCTAAATTCTTCTTCAAACAACTATCATTCTTAAATTATGAAACTAAATATCTCTTCTTATTTATTTTCTTAAATAAGCATACTTGTGTGAATCATCATCACAACTATCATTATATAACCTAAACTAACATGTAAATATCTTTATATGTACACATTCAATTATATTATTCTAGGCTAATTTATTTTTATCTACACATTTAGATGACATTTCTTCATGACCTTTCAATGTGTAAGAAAAATAAAAAGCTTTTAGTCGGATTTGAACATTTCGATCACTTGTAGGCTCAATATCTTTTCAACAACCTTTTCTCATTTCTTTTGTTTTGTAGTACATAAATCATAAAGTTATGACAATTGTAAGCAATGCCTATTCTTTTTATATATTATTATTTATACCATGTAACGAAAAAGCGGGCTAAATAAATACACAAAATGTAACCCCTATAACTCAACATATTCTCAAAAAACCCCATTTTCCATAATTCGAATATAAACGCTACACTAACAAGATGTGGTCACACTTAACCCTTCTTAATTTTGTTTACATAATGGGCAATACTTGGATGTTTTTGAATGACAAAAAAGATTTTATTTTCTATATTTAAGAGATTCTTTTAACAAGAATGAAGTTTATAAATTGATTGATGAGATATTATATTTCATTGATGTGAATACAAACATAAGTTTATGTGACAATCCTAACTAGAGATTATCCTTATTCCAAATTAGATGATGAATTTGATGAGCTATCCTCTTAGATGCTCCAGTTGCACCCATGCGCTTCAGCCCATTTTCCTTGAAAAAATTCATGGATCTCTCATCCTTCAATACCTTTGTCATCTCACCAACAATCGAATCCTTCGAGCACATGTTAACCTACACAAATGGTTATTTATTAGTTGTTTTCATTAAGAAAATACATGCTTTCACAATATAAATGTCTCTATAAAAGATTAATATAAACTTAAAGTTTCATTGAACCCGTGAAAAGTACAAAGTTGTGTCACCTTTTAGGCTAACTTATTAGAATGAATAAATTTGAGTATTTTTATCTAAAAATATATTTTGTTCAAACATATGATTTAGATAAATTCATTCTAGCTAAATTATATATGTTTTCACACTTTTCCAATTGGAAATGTCTATTAAATGCATGTTTTATACTAGTTTGTGTCCAATTACTAAAGAAATAAAATTATTTCAAAAAACTAACATTTCAATAACTCTTACTATTTTTAATGGTATTTTTTTAATAACATATAAATGCAATTTTAAAGAGCTCAAAGTTAAGAATATTCTCATATAGAGTTTATAGTGTTTTACTTAGATATAGTATATTGTAATTAAAATATACTACATGTACATATTTTAACACTCAAGAATATGTTGATTTTGAGAAAGAAAAAAATAATAAATCTTAATTTTTAAAAAAAGCATATGATGTTCTAGAGGAGAGTCATCTTCCAAAATGTATAATTTTTGTTTTGATTAGAATAGTTTTGTTTTGAAAACTGTGGTGGGAGATGAAAGCTATCAATTTCAGGTGAATTGAAATTTGAATTGTTATAAAATTGAAGATATAGGTCAAAAGATAATTTTTTACTTTTGATTGATCTAGCTATATACGTCATCTATAACATAATATGAGATAAAAGAGAAAAAATGTTTATTTCCATACAGTTTTGTGGTGGGAACTAGACCCCCCATTTTCAAACTCTTTTAACAACTAAAAAATCATCTTTAGAATTAGGAAAATATATCAATTCTTATTTCAAATAATCATTAAAACTAATAATCCTAAACTTCATCCATTTCCACACATTTCATTAGTTTACTTAATTTTCAAATTCTAAATAATAATATGAGTTTTATGTCATTGAAGTTGAATAGTTATATTTTTTTAGCCTTTCCCTTTATAAAAGAGTGACGTAGGTTTGTGTTTTTAGCCTCTGAAGATGGCTATTTAATTAAATTAAATTTACATGGACATGGATTCAAATAAGAATATGGTAGACTTTAAAAATAGTTTAGATACATAAATATTACTTATATAATTATAAATTGATTTAAGCTGCAATATGTGAAAATTAGTAGAGTAATATTGGAATAATCTATAAAAAATGAGAAATAAAAAATATTTTATTTTTCTTCCTTATTAGTCTCGATTTTATTTGTACAATGCCTTTTTTAGTATTCGTAGTTTTAATTAATTAAATTTAGAAAGATTTACGTCAGATATTAAAAATATCAAATCATACTATCCTGCACAATTGGAAAATTATTATTTTTTGAGCATGTGTGGGTATGATCTGATGTGTATTTGCAACATATTAGATACAAATTTTGATAACGGGATATATGCACCAAAAAAAGGTGTAGATAAATCTCTGACTCTGAATTTGATTCAACAAAATTTAGTTAAATTATTGAGATAATAAGATAACAACCTTTCTACAATTGCCACTCAACTACATATAACCAAGGTTATACTGGGATAGGGTACTTTGTATACTGGTATGACAATCTTTTATAATAAGAGATAGGGGTACTTAGATACATCATTCTTTTAATATAATTAACATTTTATAGAAAATCTAAAAACTATGAGTTATGACAATGTAATTTCAAAACAAGAACAATGATAAAGTTTCCAAGTGAAATGTACTACTCTCAGTTTGAGATTTGCAATGTCTGTAATAATAGTAATATATTCAAAATGTTTATATACATAATAGAAGGCAAACGTTAAATATGAACAAGATCATAGATCATCATAGTTGCACAAGTGCTTGTGCCCATGCCTCTTGGACACACACTCAATATTAGTACACACACCCAAGTATTGAGTACAAGTACTAGATATTCAATGGGTACTTAGTAGAGAGCAACATAACTAAGGACCTTGATTAGGGCTTTTGATTTTAGTTTTAGGTTTTTGTTTGCATAACAACTTGCTATATATTGTGTTTAATTCAAAGTTTAATTAGTTTGAGACTTTGAAGCAATACTAGCCAACAATAGTCTTTATCATTGTTCAAACAAAAGTTTATCATTTGCAATCTATCATTGTCATATGACTTATAACCTTCTTGCTCATGTTTAAATTTTGTCTTCTCTATTATGTATCTAAACATGTAACATATATTATTATTATAAACATATTACAGATGTGAAATTGAAACCAATACATTACATTTGCAAACTTTATGAATATTCTTGTGTCGAAAACTCATTGTCATAACTCACATTTCTAGTTAAAAAAATAATTAAGTACCTATGTCCCCTATTTTGAAAAATACATGCCCCCGTACAACCTTGCAAATCATATAATGACATGCTCCAAATGAGAAACTTCCGACTTGAACAATAATAAGTTTTAAAAACTGATTATATATTGAATTAAGCTTGATAAACAAGAAGATGATATGTGAACAAAAAATTGAAAGCAAAATAAGGAATCTTAATCAAGGTCCTTAACTATGACACTTTCCACTAAGTACCCACTCAGTATCCAATACTTGGTATGTATACCAGTACCTGATACATGTCAAAGGGTACATGTCAAAGGGGTATGGGCACAAGTTCGTGTACAACATAGTCTATAACTCCCCTGATTATGGGTAATAACTCTTTTAAACCATAATCACCTTATAGTAAAATCTAATTACATATTGACTTGCTTATTCTGTGCATCACTTGTATGATAGGAAAATGAAATATATAAATTCTAGATTTGTGCATAAATGTGTTGCTTTGGTGTGTTCTCTATGGCTTCCCCTTGCTCGTGTGTTCACTTTCAGCTCATGTACTCTCCTCAACATCTAGATATGGCCTTCTGAATTTGAGTTGATTAATGAAAACTGTCCATTTGAAAAGCAGGTATCCTAGTTGCCTTTTCTCCATTGACCAAAGTCAATTTACAATACTAAAGAAGCCATTGGAATACTAGCTTAACATTATCAATCAAATTTTGAAAGATGAAATAATATTATGTAGTCGCTCCAAATCCAAAGCTAAAAAATTCTTCAATTCCAACTCAAATTACTTCATCTCCTCATCATACTACTAAGTCTAGCTACAAGACTTTGGATTCATTTGACTGATTGTTTACTCAAACTTTGACTCAATAAATTAAAAATAGTTTAAGAAATAAGGTCTGAAGCATTTAATGGTTTTAATATGCATTACACATTGAATCAATTGATTTTAAAAACATATTAAACTATTTATACACAAGCTACTTTAATTACATATTATTGGCTGATACATTCATCTCTTTATAAAATATAACGAAATTGACTATTGCATGCTCAAGAAAAGAAAGCAAATTGTTATGAATTGTTGGGTTGATTATGACTCAATTTCCCTTCATCAGATCAATCTAATCAATAATTTAAATCTTAAACCAAATTTACAAGTGGGTAAGCATTTAATTGGAAGCAATAAAGGTATCTAGTATTTGCGGAGATCATCGTACAAGAAATATGGACATAAATATCTATTTGAGGTTCAAAGACTTGTCTATTTAATGGATAATCATACTTGATATTGACGCACTTTGGGATACCAATATGAGCAAGATATTTGAATTAAAATAGATTTTTTTTGAATATCTAAAAATAAAATGAATGTTTCTCCAAACTTATAGATTTGATAAAAAACCCAATAATTAATGTGCAACAATTTTTATTGATATTTGATCAAATCATTTTTAACTCTTACATTAGAGTATAATAGGGATTAAAAATCCGGACAATGTGACAGTCCTTTTAACATATATTTATCATCCTCAAATGAGTAACCGTCCTTTTGTTGTTGAAACTAATTGTTTTAAATAATAGTATGAAGAATCCCAAAAATACATTAAAAGACACATAACTAACATATTTGAAAACATAATTGAAAAAGTCACGATTATGACTGAGTTTGTATTCTATGTTAACACCATCTAGCTGAGTTGGCTGCTGACATAGATTGTATCTCTACATTCTTCCTCTCTCACTAACCTGTCAGAATGCTAATCTATCTTAATTGGCCTAGCTGGCATCTGAATGGTCCAATCTCATTTAATATTTAGTCTGATGTGGTAAAACAATTGGCATAGACAACACCATTGGAACAATTTGAGAGCTTCAATGAATGAAGGAATTCTACAAGAAAACACCCCTTTGGCCATGTGGGTCTCCACGTCATCACCTAAAACGTTACCACTTGAGCACTACAACCTTGGGGAAGTTCAAGCAGCCAATGAAAACATTTTTCATGCCAAGAGCATTGTGACCCTCCTTCATTTGTTTATTCGAACATAGATTCCATTAAAAGGTTATAGAAAAACCATTGCCCTGTTGATGCTCCCATATTTTCTCTTTAGGGAAACACTAGGGTTTCAAAACCCCTTTTGGGTTCTTAAGCTTGTTTTGAACTCAATAAAATTGATTCACCCATTTTTGTAATGACACATGCATTTTAGGTGGTTGTAAAACCACATTGGGTGCTGCTTCCACTTTTGCAACTACCTAAGATGCCAATAGTTCTTTGAAGTCACCTTTCTTTGACTTTGCTTTTGTTATTGGCCTCAAGGTCAAATTGACAATAGATTTTCACACGATAAATAGGGATGCGAGGTCCCACAAGAGTACTTATAAATGACAAGAAAGAATTGTAGAGGTTTCCCATAGAGAAGAGGATTGGGGTTGGGGCCCTTAACAAAAGGGAAAGGCATCATTATTCTTATAGAAACAAACGAACATGAGGGTTGCAAAGTTCAGGAATTTGAAGGTTACAATAAAGTATTAATATGGAATGAAGGATCATAAACAGGCAATGGACATGGGGGAATTGCAATCTTAATCAAGGAAGAATGGGGAGGTATTATGAAAGTTGAGAAAGAAGATCCAAACAAGCAATTTATATGGCTGAAAAAGCAATGAATGATGCTACGATTTGGTTGGCAACATGTTAGTTTTTCCTAAGTTCTATAAAGAGAAGAATCTTGACAATGAAGACCATCATGCAATATTAAAAAAAAAATCTAAGTTAAGCATTTTGGGAGAGATAGTTTTGGTGGGTGACTTGTATGCAAGAACATCAATAATCATGCTATTCAATTGGATATTGAGGGGGGAGAGGCTAATCCACTTTGGCTAGAAGAAAACAGGGATCATGTTTGGCAAAGGATCTCAAAAGAAGGCAAGGGAATGTGTCTCACTTTAGGGTTGAGCTTCTAGGTGTTTGTAGATTGTATGGTTTGGTTACATGCAATGGTATTGAAAACTTGCTCGTGCTTTGGAGATATTACTTGTAAAACCTACAATGGTCAAAGTGTTGTGGACTACTTTTTTTGTTCCCAATATTCTACATCTAGACTACTTGACTTCAATATTGGGACATGCCCTTTTGAGCTGAAATATGATCACATGCCAATTTTTGTGAAATTTGGAATCCAACCGTTCTCAGAAAATTGAAGGCGATCTCTTGCATAAGAAAAAGTTATTCACAAGGGAAAATATCATGAATCAAGAAAATCGAGAGTTATTTGTGGCTGCTTTGTATCATCATCTTCAAATAGAAAATGATGACTCTTCACATAAGAAAATATAGGAAAATAAAGACTGTATCCACAATAGCCTGCTTGTTCTTTTAACAAATAAAACACTAGAAACATGCAAAAGATCACAGCCTAAGAAAACGGAGAGAAACACGTTCCAATCTAACCCATGGTATGATAAAGAGTGCAAGACAGCTAAAAGAACAATCAAAGAGAAAAATTAGACAAGAAGAGAAAAATAATATATGAGAAGCTCATAAAATCTAAAAAGGAAAGCATATCATTTCAAGAAGAGAAGAGTTAGTCTCTTTGGGTAAAAACAATCCTAATGGATTTAAGAGAGAACTTCAACAAAAGAAAAAGAAAACAGATAATGATATCACAGATAAACCTACATAATTTACCAAGAAGCAAATTCCCATAATCATTCAGTAGTTAGAGGGATTATCAAGATCGCCACTCTTGTGGAATGGTCTAACCACACTAGTAGTCCATTCTATTAGAAAATCGATTCTATTTACATTGTTGAAATGTTTTTGGATGTGAGCGACAAGAAGTTTCATTCCCCACTTCAAGAATTCATCTCATAGCCCATCAATATATTTTTCCTTATTTTTGGCAAGGCTCTTTATTCCCTATTTAATATCTTACACTAAAAAGGGTTCACTGGAGGTGTTAATTCCGAAACTTTTATATGAGTGCATACAAGATCAAATTAGTATTAGAATTAACACCTCCAGTGAACCCTTTTTAGTGTAAGATATTAAATAGGTAATAAAGAGCTTAGCCAAAAATAAGGAAAAATATATTGATGGGCTATGAGATGAATTCTTGAAGTGAGGAATGAAACTTCTTGCCCCTCACATCCAAAAACATTTCAACAATGTAAATAGAATTGGTTTTCTAATATAATGGACTACTAGTGTGGTTATACCTTTCCACAAGAGTGGCGATCTTGATAATCCCTCTAACTACTGCATGATTATGGGAATTTGCTTCTTGGTAAATTATGTAGGGGCATGATAAAGTGTAGAATCAAAAAATGGGCAGAAAAGGAGGAAAAGAGAGAAAAAGGGCTCGCTAGGTTTAGACTAGGAAAACTCTAGCAACAACCACTGCATCACTTTTAGACACCTTATTGAGAAATTTTGGGACTTTCAAGGTAGAAATGCCTTATGTTGTTTCATAGATTTCAAAAAAGCCTTTGAGATGATTCCTAGGCAAAAGCTGTGGGAAAGAAAAGAGCAACTCAAAATCCTGAATGAATGTAGAGTAGTAGTACCTAGACTCTATGAGTAGGTTAGAGCTAGAACTAGGAAAAAAGATGGCATGTCGGGATGCTTTGGTAATGATATTGTGGTGCAAGAGCACCTAGGGTTTGATAGATTTCAAAAAAGCCTTGACATGATTCCTAGGGAAAAGCTTTGGGAAAGAATAGAGCAACACAAAATCTTGAATGAATGTAGAGTAGCAGTACTTAGACTCTATGAGCAAGTTAGAGCTAGAACTAGGACAAAATATGGCATGTCAAGATGCTTTGGCAATGATATTGTGGTGCAAGAGCACCTAGGGTTTGCTAAAACCCTAAAACCTATTTTGGCTTGTACATGACTCTAGCCAAGTCATGGTTAAAATAAAGACTCCAAGAAGGTCGTAGGCATGTCTAGGTGGGATTAGATTAGCTAAGTGTGATTTTGAGTACTAGTTGTCACTAGGTGTTTAGAAAGTGCCAATTTGGCAAAAAATTGCAAAAACTTGTCAATTTTGGGCTTGGCATTGCAAAGTATGCCATATGTGAGGAAATGAGTATGAATGGGTGTAATCATTTCTAAAATGGTCTAGGTAGTCATTCTACACCATTTTGGAGTGTTTAGAAGTCACATAAGCAAAGTTGACAAAAGTTGTAAAAGTTGTTAATGACAACAAATTGACAAGAAGTTGCATTTTGCCAAAAATCAGTTACTGAGCAGTTCCAACAGTTGGAATAGGTATGGAAATGTTACTTAAGGCCATCCCAAGCTTGGTGTACAGGTTGGTGAAGTTTGAGGGTAAAATCAATACCAAATACTTGAATTGTTGACAACATTTTTATCACAGTTTGCATTGCAACTCGAGCAACTATCCTAAAATGGATTGCATGGCTTGATTCTTTAGCATGTATAGTTAGATCCCATTGTGGTCTTGCTTTGTTTGTTTTGGTAGGAGTTGATAGTTAGTTTTGCTTGATTAATATAAATCAAATCCTCATTGCCAGTTTATTGGTCCAATTAGGGCTTCGCGTGATAAAACTGACATTTTCTTAAAATCCCGTCGTGGGATCATCACGACCCTTTTGGATTTGAAAATGCCCTCATTGTACAATCTATACACAAAAGGAGAAGCCAAAAAGACGTTGTCTGTTCTTTTTAAGGTCTTGCCCTAGGCGAGCTTGGTGAGCTTGACTTGGAACAAGGCATTGAACATTAAGGAGAAAGGAGCAGGGATATATTGAAGTGTTGAATCTATGGACATGGTAGAGTTGAATGAAGTGTTAGGAGACTAGGGAAGAAGTAGAGAAGGTTGTGGAATGCAAACAAATCAGTTTCTAGAAGGAGAACAAGATCCAAGCCAAAACCCTTGTATTTAGGCCTAATCTGACAAGGTGGTGTACAGACACCATAGGGGACCCAAACCCTAGAATTCTTGAAGAATCCAGAAGGGTATTAGTATCATAGGTTTGTTCCAAGGTTCATTTGAAGAGTTTTTGAGTAAACTGTAGATTACTTGATTTGGAGGCCTAATTGGGGCTCAAGACCAAGTAGCCCTAAAATATAGGGATCTAAGGAATCAGTAACAAAACTAATTCAAAATTGCCCTAGAAGACGTCAAAATTAGTGGATTGGGTTGTTGGTGCAGGAGCACCTAGGGATTTGGCTTCTTCCTATTCAAATTTTGGCTTGTAAGTGGTCTTAGCCAAACCATTGAAGAGTACAGACTTGTGCAAGTCCATAAGGTGTGTTTAAGTAGGTTAGGAGGGGTTGACAAGAGTTATTAAGTTGTCTTTAACATTTGGACTCAAATAGGACATAGTTGAGCAAATGTTGCTTAGGGGTGAAAAATTGGTCAAAGGGGTTGACCATGACTACAAATAGGTGGATTAGAGTAAAATGCCCTTACTTAGTCCTACAGGATCAAACTGGACACATTTGGGGTCCTAGGAAGAATTAGAAGGCAAAAGACAAAAAGTTGGTAAACTTGTCATGGCAATATTGACAACTTTTGTGCAACTTTGCACATAGGAGTCATTTGGCAATTTCTACAACTGCCACACATGTAGGAGGCTTATAAAAGGTCATGCCACACCCAAGACAAGGATTGGCATTGATATTGTACGGAGGCATAGTGAGTTAATAGCAATTTTCAAGTAATTTACCATATTGTGGTTGGAAGTACTCCTCCAGACTCTATGGATTGAACTAGTTGTTTTTATAGTATGGATAGTTAGTTCTTATTGTTTTCTTACTGAATCCATTCTTGGTTTTGATAGGAGTTAGAAATTGTTCTTGACTTGGCCAGTTTGCTGGTTGTACAGAGCTAGTTGTGGAAATATGGTTCTAACTTGACTTCCAATGGTTGAATCCTCATGGCCACTTGGAATCAAGTAGAGCACTGTACATACATTGTAAAAATGTAATTTTGTGGTGTATGGAGTGGGATAGCTATTTTTACCACCAAGCCCTAGGTGAGCCCTGATATGCCTGACAAGGTGACTTAGTGATTGCAAGAGCAAACAAATGGAGAAGGTGGATTGGTTTGTGCCAATCAAGTTGTGATTTGTATAGCTCATAAGGTGAAGGAGCCTAGGACTGAATTTGGGCAGGGGTTGAATCCATTTGGTCAGTTTAATCCACTAGAAACAAATTGACTGCAACAAACCCTTAAAAACAGGGTCATTTTGGTATGGTGTTGTACGAATGATTTAGGGGTCCTAAACCGGTTCAATCTTGGAGGTTTCCCAAAAGGGTATCAAGATTCTAAGTTAGTTTGTGGGCTTTTTAAGGAGTTTGGGAAGTTAAGGATCAAATTCCCTATTAGGAGTCCTAGTTGGAGGCAAAAAGGCTACAAGGCCAAACAGTGGATTTTGTTGGTGTAAATAAGTATTTACTTATTACACTTTACTTAAGTTTACTTAGGTCAATGCATCATTTTATTATTTATTAGTTTGACACCTAAGAATTTGCGTATTCTTACGAGTTGTCATGTTGACAACAGTAGAGTAAGCAACTCTAATTCAGCACATGGTGTCTACAACATAATTTTACGTGCTACACCTTTGTAGGCTTATCCTCTTATCATCGCACTTACTCCTATGCTTAATGGAGGATAATCCACTCTTGGTGGACATGCGCCTTGTAGTAAGACTTATCAATGTGCTGACTCCTAGACATTGTAGAAGCATTCCAGAGGCCTTTATATTTAGGGACTCCTAGTGTCTATGTACATGACATTACATCAATTCATTTTGATATTGTTATTCTGATCATACTTTGGTCTATTCTATGCTTGTGCTTGAGTTCCTTGATCTTGAGTGATTTTGCCCTAAGGCAAATTCTTACATGGTATTAGAGCTGAGGGAATTTCTCTTCACATAGCCGTTGAAGACCATCTTCTTGCTTCTCCTCTCAGAGGACCTCAACCTAGATCCAGAGTATTGCAGTCATTGGGAGCATCTAGAGCCATAGTGGACCTCGCCATTGTGTCTAGAACATCAATTCGATGAAATTTGACTATAAATTCGCCTACCCTAGGCCATAGTTGAATTTAAGGCAATTTTTTTTACAAACCGGCACCCAAAGGCCCGATTTGCAAATATGGTATGATCGTTTATTAAATCTATTTAATTTATTTTCAGATCAGTATTATTTTCTTTGAAATTTTCGTTTGCATTTTTCTGCAAATTTTCAGATTTTTTTTCGGCATACCAGGCTTGTAGAGAATTATTTTTTGCAGGAATTAGGTGGTGAAATCTCGGCCCCCGCAGGGAATATTCACAGGAAATATTCCTTTTTTATTCTAGCAATTTACACAACAGTCATTCAAATTCTGACTTCCACAACCTTTATCGGCCACGACCACAGCTTAATCTAGCATCAACCAATGATTGAGCCATCCATGACGACATTGCAACACATTTCGTCGGGCTCTTATACATTTTAATCCCTAGTGACTCCTTACTTTTATACAACACGAAAACACCCATGGGGTGCATGTGGGATTAAATCCACTACCTCCCCCCCCTGCCAACTTTTGCTCCAACTACCCGTGCTTTGCAAACCTCCGGTGTGCTCCATCATTAACCACCATTGCCGGCACACTAATTCTCGGCGCTGTGTTTTAGCTTTCTAGGCATTGTGATTGACTTTCTCCCTGCCTTCCACGTGGAGCCTTCCTCTACCATTCGCACCCCTGACGAAACTTTTTTTGGTTGCCTAAGCACATTCTCCTCCACGTTTGCGGACAACTTGGCGCCAACAAAGACTTAGCCTTGTCAGCTGCCACACAAGTAGATATGTGGACCCTACCATGTATGCAACATAGTGGTGATCTAGTAGCCGTACGCCATGTGTCATCGCCACCTTGCAATACCGTACATCTAGTCAGTGCCATACCTTGCCACATCATTGAAGGGCACATTTTTTTGTTGACATCAGCGGTTTACTATGCCTAAATTTGATGACCACCTAATCGTCATTCTCAAGCCAATTTGAACTGCTGTGACAACCATTTGATCGTCAAATTTAACCCAATGTTTTGCTGCCCAGACCTCTTTTCAGATGCAGTTTTGATTTGACAGTCCATCTTTGGAAGGCCATAACTCAGTCATCCGAACTCCAAATCAGGTGTGATTTTTTTGATTTTGGGTAGAATTTCCTAAACTTTTCAGCGGTGCAATTCTTTTCTGGTTTTGGTGCACAGATTTGTCAAAAATTGCATTTTTTGGCTATTGTACCTATCCAATCTTGCATTTTGCAACTTCAAAATGCTTCGTATAGGCTCATCTGGACACATTTTCAAGTTTTTTTTTTTGAAAGTGCTTAAGTTTCATCTACTTTCCAAATCTGCCATTAGATTATAGGCTTGTGTGGACAAAAATATCACTTTTAGAATTAGGTCCTTTTTCCACGTTATATTGCTTTGATTACGTTTCAAAATTGTTGTACATCTGAGCTATAGTGCTTAGTTCCAGATTTGAACTTCAAAAGGCAATTATAAACAACAAAATCAGAAGTCCACTTTGTACATTTTGACAAGTGGCCTATTGTACATGCACTACATATAAAATGCCAAAAACATCTTTTTTTTTTTTGGGGGGGGGGTGTTTTTTGATTGAGTGAATGGGGGGGTGTCTCTTGTGTTCTTGTGTCTCTCTTTTGTGCTCTTTTTCATTTTCTGCATCATGGGTTCCCCTAAAACTCCACTTCTAACTTCACATAATTAAACTACATGGAAAGATATTGTATGGAGTAGATTACTGGAAAAAGGTTTAAATTTGTATATTGATGGTACAATTGTAAAACCCACTGATGCTACAACACTAGTTGATTGAAAAATTAAAGACAATCAGGCTTCAGGAATTATCATGAGTTGTGTTCATAGAGATCTCTTCTTCCACATTTCTAGCTTTAAGGAAGCCAAGCCTGCTTGGGACAAACTTGAAGGACTGTATGGTAAGGTGGATAAGAAAAAGGGATACCAAATGGAGGATGATCTACTTCTCTTGGATCCTAAGAATTTTGACACAATTCAAGATTATATCAACAAAGCCAATGAATTGAGAGCACTACTTAAATATTGTGGTAATCCCATGAAGGATGATCAATTGATTCATCACATCTTGAAGAGGCTACCTTCAGAGTATGCATCTTTTGTTTCGAGTTACAACACTCACAGGTTGACCATGGGAAGTGCTTTCACTAAGCCTACATTTGATGCATTTGCGAAAATGTTGATGTTGGAACAATCCAAGTTGATAGATATGGGAATTCTCAAGTCATCAAAGACAAAAGCATTGGTGGCTAGTAATGAAAACCAATCAAATCAAAGTGGAAGAAGTTCTAACAACAAGAAAAAGCAGTGTAAGCAAAAATCACAATTAAAGACACAACAATCTACCTCCTCACAACAAGGCAATTCTTCTTCCAACAAGAAGGGAAACAATGATTAGAAGGATAAACTATTTTGTGCATATTGCAAGAAACCGAATCATGATGAGCATCATTGCAAGGCTAAAAGAATCAATGAGTTGGAAAACCTACTAAGGAAGAACAAAATCAATGTGCCAAATGCTTCCAAGGATTCAACTCCACCCACTTCAAAGGGAAAAGGGCAAGCACTTATGGCTAGTTCAAGTTCTTCAACGGAATGGATTCTTGACTTAGGTGCCTCATATCACATGCGTTCTTCAAAAGGAGACGTTTCTTCATTGAAGCAATCTAAGGTACCACACATCTTTGTAGGAGATGATACAAAAATGGAAGTTGAAGGGAAAGGTCAAGTTGAGATGGAAAATGGGGAGTTCAAAGAAGTTCTCTATGTTCCCAACCTTAGCTCTAATCTCCTCTCAATCTACCAAATCACTCACTATGGAGATGGCAATAAAGTTGAGTTCCTTCTTGATTAAGTATGGTGCACAATCTTAAAGATGATTCATTGGTTGTAGTGTGTAAAGTCAATCACCACAAAAGACTTTATTCTTTTTCCCACTTTGTGCCTAAGTCTACTTCACATGCATTGTTGACAAAATCTCAATCACAAAGCACATTATGGCATGAGTAGTATGGACATCTTGCTTTTCACTATCTTCATCAACTTTGCTCAAACAATATGGTCAAAGGTCTACCTACAATCAACTTTTCTAAGGGCGAATGTTCAACTCGTTCAATGGATATGCATCTAGAAGAGAAGATTGATAAAGGGAAGTCCTGGAGAGCATCAGTTTTTCTTGAGTTGGTTCACACAGTTCTAGCAGGTCCTTTTGTAGTAACATCAGTTAGCAAGGGTCGCTACATCCTCACTTTCATTAATGACTTTTCATGCTACGCATGGGTCTATTTTCTTGATCACAAGAATGAAGTGTTTGATAAGTTTCTAGCCTTCAAGAGTCATGTTGAAAAGCAATCAAGGAAAGCCATCAAAGTTCTTCGTATAGACAATGAAAGCAGATATGTGAACTCAAGACTTAGATACTTTTGTGAACTTAAGCGTATTAATCTTCAGAATCCAGTAGCATTCAGTCCGCAAAAGATAAGTGTTGTAGAAATGAGGATTACAACTCTTACGTCTATGGCAAGTTGCATGATTCAAACCAAGTCTCTTGATCCATCAATTGAAGTCGAAGCTATAAGCAGTGCCAATCACATACTTAATAGGTCTCCTCATTATGCCTTGGATGGAAAGACTCCTTTTGAGGCATGGTGTGGTAGAAAACTAGTTGTGAAACATTTGAGTTTTTGGTTGTCTAGCATGGGCAAAAATCTCTTCTAGAGATTGCAAGGCACCACCACCAAGGCCTTGTACTTTCATCAGATATGAAGATAGTGTTAAGGCATAAAGACTTATGGATCCTGAGACTCATGAGATCTTTATAGAGAGGACTGTTCACTTTGAGGAAAGTTCACCTAGCTTATCCTCTAATCCTCTCCGTACTTCATACATAGTGGAAACTGATAGTGACAGTAGTGATAGTGATTCAATCGACTTAGATATGTGGGATCCTATTGACAGATACAGGACGATGTCACAACATCAGCACATTCCACATGCATACATTGCTACAGTGATAGGTCCATGTAATTCAACACAATAGGGTACACCTTGTCTCCTAGTTCCAACATCAAGGGATGACTACATTGCTGATTTGGGAGACATCATTGATGATATACATCTTCTCTTTGATGAAGAAGATCCTTCTTTAGTTGTTGCAAGGGCTCACTCTGACCGTCTTGTCCATTCTCCACATGATCAGTCTTACCAAGTTGATATGATTGTGGATCCTTATGTACAACAATTGCAGGAGGTCTCTTTATCATTTGAGGAGACAGTTGGTTCTTTGGAATATGTTCTACATCCATCCTTGCTATATCTGATATTGTCCTTTTCAACAGTCTTGGAAGGGGCACCAGTCATTATCAACACATGGGCAGTTCAGTAGGTTTCAAAGACACCATTCATCATTGGGATTCTTTCTACATGTTGGGGAAGCATCTCATTTGTACCTATGATATTGTTTCTTCCAAAGGGGAGGAACATTATCTAGTAGTCATGGATTATCTTCTACATTGGAGCAGCTATCATTGATCGGCTTTCTACATTTGGGGGGAGGGACTACCTTGTCTCATTTCTTCTACTTCTTCTCTCTTGTGGGGGGGGACCTTTTCCTCTTTGGGATTGTGTTGTTCTCATACTTCTCTATTGTATATACTTGATGTATGTCATAATATCTTGATTACTCCATCCATCCATGCATCTTGTTTTTTCATCTCTCTTTTTGGGGGAGGGTTTTTCCCATGAGATTTTCCTTTTTTCTCTTCTTTAAGAGAGATTGCATTACATTTTGTACATGGGTACCTAACATGGCCTAGTAGCCGAGACCCATCTTGCATTTTCATCCTAGCTTTTGTGAGCTTAAGTGCATTCCCCTAAGTTGCACTTAAGGGGGGGTGTTGGTGTAAATAAGTATTTACTTATTACACTTTACTTAAGTTTACTTAGGTCGATGTATTATTTTATTATTTGTTAGTTTGACTACTCATATGAGTTGTCATTTTGACAACACTAGAGTAAGCAACTCTAATTCCGCACATGGTGTTTACAACACTGGAGTTTGCATAATTAACTGAGTTGCCATGTTGATAGCACAGTTATTTGTACTCTTAATTAAGCACATGGTGTCTACAACATAATTTTACGTGCTACACCTTTGTAGGCTTATCCTCTCATCATTGCACTTACTCTTGTGCTTAATGGAGGATAATCCACCCCTGGTGGACATGTGCCTTGTAGTAAGACTTATCAGTGTGCTAATTCCTAGACATTCTAGAAGCATTCCAGAGGCCTTTATATTTAGGCACTCCTAGTGTGTATGTACATGACATTACATCAATTCATTTTGATATTGTTATTTTGATCATACTTTGGTCTATTCTGTGCTTGTGCTTGAGTTCCTTGATCTTGGGTGATTTTGCCCTAAGGCAAATTCTTACAAATTTGAAGAGATCATTATTGAGTAGAAGCATATGGCTACCAAGAAAACCACAAGAACCTTGGAAAGAGTTAGTATTGAAGCCTTGAATAATCACTTGGTTAGAGAAAGTCCCAATTTCTTGAAACAACAAGTTGGACACCTACAATGCATGGGTGTGTTTGCAAGGGTAGAAGAGTAGATTAAATTAATTCGTGAGGATCAAAGAGTAAGAGGGATAGGAGAGAGGTTATCCCTTGGATTAGGGTGAAGAAAGAGACCCTAGGAAGCTAGGAGAGGGTGGGCCTAGTGTGAACCTAAAGAAAGAGTGAATAGGTCTTGGTGGTTGGATCCTCCCCATCAGTTATTAAGGAAGCCTTCTATCCATGCATAATGGTTAGCAATATTTTGCAGAGGTGAACAAGAAATTGCCCTAATGAGTTCTAACAGGTGTTTTGAATCCTTGACTTGGTAGAGAGATCGTAAAGATAGAGGGAGTAGGAGTGCATACTCCTTGGTTTGGGGTTAAGAAGATAACCCTATAAGGCTTAGAAAGAAGCCTTAAGAATTGAGTCTAAGTGACTAAAGAAGTCAGTGAGGATCTCACTATCATATTGGGGTAAAACAAGGCTTCCCTCTCTCACCCACTCTATTTGGCTTGTTTATTGATAAACTTAAAGAATGAATAAATACAATCATGGGGAAGGGAGTCCATCTTGCTAGGTGTATGGCAAAGTTAAATCTTTATGCCAATGATGTCATTCTCATTGCACATACAACCAAGGATTTGAGAGAACACTTGAGGGCATTAGAGAGTTCGCCAAGAAGTTGGGATGCAAGTCAACATTAACAAGACTAAGATCACGATTCTCTCCTTAGAAAAGAAGTAGCAAGTTAACTTCCTATTTCAAGGAAATTGTAATATTCATGAATGATATTTTAAAAAATTTTCTTCAATTAAATTTCCACAATTATAAAACACAATTCATGCAATAACGACCAAAAAATACCAAAAAAAATCAACAACATTAACCAATTAATAACCAACAAAAACTCTACAAATTGTTATTGCATTATAAACCAACAATACAATAAGTATCCAATCGTAAAAACAGTGATAAGAGTTAGACCGGATAACCTAAAAAGAACATGAAAAGCAATTGTGAATTCTGTCGTGAATTCACCACAACAAATGAATCGGGGCTACGTCCAATCCACTCGAAAGAACCCGAGAATTTGTGTCCTCAGATTCTAGAAGAAGTTGAAGCTTCATAATTTCTCCAAGACAAATCTCAAACCAAATCAATATCCAAGCATGCCGAAAATGAATTCCTCATCCTTCTTTTATGCTCAAAACGGTGACCCTTTAGTTCCCTTTTGTTGTCCTGCATTTTTCCTCTTGTCACCTTTAACCCACTTTATAATATCAATTTGACCCATTTAATAAATTTGCATTAAGCTCCCTTAAGCCAAAATTAATATTTTATGATTTTGTCTTCAAAACTCCTAATTTCCCAAAAAGGGAACATTACAAGTACTTCGTCCTCGAGATTGCTTGTCCTCAAACAATCATGAGTCCACAATCTAATACCAGTGCCCCATATCAATCTCAAGGAAGATGCTGCACCAAGCCACTACACTACTTTGATATAAAGAATGTCCAAAACTATGAAGTCGCTCATCAATTCCCCACATCTGCAATGCACCAAACATGCTAATACCAAGATCTTGCATCACTACATGTGCACAATCTATCAAATCAACCAGCCATGCGCTGCTATCATATGTGAGAAAATCCTCAATCCAATTGAGATCCTCACTCCAACTGAGATCACAAGCATTGCTAGAGTCAAATAAAGATGGGAATTCTGCATTGCACCAACCAACTCCTTGAAATAATACTGACCATGTGGTTGATCCTCCTAGGTCCCATGAACAAAAAGGCCATCCACCTTCCCAATTGCCTAAAATATCATGTCCCTCCATACTAGAATTTAGTAGAATGCCCAAATATCCAACTGCCACAACACTACTCTCCTAACATGTATGTCAAAATTGTAACTGTACTTTAGAAGAAAATTGGATATGGCTTCCTCCTTCATGAAGGAAAGTGCAACAACCCAAGTGCTATCATCATACTCAACATCTGTAAAAATAGAGTAACTGTATGCACTACATAAATGAGGAGAAGAATTAATCAATATATGACCATCATCATTGTCCTCTCTCTCCCTATATACTCGGCCAAACTGTTAACCAAGTTACTATCGAAGACTGATTTGTAATCAACATTATGCCCCTCTGTCAAATGTAATAAATCAGTCACCCCCTGGCTGCAATTAGTATCAATCTATGACTTTTGATCAATATCAAAAGGTGTTTCATCATCAAACTCAAAAAGTGGATTCTCCAATATCCAATTAGCATCCATCTCAAAGAGTAAATTACAATGCTTCACCCAATCAACATACAATTGGCTGAAAGTATTAAGCTGTGTAGTCAACTGCTGGCTTGGCTGCCCATCATCATAAGAATAAATATCCTCATGCTTACCTCCATCGCAGCTATGCAAAAATCTGATCCAAAAGATGTTTCATCGATCCTATAGTCATCATCCAACGAACATGAAGTCACAATGCATGGAGACTCCATCAAATTTCCAGGTGGTTGATCCATCAGTGTGTCTTTTTCAGCCTTGTGGTCCCTAATAATACCATCAGTTTCATCCCTGTAAAGCTACCCATATGACTGAGTTTTGTCTTTCTTTTATCTGCCTCTATAGGATGAAACAAATCTTCTTCCCTTTTTCCTCAACCTTGCTCCTTGTTAAGAATGATTTCAATTTTTGCTCACATTGTTTGATGACATTGGTAACCATACTACAAACATTCGAAGAAGCAATGTGTTTGTTTCATATCAGCCAATATGGTGTGAGATTTTTTTGAATCACCATCACTCTCTTCAATTATCAAAGACATAATGGATTGCATAAATGATAGGACATCTCTTTTGTGGCCCCTTTTAATAGCAATCAAGAACTGATGAAACATATCATGAATTAAATCTTCACAACCGAGATCCAACATAATCACACAAGCATGAAGTGTTGCTACTCTTTATAACATACTGTCTTACCAAAGAATGGATTATGGATATCACTCAATAAGAAAAAGTTTTCTACAGTCAACTAGAATACTTCTTTCATCACTACCTTGTTGTATGGATCATGTGGCGCTATTATCCTCACAGCATGAACAATGCACTGAGTGACTGCAAGTCTTACCTCCCTCTCAGGACAGCTTAACAATGCTGGCTTAGCCAAATGAATCACAACAAGAAGGATGTTCACTTGTTTACTCTTAAAACCTAGCCGTTCTATCGTGGATAAACAACTCTCAATTGCATCCAAATTGTGAACTAATTCATATTTTGATTGAGGTAAACATGCCAATTTCTTTTCTATATTATAGAGTTTTCCTTCAAGAATTTGTTCCATGTCCTGGGCAATAAACTTTGGTAGCTGCCCAAACATATGCTGTCTTGAAATATTGTTTGCCAATTCTTCCCAAATTGAACACCGTGTAGAGAATCTATGCTATGACTACAATGTTACTCTTTGTTTCACAGAACTTGTTGTATTTACGTGGTTGTTGTAAATCTGTACCACTATAACAGGCCACCCCTTTTGGACCATGAAAAATTTATGAATTTATATTTCCCTCCTTTTTGTAACTTACTAATGAAGAGTGTGTTTGACAAACATGATTTCTTTGCATAGAGTTAAGAATTTTTAGTATTTCAATTCAGTAAGAAAAAGACTCAAAGGATCCAACATTACATTCCAATGTTCTAATAATTAGTCTAAACATGTTTACTTTGATAACATGAAACTAGTAAGAGATCTCGATCTTGAATATCCCTTTACAAAGCAATTTTGATAGTTCACAAAATTCTTTAAAAACTAGATTAAAATCTCACCTATCTTTTCATAATCTTGCACTATTAATAACGTTAGATGTCTTGTAGCTGACCACAAAGTAGCAATTTCGAAAGACCAAACACCTTAACTGTTCGTACTAGAATGTCATGGATGTCAGAGGAGACAACATGCATTTTCCCCCGATTTCCAATGTGGTTTGGTTTAACCTGAACTCCAAAAACTTCAACAAATATTTTGGTTATTGCTTACACTTCCAGGGCTAGATTGTCGTCCCAACTGGTGTTATTCCCTTAATTGAGACAAGTTTACACAACAAGTATTAATTCTTCATTGCAGGTATCAATGAAGTTGTATCCTTCTGTTACTGATAACATTTTGCAAAGTTTAATTCTGCATTCATCACATTCACATGGGAAAGATGCAAATTCAAACAATGCTATTTAAATCAACAGTTGGTCACAAGACAGTTAAAGTTAGCACTCTGTCGTAATATGATCACCCAACCTGTATAGTTTTCAGCACACAACAATATTTCTGTAGTGTTAACTCATCTCAAGCCCAAACAACTTGACTGTCGCCTTCTCACATTGGATGTCAAAGGACTTTATAATATGTTTGATATGAGCTATGATCCTTAGAGAGCCAATGTCTTTTAGGAGTTTTTTGGAGCTTCTTAGCAGCACCAATGCTTCCCCACATTCACATCACCTGTACAAACTCACATACAACAACTCTCTTTCCAACAACTCACCATAGTCACCTAGATTCATAAATCACAATGTTGCCAAAATTCTTTTCTTTAGTGCTACTATGAGCAAATGGTTCAGTTAGTGTGAGTAAACACCCAACTTTTGAAGATAAAATTCATGACAACCAAAATGACTTTTTGATAGAAATGTCCAGAACTAAGAGAATAGCCATTATTAACCACTGACAATTATTGTCACTCGAGAATTGCAGAGATAGTCCTTATGTTACACAATTTTTTCTTTAGAGTAGTCAATGAGTGTCACGGTCAACTCTCAAAATTGTGAGAACCACAGAAAAACATGGTAATTCTTCAAGACTTCCATTATTTCCACAAACACCATAAAAACATGGAATATGATAGATTTGATGTGCTCTGAACTTTTCAGCAAAGTTGTATACCTCGTGATGATAGAGAGCCAAACTCCTGAATTAAAACGACAAGATTCATGTAACGCCAGTCACGGTACTATGAAAAACAACAAAAGTAGGAATCTTGGATTAAGAACGTTTTCCCAAATGAATATCTAAGCGATGTCGCCTTCTACCTCAAAAATACCGCTCAAGATGCTTGTAGAGTGGGCTTTCCTTGACCATGATAACAATAATTTTTAATTTCCCTTTGATATTAATGCCAAAAGAATATTAAATATGGAGGGTCCGAACTACAATCTTATTATGAAAATTAGACCTTTAAATGGCCAAGTTATTAAGCACGATCAGGGGTATAGGCAAATAAATGATATGTCACCAAAAGATAAAATCTCAAAAAATATTTTTGTCAAACATTAGGAATGGCTTATATAAAAAATCCCATTATTTTATTTCCAACTTATAATATTGTTGTGCAGAAACCATGAAATCATAATCTTATGCAGTCAATGAAAGTCGGCCCAAAGTTGACAAAAACTAGAGTGTAGCCTTTTACCTATTCAATTTGGCACCCAGACTCCATTCACAACAATAACGATTGAAATTTTCAAATTATATTAAATATTTTCCAAGCAATAGTTTCTAGCTGATAATGCCCCATGACCAGAAACTATAGTTAATTGCAAGTTTTGAATCAAATCGTTTGCAAGGAACAACTCTAATACATTTTGATAACACTTCTTCGGGGAAGCTGTAGATGTATGAAATCTTCACCGTACAAAACCAACGGAGTTCTATTTAACAAATTTGTTAAAGTAGCAAGATATCAATCTGAATGTAATTTCCTTACTCAATCTCTACACAAGTGTAGACTCCCTTTTAAATCTACCCCTTTGAAGAACCATCGTATATCATATTTCACCACATGAACCCATAAATCATTCTGTGATCAATAAAACTCAAATAAACTCTTTACATTATATCCTTAGAGAAAACTTCTTCAAATATGTATTTCTTTATTCATAGAACCTCACAGGCTGGTTGGAAAACCAGCTCTGATACCACTGTAATATCTTAGCATGATATTCTTTTCAATTTTGTAATAACCTTGCTTGGTTATAGCTTCACAAACTCTAATTTTCTTCATTATTTAATCGTTTGACATTTCATCAAACACTTTGCAGGTGATCTCAATAACACTAAAATAAATTAGAACCAATTCTGCTGCTTAGCTGATGGATTGCAAATGTGTACATCCTTTTTTGTGTTTAGCACTTTGAATTTTAGATAACAATGATAATGGAAAATTGTGCAATGTAAAAAAATTATTGTAATAAATATCAAACTCTTTTAAAACCAATTTTGATTTCCTTGCATAAATTTCAATTCTATGATTGTGATTACATAAATTAAACACTAATAGCAACATGCACAAATGTGGCCCTCAAAAACTTAAATACAAACTTCAAAACACCAATTGCAGACGCAATTACCGATTCGCGGCCCAATTATAAACTGCCAGGCAGAGCTGGGCAACAATACCCCAGAACTTAGCAGTGATAACCTTTGATTCAACCTCCAAACTCTAAACTCCAATACTAGAACAAATCACAGGTTATATGCAATGACTGTTGTGCCTCTAATCTGTCACATGGGGCTTGAAAATGACCATGGCAAACCAAGTAAATGCCAAACATTGCCACAATGTAAATCAACTGCCTGTAGAAAACTCGCGTGAGTCTCAGAATCAAAATGTAGGGATGCCAAATTAGATCAAACTCCTCACAAATCAGTCCAACACAATAAACTCCAGCCAATAAATCTCCTTAGACACAGCTGCTACAGTAGGAGAATGATAAATTGTATGCTTCAACACAATTTGCAAGAGTAATTATCAGAATAACCCTTATACTTTAGCAAGAGCACGCAATTCAGAAAACTCAAAAAAAGCCACAAAGGCAACAAAAGTAAATAAATATTTAATTCAATGCCTTTCTCATTAAATGACTTCATATTTATAATCTCCAAAATGGCACAAGTTTCCCAAATGAACTTCACTTATGAAGCTTCCTTCACAGAACATTAAAATATAATAAAGTGCTATTATAATATAATTTATTAATTGCTTTTGGCTCCAAAAATGACCTTTTCCACCATAACATAATATTCCGACACACAAGGCCACTGTTTCTTGTGCCCACAATTTAAAACTTTTCGTCCTAGTTCCAACAAGCTATGATACTGAGGTGACTAACATACAATGCCAACAAAAATAGCAACCTCAACATATTTAGATGAATAATAATAATAATTCACCCGTCTCGCGAAAACTGTTGAAGAAGCATCAAAATTGAAATTTGACAACAACAAAGGATCCAATGAAGAAAGATGATGAATGAACATGACGAGTGACTTACTATAAATAGATGTTCCCTCCAAGATCCTTGGAGCTCAAACCGGAAGCCCAAATAAAAAAACTGAGAGCATCACTCAACTCCTTTAACTCAACTGAGTTCATCAGAACCAATAGTTTGGCTTATTATAAAAAGTAAGTCTCTCAAACGGAGCAAAAACACACCATAGGCAGCTGAAAAGCCTATAACCTCAAAATTGAGACCCTCAAATCCCACTATCAGCTCACAAGGGTCGCGATGGTGAAATGACCAAGCCAACTATAGGAACCTGCTAAAAATTGGGACCTTACAGTCCTCCCTCCCTAAGATTGTTTGTCCCTAAGCGATGCTGAAGCAAAATGAAAATCATAGTCCACATAGATCCCAAGGGTAGAATTGCGTACTATCCCTAATGTGTACAAGCAACTTCTGTAGCACCACCACCCAAATAACTAATATCAATGACATAAACATATGAAAACCGATTGTAGGCATTGATGGCGGTAACAACTCATCGGAACTCAGCCCAACTTAAATACCAATTCTATCCACACTCGAGTCCCCACAAAATTGATACTCACACCCAACTACACTGTGGAGATGACAATGACCATATGTACCTGAATCACTATCACCAAGTCCAACCTCTAAACAATTGTCCTCGATGTGTGGATATCGCAAGTGGTCTAACTTGCAATTGTCAATCCCATTTGCAAAAGATGGTGCTAACCCATCCCATAATGGATGTTATGAAATAGGAGCCAACCAACGTGAAGCCAAATCCTATACCTGTGGGTTAAAAGAAAAGCGATGACCACTCATAGTATAATGCTGATAAAAAATCCCAGTCTCTGTCAAGGGCTCATCGATAACAAAGTGTGAATCAGAAGATGGCTTCAATCTCCAGACTCTGAACTACCAGTTGGGTAGAATGCTTGCAATCCTCTCAGAAAACCCAACTTCAAAATCCCTGTAGGGAAGCATAGTAGACAAAGTCTCTACAATTCCTACCCACCAACCTTCGAATGGCATGAGCCTCGGATGAGAGTACCCTCAAACACTCTGTGTAAATCCTCTCGCACATCTGAACTCTCCAAAAGATACTCTATAAAAGACTCTATGCAGTAGAAATTATATGTGGAAATGTCAACTTCCTCCCTTGCGAACCACAACTGATGCCTCTAAAAATGTGGCACTGTCAACTGTCCAATGCTACCAACTGTATGAGATGAAGAAATAGATTCGCTTCTAGTAGAAAGAAGCAAATCATCATGAGAGTTCATCTCCACTAACACACTTACCTCTTCTGTACCTACTGCACCCATATCTTGGACTGATGTGTCAGCCACATCATCACGTCCCTGATCCCTATGGAAGAAAACTCACCACTAACCACAATCTGCAACTAAACAAGGTCTAGGATTGGTGTTGATTGCACATGCTCCAACTCCACTGTAACTTCGTCCAACTGTGACTGTGACTCCTGAAGAGCCAACTCAATACATTGAAAAGACTTTGAAGTCACCTCAAGCTCATGGGTGATCTCAACAACCTCCTTTTTCTCTAACAATGTCTCATAATAGGTGTTAACCCATTCCACAAGGTAATCCCTGTCAACAACTAGCTGGGAATAGTTGTCCTTCAAGACCCTAACAGCCTCTCAAAGTGCATGAATCTCTGCTAGAGAAAGAGTACTATCACCATTCTCATCAGACATAGAAGCACCCTAGCTAGATATAGCTAGCATATGATGGATAGCATCTAAATGCTCAAGAGCTGAAGAAATGTCACTATCACTCACCTTCAGCTAATTGGTCACATGATGCCTCTGTAACCCCTGCCTTCTATACCAGCTCTTTATCTCACTAACTGCACTATTATAGGAAACTCAACTTGAACTGCCCACCACAAGATCGCTCACCACACGTGTGCTATCGTCCTTGCACACCTTTACATCCAAGATACAAATACTAGGTACCTCATCCAACTCATGTGAAGAAGTGGAAGCTCTAGCTATATCAATCTCTTTGCATGGCTCTACTTCCTCCTAGATAGAAAGTCCCTGTAAATCCTAATACTAGGACCCCTCCAAAACCTTCTCAAAGTCATCACCCAATATTGGACAAGCAATATCATACCTGGTTGAACTCATTACATCATCCAAAAAATCATCAGAGGTGTCCATACTCTCTATATCTACATCACCTAACAGATGCTCAACTCCCATCACCTGACTTTGCACAAATAACTCAATGTCAAATTGTGAATCAATAATGCTAGAGCATGAACCAACACCCACTGACTCTTCTATAACACCCAAATCACTAACATCACAATTGAGTGACTCCATACATGCATTGGTTCCATTTGAGGAAGCAACAACCTCTTGTACTGGAGCAACACTACAATAACTGACATATAAATCTCTAATAAAAATTCCCTCATCGAGAAAGCTTGAAGTATCAGTGGTAACCAACATATCAACTATCTCTGCACTAACTACAGTAACAACTCTAAGAGCCTCAACTTGCTGAAGCTTAGTGCCACTATCCTTCGTTGCCACTGACATAACCACTTGTCCTTGTGAAATAAGTTCATCATCAACATTGCGGATAGGACTAGTAGGTGTCATACTAAATATAAGTACTATCCTTCATTGCCACTGACATAACCACTTGTCCTTGTGAAATAAGTTCATCATCAACATTGCGGATAGGACTAGTAGGTGTCATACTAAATATAAGTACATCTTCATCATGGACACCTGTCGAGGAAAACTCAAGCCTCCTTCCTGCCAACCTTCTAAAGGCGGAAACCATATACCTTGCTCCCCTCTCAACCGTCTCTAGATTTGACAAGCTCTTTGCCATCCTCTGCTAATGAAGCTTAAGTTCCTCTATACTCTTTCTCAAGGAATTTAGTTTCTTGCTATCTTGCTCACTACTCCGCCAACTCCCGAAACTACTAGGCCTCTTGTGTCTGTCCATAACTGGAAACAACAAGACTGTTGATCACTCCAATCACAACTGCAGATCAAAAATAAGAAAGAATTTCCTACCCCAAAGGATGATAGTTAACCGCTTTGATACCACTGTAATAACCATGTTTGGTTAAAGTTTCACAAACTCTAATTCTCTTGATTATTTAATTGTTTGACATTTTGTGTCAAACACTTTGCAGGCGATCTCAATAACACTAAAATAAGTCAGAACCAACTCTACCACTTACCTGATGGAATGCAAATGTATACGTCCTTTTTTGTGTTTAGCACTTTGAATTTTAGATAATAATGATAATGGAAAATTATGCAATGTAAAGAATTTATTGTAGTAAATATCAAACTCTTTTTAAACCAATTCTGATTTCCTTGCACAAATTTCAATTCTATAATTGTGATTACATAAATTAAACACTAATAGCATTTGGAACCTGTGTGTATAGTTTTGCTGATTAACATAACCATCTAGATCTCAGTCAATAATGAAATCAGCTCTCTTTTAGTAATTGACCAAAGTAACAAGAATCAGAATCGGCAAGGCCGAATCAAATCGTGAATTGGCCATGAATCGCCCATGAATCAACAATGAATTGGCAAATTTGAAAAAACCCTTTAAATTTAGAGATTTTAACAATTTAAAACGTATTTCATGCACCCTTTATTGAATATAACTTAAACACACTATAACATCATCAAATAGAAGTTAAAACTTAACATACATAAACATGGAAGTTTGGAACATAAAATCCATCACATACATAACTATGTTATGTAAAATGTAAATTGTAGGCTAGCTGAAGTAAATAGAAATCAAATGATCATAATAATTCAAATCATAGAATGTATGTAAGATGAATATCCATAAGACATCAAATCATAATGTATCTAAGAATCTAAGATGAAGATCCATGAAAATTTGAAACATATGTCTATCAGTGATTCAGTATCAATATCTGTAAACAAAATATAAAAACAAGGCTCTAGCTCAAGCCTCATAGTCATCATCATCCTCAACATCATCCTCAAGCTCGACTGCAGCCTCAGCCTCAGCCTCAGCCTTAGCCTCTGAGTATCCAGTCTGCCTGCTAGAAAGGCATCTAATGTAGGTCTTAGAGGACCGCTGAGCCATATCCCCCACTTGTAAGATAGGCTCATGAACAACATTGCTAGGGCCTATTTTGTGCATGCGCGTGTGCGTCTACCAATGCCTGAACATGCTCTAGTTGCCTCAGCCTCTATATCCACCCGGTCAACCCATGCACAGTCTTCCTCAGTGAAGATTGGATCCACAACCTTTGTGAGCCACTCTGATTCTAGATCAATCTCCTCCAGAATGATTGGAGAGGAGTCAGCGCCCAAAATCTGTCTAATCCTAAGACGAAGGTTGTAATGAACAAAGACAAGATCATTCAACCTTTGCACTGCCAACCTATTTCTCCTCTTCGAGTGGATGTGCTCAAACATGGACCAACTGCACTCACATTTAGAAGTGCTGCTTGGCTGACTCAGAATACAAATGGCAATTTTTTGAAGTTTTGGGGCTGTGGCCCCAAACATTTGCCACCATCTATCTGAAATAAGGGAAAATAAAAGCAATTAGTCTCATTTACAAATTACAACTCTAAAATTACATAATCAACAATTAAAATTTAAAATGCACAACTTAGAGCTACAAGTCATAAACTTTAAGTTTAGAATCTATATTCATGAACATTGACTATATTATTTAATTTTTACTTGGCTGTATTGTTGCCTGAGCATCTATGGCCATCCTGCCAGAGAAAAGTGGCCCTTTTTATTATTGAACTTGTCGAGCTCAATAATTGCAACAGCGCTATCCTCATCACTACTCAACCTCTGGATCACTATATATAAGCTAGTAAGAACCTCCTCATCCGCCTTGAAGTCAGGACGGAAATGAAATGTTGGATTCAAAAAGTAAGTTGTTGCATGGATAGGTCCGTGGAGCTGATTCTGCCATCTCTTATCAATGATATCCCAAATAGGGGCATACTTCTCCTGCACTCCTGCATACTGGGCTCTAATGGCCTCCTTGGCCCTATCCATGCCCTCATATATGTAGCCGGAGAGATACAAGGGGCTCAGTGACCTACATATAAAGTAAAACAAAAATTTGAGTTAAAACTTAAATATAAAATAATATAACTTAAAGTAAAACTAAATCATTAAACAATTAGCATAGTAAATTGTAAAATACTAAATGTTAAATTGCAATAAATTTACATCAAAGATTTCTCTAGTAGGTTTTCAAAAACCATCATCATCAAATATGCAATCCATCACATCTACCCCTGTAGTGGTCGTAGCATAGGAAGATGAAATCCACTCTCGCCCAACAAACATGCTCCTCAAATCGTCCCTTGATGTCAACAAAGATTGCAGGGTGATGAAATTCGAGGCAAATCTTGTAATGTTTGGACGAGCTAACTCCTTTCCCCTGCGTACTTCCTCATTGTGCTAAGGACAAATGAATGATTATAAATAAACTTGCATATGTTTTTTGCCCTTTCCACACATGACTTGACCCACTCAAGTTTGCCAATTTCCTTTAACATGAGGTCAATGCAGTGTGCCGCACAAGGGGACCAAAATATGGTGGGGTGCCTCTCCATCAAAAGTTTACCTACAACAATTTTAAGTTAATTAGAAATTCAAATTTCAAACATGTTAGAACTTAGGAAACTTAGAATTAGAAAAAGTTCAAAATTCAAATAAATTTATTTTCAAAATTTGAAAAGTTAAAAGTTTACCTGCAGCAACATAACTTGCTGCTTTATCTGTCACCACCTGCACCACATGTTGTTCCCCCACCTTTGCTATGAATTTCTCCATAACCTCATATAAGTATGTGGTGTTTTATGCATGAGCGGAAGCATCAATGGATTTGACGAACATGGTATATCCTACAAGTAACAAAACAACGAATTATAATGTTAAATGGATCATCAACAAATTAGCAATCAACAAATCAAAATTTGAAATAGTCAATCACGATTCAAAATTATGTATGTAGGAAAGTAGAATGATCAATCACCTCCACAGGATACAAGAAAATTGAGGAGTGTTCTTCCCCTACTACTTATCCAACCATCAGTCATGATGGTGCAACCTTTTTCGATCCACTCCTTTTAGTTCTCCTCAAGCTCAACCCTCATATCCTCTACCATTTCATCCAAGAGGTATCCACTCAACTTAGCCTCAGTTGGGGCTTTAAACCCCGGACCACAAATAGCAACTGCATCTATCATGTTCTGCCAATAAGGAGCCATGTCACAAATAGATAATGATATTGATTAGAAATTTAGATGTCAAAAACTCAAATCATAAAACAAGTAGATATAATTAAAGTTTTACTTTTACTTTTAATTTTAACTTTAAAGAAAACAAAGAAAAAAGAATCAATTACCTGGCTGCAACAAATGGAACGTTGCAAAAATACCAAAATTTGTAAATCTCTTTTTTGGCAGCATCATGAATCTCCTTTTTCAAACCCATGCCCTCAAGCATGGGTTGGGAGCCAAGAGTAGTGCGGGGCACAAAGTAACTATCCATTCTGTTTTTCCGCACTCTAGGCCGCAATAGGTTGGTGTTGGACTCTGTCTCAGTATAAGACCGACTAGCACTAGCACTAGCATGAGCACTAGAAGTAGGACAAAAATGAGGCCTGAAAGAACCCTCTCCAACACAACCTACGGATGCAAAAGCTGATGCAGATGCAGATGTAGATGTGATTGCGGATGCAGGAACATGGGAGCCAATACCCCATTAACCCTTCAAGTTGCATTTTCTTATTTAATTTGTCTTGTTCAATTTTTTCTAATGCCACTAAACAAGTGCGTTTGCCTCAGTTGTTTGTTGAGTGCAAATTGTAACATCATGTCCAGGTATAGCAGCAATGTGGCATTTCTATAAATACCTCCAGAATTTATTTTTTCTTTACAAAATATACATTTTGTTTGAAGTTTGGTTCTTCCAGGAAACTCTTTGTTATATTTCCAACATTCATCTTTTTTAGCCATTGCGGAAAATGAAAGCAAAGGGCTGCTGCAATAAAAAAATTCACGTAAAATATCAAAGTTTGAAACTAATAAACAAAAGCTACAAAAAAAAAAAACCCTAGTTTGCAATTAGTAAAACTAAAAAAATTTAACAAAAAATGCATAATACACTAACATGCAAAAAAAAAAATCAGCACTTACCTCTTGCAAATGAGTTGAGAAGTGTTGATATTGACTCCTTGATGCTTCCAATGCAATTTATGGCCTCCCCAGATGGACTTCTGATTTCTTTGGTGCTCTTCCTTCTTGTCGGTTGGAAACCTATGGTTTTTCTTTTCTCTTCTTCTCTCTCACTTTTCCTCTCTTCTATTCATGCTTAACAGTTAGAAGGCCCTTTAGGGTTATAAAAAAGAGGAAAGACAGAAAAGAAATGAAATAAAACATGTATTTTAAAAAAAAAAATTCAATGCAACCTTTTGGCTGTTGCAGCCAATGCACGATTGTGATTCATGTGATTTTTGGCATGCCGATTCAGGCAATTCATGCCAAAAAATTGCTGTCAGCGATTCAAGATTACAAAAAACTTGGCATTGATGAATCTTATTGTGATTCATGCAATTTTGGCAATTTTCGGAACTATGTAATTCGTAGCCTCCAGAATATAATGGAATTTTAGTATGCGCAGGTGTGGCCCTCAGAAACTTAAATGCATCTTCAAAACACCAACTGCAGACCCAATTACTGATTGGCGGCCCAATTATAAATTGCTGGGCAAAGCTGGGCAATAATACCCCTAAGCTTAGCAACAATAACCTTTGATTGAATCCCCAAATTCCAAATGCCAATACCAAACCAAATCACAAGTTATATGCAATATTGTTGTGCCTCTAAACTGCCACGGGGGGCTTGGAAATGACCATGGCAAACCAAGTAAATGCCAAACATTGCCATAATGTGAATCAACTACTTGTAGGAAACTCGCATGAGTCTTAGAATCAAAATGCAAGGATGCTGAATTAGATCAAACTCCTCACAAATCAGTCCAGCATAATAAACTCCAGCCAACAAATCTCCTTAGACAAAGTTGCTACAATAGGAGAGTGGAGAATTGTATACTTTAGCACAATTTGGAAGAGTAATTCTCACAATAACCCTTATACTTCAGCAAGGGCACACAATTTAAAAAATTTAGAAAAAGCTACAAAGGCAACAAAAGAAAATAAATATTCAATTCGATGTTTCCCATAAGATGACCTCATATTTATAATCTCCAAAATTGCACAAGTTTCCCAAATGAACTTCACTTATGAAATTTCCTTCACACAACATTAAAATATAATAAAGTGCTATTTTAATATAATTCATTAATTGCTTTTGGCTTCAAAAATGATCTTTTCCACCATAACATATTATTTTGACACACAAGGCCATTATTTCTTATGCCCATGATTTAAAACTTTTCCTCCCGATTCCAACGAGCTATGATACTAAGGTGACCAACATACAATGCCAACAAAAATAGAAACCTCAGCATATTTAGATGAATAATAATAATAATAATTCACCTGTCTCGCGAAAACAACTAAAAAAGCATCAAAATTGAAAGCTGACAACACCAAAGTGATTTTGATGAAAGACGATGAGTAGGGTGACTTACTTTAAATAGATATTCCCTCCAAAATTCTTGGAGCCCAAACTAGAAGCTTTAAATAAAAACTGAGAGCATCACTCAACTCCTCTAACTCAATTGAGCTCATTGGAACCAACATTTTGACTTACTATAAATGGTAAGTCCCTCAATTAGAGCCAAAACACACCATAGGCTACTGGAAAGCCTATAACCCCAAAAATGACATCCTCAAATCCAATTGTCAGCTCATGAGGGCCACTATGGTGAACTAACCAAGCCAACTGCAAGAACTTGCTAAAAATGGGGATGTTACAAATTTTCCCTCAATTAAATTTCCAATATTATAAACCAAAAATCATGCAATAATGACCAACAACTACCAGTAAATACCAACAACATTAACCAATTAATAACCAACAAAAAATCTATTGCATTATAAACCAACAATACAACAAGTATCCAATCGTAAAAACAGTGATAACATTCCGATTGGATAACCAAAAAAGAACCCTCAAAACAACCATGAATTCAATTGCAAATTCACCACAGTAGATGAATCAGGGCTACGTCCAATCCACCAAAAAGAACCTAAGGGTTTGCATCCTCGGATCCCTGAAAGAAGCTGAAGCTTCCTAAGTTATTCAAGAGAAATCTCAAACCAAATCAAGTATCCAAGCATGTTGAAAATGAACTCCTCATCCTTCTTTTATGATCAAAACGGTGACCCTTCAGTATCCTTCTCCTGTCCTTTTGTATTTTTCCTTCTTGTCACCTTTAACCACTTTATAATATCGATTTAACCCATTTAATAAATTTGCATTAAGCATCATTAAGCCAAAATTAATATTTTATGATTTTGTCTTCAAAATTCCTAATGTCCCAAAAAGGGGACACTATAGAAATATGTTTGAGATTGTAGAGGAATATAAATACATAGGAATTGACCTTCGCAACAAGCTCAATTAAGAGACTTGTAGAACCAAATGGATGCAAGGGGGATGGAGAGCTTTTTGTGCTGCAAAACAAGCGTAGACAAGCGAAATTATGGGATCCAATAAGACCCTCGTTCGCTTGTTGATAACTATAAAAATATTTATAGATCAGTCAATTGAGTACAAGATTGAATATGAGCAGCCTCTTTTTTGTTCTATGATTTTATAGTTGCTACTCGGAACCTCCTCATTGACCTTAAAATTTTAATGAAATTAGAAACTACATTTTATAAATAATTCCATGTAAGACTATAAAGATTATGGTACTATTTTCAATCAATGATAACCCATATGGGACTAATGCTCCTCGAGCCTAGCCTTAGATGGATCAGATATTTTTCTTTAATCCTATACGCTAAGTCACAAGCTTCGAGTTCAAGTTCAAGTTCGACAACAATGAAGTTCGACAAGTCAAAAAAATCGAAAAAAATTTGACACTAAATTTGCCTTATGTAATTCGAAAAAAATATAAATATATGCTAATTATTGTTATATGTTTATGAATTTCATGCAAAGAGCTATTCAATTCAAACCTATAAAGCAATCATAATAAACAAAATAATATAATAAATAAATTGATTGATAATAATAAATAAACATAATTTATTACTCTCTTGCAGTTTATAAACTAAAAATTAAATAATAGATACATAATGAAAATAAAAATAATAATATTTACAATTTACGAAAAATAAATTTAATATTTAAAAATAAGTTTGGAAATTTTTATTTTAATATAAACAAGTACGATTTTATAGCTAGAAAACAAAATATATATCAAAATTATATCATAATAAAATTTATTTTAATATATTAATATTGAAAAAGAAATTCAACTAACCGTAATATGAATTAAAATTAAGTTTAAAATTAAAATAAGAAAATGTACCAAAACATAACAAAAGTCATATTATAAAGTTTAATAAATTTGAACAGATGAACAAGCAAAATCACGATAGTTTCAGTCTTGCATTGCCGCGTATGTCATCAGGAAATCCCAACAATATTTGGCAGATAAATCTGGAGATGAATGACTACAAACTTCCATAGTTGCAATCTCATTCGCTGCTAACATTTAGACAATTGTCCAAAAAAATGTGTCGCCCTTAGAAAGATTTCAGCCCTAGCCGCTGATGATTGATGTAGTCCATTACAGATGCATTTATTAAAAAAATATTATCTGAAAAACCTAAAAAATGACTCTTAGCCTGTAACACTTCCCTTTCTGTATGAAGTTTTGGGCAAATTGTTATGTTTTTAATATATTTTTTTATGAGTTCGCCGAATTTCAAATCTGAAGCCGAAGATTCGGCGAGCCCTGTGACTTAGCCTATACATGCCTTTATACAAAACCAATTATAGGTTTTTCACAATCAGCAATATGAAACAGGACAACCAAAGGCTTTAGAACTAGAGTTAAATTATGTTCTACCAAGTTTCTAGTACTAGTACGACAAGGGACATGTTTTTGGCACAGGGACACTTCTGGGCCATTTTGTAGGGGACAACTTTAAAAAAAATGGATGTTTAAAAAAATATAGAGAAATTTCAAATATGCGTATCTTAACATTGATAAAGAATTTGTCATGGATATTGTAGAAGCTTAATACATTTAGAAGGATTTGGAAAAGTGTCATCACTATGGAAACTTTCATTATCAATGTGCATGCATTATTACATTCAAATTATAAAAAATATGCCCAAGGACTCCAAATTTCAAACATGAAATGACATAAATTGTAAACAATAAACATATAATATAATATAATATAACTACAAAATATAATAATATATAGTTGTCCATAATCAACAAATGGTAGGTCACGAGTCTAAATCAAGTATATTTGATGCCCTAACCTCCTCTTTCAACTATTTTTCACTCCCCAACCAACTGCTCCTCTTGTTACTCTTCTCTTTCTTTCCAATGTATCTTTGGAGATATGACATTTTAATTATTAATAAAGAATCCATGAGATATCAAGTAGATACCTGGATGCTCTATCATACTCTATCATGGTTACTTGAAGTATAATATTTAATTATATTTTCCTCCATTTGGCACACAACAAAATAACATAAGGTAATTTGATAACTCTTCAACAGGAATCAAGAAATAATGAGTATCTTTGAAGTTACCAAATCTACTTGATACTCTATGGAGTTAATAAAAGAAAGTGCACCAAATTAGAGAGAAATATAATTATGGAGGGAAATATAATTAAATATTATATTTCAAGTACATCAAAAGCAAGTACAACAAAAGCTAAATATTTTATAAGTCATGAGAAGTGTATTGAAGAAGCCATGGTTGATTTCTTCTTGTGAATTATAAAAAGCCAAGATATGAGAGAAATAGAATTCATTCTATGACTTTTATGTTTGCTTTTCTGTGTGGTGAAGAAATTGTAATAAGGGTTTCAGATTTTGAGCTTGAAGAATTGTGAATTCTTCCAAGTTATTTCAACAAGGTGAATTTGTGAAATACCCAATGAATGGTGCAAGCTTAATGGCTTCAACTAGAAGTCATCATTGAGCTTTCTTGGATGAAATTGGTGTGGAACTGCTGTAGGTGTTTGTTACACTTTTGTTATTTGAAAGTTTATGATTGTTTATTTTATTTCAAGGGTTTTTTAACTTATAAGCAAGTATGCAATAATCTGACTTCTGAACAATACTATCAACCACACAAGTCCTATTTATTTTTTTCCAAATAAAAAAAATATAAGAATCCAGACAATTCTTTATTGGAAAAATGAGCACAAAAGTGACTATGAAATGCATACAATTTTTTTGGAAAAGTACTCCATCTATTGAAGAAAATTATTTCTTCGAATTCTGCGATGTCTGAAATGATCCACCTTGCTCCTTCAAGCCCTCATCCAGAAAACATGCACCACATATAATTTATTTGATTTTTTAAAACAAAATTGCAGGCCTTGGGGATTTGCGCCACATGTAGTCTGCTATTTCTCATTTGTGGCAGCAAGTTAGAATGATAACCAATAGTTGTAATTTATTCCTCCTTATTCTGCAATAATAATACTGTCTCCTTTCTTCCCTGCTGCTGAAAACCAATACTATTGAAGAGAAAACAAAGTCTCTAGAGGAAACTGAGATATTCCAAATTCACTGGATAATTCACCAGCTCAAATGGAGACACACAGAAGAACTGTGTTCTCCAATGGTAAAGTTGTAAACCCTTCTCAGAGCTCAAAATCATCAATAATCAATTTTGCAAATAACAATGGATGCCTTTCTTCTTCCCAAGCAAGCATAAATAAGCTTTCCAACCCTAAATCAACCTCTCCTTGGAAAGCTGCAATTTCTCTCTTTAATGCATTAATAAATACAATCATTAAAAAATTAATGATTTAGACTTAGGAAATATCATTTAATAGTTTTCCTCCACTTAATACATTCATTTGGCCCCATTTCATGATACTTAGACTGATCACATAAGTGATTTAATATAAAGTCAATTTACAACTTAATATTAAATCCTTTGCCATTTAATATATATATAACCACTGAAAACTGAATAAATCCCTCAATATTGTGAATCTGGCTTAACCGTCTGAAACTGGAATTGGCCTAATAATTTTCCATGTAACCAAATCTTTTTCTAAAAATAGCCAAGGTCCATCTCTATGACTCAAAAATTGCTATAAATAGAAAAACTGAAACAATTGAGTTTGAATCATCTCTCCATACCAAATCGAAGGCACTAAGCTCTGCGAAAGTCGAACGATCAGAAAGACATATCTCCCTTGTGTACGAATTGATCCTCGATCCATCTCTACTAGACTACAAGGGTCTATTAATAGGCTTATCAATAGCTATAATGATGTCTCTAACTAGAAGGGGACATCACAATTAATCATTCCTAGTGGTTGCCAATTCATCGTATTAGTAGCCACAACACACACACACACACACACACACACACACACACACACATATATGTATATATTAGTTGCAACAAATATGAAGGGTTTGTGAGTGATCTCAAATGAAACTTGCTAGATGTGGGAGTATTCTTGTGCAAATTTGAAAGCGAATATTCTTAATATTCTACAAGGGGTATGAAGTGCGTATTACTGAAGCTTACTTAATCTTGGTGTGCGCTTCTTGAAGGCTTATTGAGTGAAGTTGTTATTTCATAATCATGTTCATTGATGTATTTTGCATTATTATATCTATTGACACATGGTGTTGCTGTGGATGCACATTTTATATTAGATTTTGTAATGGCATTTAGATTTTGAGGCATAACAACTTATACTTGGTTTAATATATAAAAGAAAGCAATACAAGATTGCATGCCATTTGTTTGTCAAAATGCTTAATTTTTTGTTGTAAGTGACTAATTTGCATAAAGATTTGCATGTGGGCATTGAAAGGATGCATGCCAAGTGTTTATGAAAATATCCATTGGTTGTAGGTGGACATTTTACATGTTGACATCATATGCATGCGTTCAAAAAGATAAAAAGGATTGCATTTGCATTTTAGTTCTTTGCTTAGATATCTTAGTAATCAGTTGCAAGCATTTTAACTATATTTGCAAACATTCCAAGCAAGCAAACACAATCTAAAAATAAAAAACAACAAGATAGAGGTCTCATGACAAGCATTCTACAAAATTCCTTGAGATTTAAATTTGATCTAGAAATAGCAAGGGATATTATAGAGGTGAAGTTAGAACCTATTGGGGTTCTTACAAACTAAAAAATAAGATTTAAAGGATGAAACATCAGAACTTTCTAGCCTCTTGATTTGGAGACAAATCCCAAACTATTCCACCTTGACCACTATTCCAACATATTGATCCCCAACTATATTGTTCGCTTAGGTTTAGGCATCAAATTTGGTTACTTTTTAATAACATATTGATCCCCAACTATATTGTTAGCTAGGGTTTAGGCAATGCAAGTATCTCTTTACTATAATACCTTGGCGACAAAGCATCCGCTAAGAGGTGTAAGAGGGTGGTCATGTTGTTCCAACGGTCAACAAGAACTTGTTACACAAATTTGAAAAATGTATCTGTATGGTCATGTTCCTTGTCCTCTATAATTGCTCTTATTTTCTCTACCACAATGTCCATGCCATCATAAATTTCACCCAAACAAGGTGATCAATATCAACATATGTAATCATGCTCATCATAGGCATGATAAAACTCAAAATATATTTTGCACAATCCCATCACTCATTTTGAAGGATCTATGCTCTTACTTTTGGGACTCCTCCTGTGTTTGACTTTGAGTGCTTCTGTACAAAAAGTGTTGCTGACCATAGCACTTGATGCCTTCTGAACCTTCACAAGTCATCTTAGGACAATTGTGTGAGATGCAAATCATGTTTAGACAACCTTACATGGCATAAAAAACATGTCATATATCAACTATAAAAAGATTAATTTAAAAAAAAAAAATTACCTTCAACAAATTCAACTTGGATATGGTCCTAAATATGGCTTGTGATATGTAATGACTAGTAGCAAACATTCGAATCTTCTTGGCCATCATGTAAACTTGTTTGACCTAGCTAATTTTGAGTGCCAATCCTTTGCATGATTAAATTAAGTGGACTTTACATGGTATCTAAAAATGTGATTATATGTACCCTCCACAACAGATCCAACTGTTTCACAATTTTTAGCATTGTCCATTATGATTTGGAGTACATTTTGAGGCTCTACCATCTTGATGTATTCAATGCTTGGGTATTGTTATGTTTGATAATATTTGTTATCTGTAAATGAAATCGATTGTCATCAACGTATTAATTTTCCGTTGGTTGTCACTCTGGGGTAGTTGTAAGCATTAGTTGATTAACAATTGTGTCTCTCTTAGCAACCATAGGGTCCTTTGAATATTTTGTGTACTGTCAAAGGAGTAGTGTACAGTGGGCTCAATTATAATCCTTGACTAACCATCTCTATTCCTCTTCTTTGTAATGAATTCATGAGCTAAAAAAGATATATTTTGCTCCTATATCTAGTATGCAATGCCATCTATTGTACCAAGTGTAGAAGTAAACATTTGGAGCCATTGTCTTCAAAGAAATTGGGTTAGTGTTGCACAATTCATGCCCTTAAATCCCAATAGAGGTGAGAAGAGGTCAAAAGGTAGTCAAGATCAAGCAATTTGACAATCTTTGAGGATAGTAGAACAAAGAGAATAAAGAAGAATATTACAAGAAACATTTGAGGAAACTCTAGTCCGACAATGTTTGAGTCAGAGCCCTTCCATACAATCAATGTTGGACAATGAGTGTGCAAAAGGAAATCTTGAACTAACTGTTAGCCGATTGGATGGTTCCGGCGGTATTTTGTAGCCGACGGTCCGGCAGTGTTTCTATAGCCAACGGTCCGGCGGTGTTTCTGTAGCCGATGGTCCGGCGGTAAATAGTTTGTAGCGGATAAAATAATTGTGGCCGACGGATTCCTTCGGGAAGGTTCGGCGGTAGTATTTATATCCCGTCCGGGATCATTGTAAATCATTAACCTACTATTGCGAATATAATTCTGCTATTCTGCTATTATTGTTTGTATGTGTTGACTTCTTTACCTGTACGGTAAACATTTGGCGCCGTTGCCTTATGAATCTGGAAGGTGGGAGGAATGAAGATTAATGCCAAATCAGCTTAACAAGGATCGGAATAAGGTGAAGGGAAAAGATGGAATCTGTATTGCGCAAGAGAATTTAATTCTAGCACAGCAAGCCGAACGCCGACGAAGATTTCAGAGGATTGCCGACGGAAACCGAAGTGCGGAGGAATTGTTGGAGGAGACTCGGCAGCGGGTGGAATTGGTGGAAGAAGCACGGGAGGAGTTCTTGAGTTTGTGTTCGCCAAGGGAAGAAAATTCAGACGGGAGAGCATCAACTCGCACGGCTCGCGGTGCCGACGGAGCACGAGCGTGGAGTGACCTCTTCGTCCAGGATAGACTTCCACGGGAAACAATTTCGGAGGATCCTCCGTCTTCACCAAGGTTCGCAGCTGTCAACACCTCCGGTGTGGGAGTACAGACTGCCGGTGTGGGAGTGCCGACCACTGTAGGAGTGCAGACCTCCAGAGTTATGGCGGGACCCAAAGAAAAATTACCAAAATTTGAAGGCGATGGTACAGCCGACCCCCTCGGACATTTATAAGACATGTGAGACGATCTGGCGAGCAAATGGAATCACAGATGCCGACGAATGGGCCAGGCAATTCCCGGCAACCCTATGGGGTGTCGCGATTGATTGGTTTTCGGATATGGATCCGCAGAAGCTGGATACATGGGATAACATTAAAAAGGAGTTCTTGGCCGAATTTAAACTCTTGCGGGATGATAATGAAATTGTAGCGGAAATTTTCAATACCAAGCAAGGGAAGCACGAAACTGTTCGTGTCTACGCCAGGAGATTGAAAGACTTAATAAACAAAATGGAAAGCAAGCCAGCGGACGGATTGCAGAAAAGATGGTTTGTGGACGGCCTACGCTCGAAACTGCGGAGGAAAATGAAAATTGTGCCACCGTCATCATATGTCGATGCTTACAACAGAGCCCTCGATCTTGAAAGTGCGCAGAAGACAAAGAAGAAGAAAACCAGCTCCTCTGACTCCGATGATGATGAATCCGCTCAGGATGATAGTAGCGACGACGAAGGTAGTAACAAAAAGGTTCGTGCCTTACAGAAGGATATGGTTTGAATGATGAAGGAGTTTAAAAATATGCAAAGAGAACCAAAAAGTAATGAATCGTGGTGCACGGAATGTAAGACCGATAGTCATACTAAAGGATCATGTCCGAAGAACCAATTCTGTGACATCTGTCAGATCATGGGACATTCGACAAAGGACTGCCCCTTTAACATGAAAACAAGAGGATCTCCGCAGCTGCTTCTTACACAGGAGGCCTCTCCGTCAGGTAGCAACGAAACCACGAATGCCGTCGGCGCTACATCTGGAGGCTATAGGAATAATCGACGTGGACAAAATAACAACAATAATAATACCAATACAAGCAGAAGCCGGATTCAGTATGATGCAAACGGACGACCAATAATTCAGTGCAGAGCATGTAACTTGTGGGGACATTTTGCGCGGGAATATCCAACAGCAAATACACCCCAACTATTGTGCCGATGGTGCGGACCTGGCGATCACGATGACTCAAAATGTCCAAAATCCGGAGTGAACTTGATCACTGTTGGAGCCGAGGAGGAAGAAGTTCTGGCAATAACACGGCAACAAGCAAAGGAATACCCGGACCGCGCCAAAGAAAAGGAGAAATTTGCAGCAGCACAGGCGGAGGTTGGAAAAGTACCTCAAGCAGTAACTCCTCCGGACACCACCACCACTTCAGCAAGAAATTTCGCAGAACAGAACATAGTACGACAAATTTTGCAAACGAAGGTGCAAGTAAAGGTAAGTGATTTGCTTCTCACCATGCCCCAACTTCGTTCTGCTCTCTCAAATATGGCAGGGGAATCGAGCCTGCAGAAGGGAAAGTTACCGGGAGAATCAAATCGACGGAAAGAAAAGGAAATTGTTGCCGGAGGAGAAGATCAGATGTTGTTGGCACTGACATTCGGACGACACCCTGCAGTTGTCGAGATGGGGATACTTGGACATGTTCTCATAGACACTATAGTGGACGGAGGGTCCGACGTAAATGTATTGCCAGAAGACACTTGGAGGAAACTTGGATAGCCGACATTGTGGCCTCCAAGGTTTCAGCTACTAACTGCGGATCAACATGGAATTAAACCACTAGGTATCCTCATGGCACAGCCGGTAACCATTGGCACCCAGCCGTTCCTCATGGATTTTGTAGTAATTCCATTGGAAAGGAAAGGATATGATGCCATCCTGGGCCGTGGGTGGCTTATTGAAGCAAGAGCTCGACACGACTGGAAGAAGAACACTTTATCCCTGGAAAGTAAAGGCCGTCGATTTGTCATTGATCTGCATACCCAAATGGTAAGGGAAGAGGCTTTGTCATCAGATTCTGACGGAGAGGACGATGAAGGACGATGACGAATGAAACCGGATCAGGAGGGTGTCCTCCGATTGGACGGAGGAACAATGGATGACGACTTGGATTCCGTCAACGGTCTCTATCACTGGCAAATGGGGGACTATGAATTATTTCATAGCTGTAATGTTCTGTCAATTGAGAACGAATATCCAAAGGAGTTTACTGAAGTAAAGGAGGGGGAGGCACCGTTAGATGTTACACCCGCCCATGCATTCAGTAAAGGACAGACAATTAAGTACAACGAAGCTCCACTGCAAACAATGAATTTGGGGGACGAGGCAGAGCTGAAGAACATACTAGTCGGGGATAATTGGGATCCAGTACTGAAGGCTGTGGCATTCAAGATATTTATGGATTACAAGGATGTGTTTGCATGGACATACAAGGACCTCAAAGGAGTACCGCCGGAATTGTGTGTGCACCGCATTCCGCTGGTGGACGGAGCTGTACCTGTACGGAAGCGACCCTACAGGATGAATAAGAACTATGCCGCACGCGTTACGGAGGAAATCAACCGGATGCTGGACGCTGGCATTATCTTCAAGGTACAGACCAGTGAATGGGTGTCACCAATAGTCATTTCCTTGAAGAAGGATACTATTCAGATCCGGATATGCGTTGATTTCAGATGCCTGAATGCAGTAACAATCAAAGATCCTTTTCCGATTCCATTCACAGATACCATTCTGGAGGAGGTTGCGGGACATGAAATCTACTCTTTTATGGACGGGTTCTCCGGATATAATCAGATTTCTATAGCGGAGGAAGATAAGTTGAAGACGACGTTTGTTGTTGAAGATGGGGTCTACGCGTACAATCGGATGCCTTTTGTGTTGTGTAATGCACCGGCCACATTCCAACGGATTATACTGCATATCTTCGACAAGATGTCTGTGGGAAATTTCAAGGCCTTCTTGGATGATTGGTCAATATTTAGCACAGAGGATGGACACCTGGCAGCACTTGGTGAGTGTATGGAGAGATGTCGTAGGGCCCGGCTAGCATTGAACCCCAAGAAGTGCCGGTTCATGGTTCCACACGGCAGATTGCGCAGACACATTGTCTGTAAGGAAGGATTAAAGACGGATCCCAACAAGGTGAGAGTCATTCTAGAAATGCAGCCATCTACTAATGTTACGGAGGTAAAATCTTTTTCGGACATATAGGTTATTATCGAAGATTTATTAAAAATTTTGCCAAGGTGTCACAGCCGTTAGATAAGCTAACATGCAAGGAAGAAGCATTTAGATGGGAGAAAGAGCAGGATGAGGCATTTGAAGGGCTAAAGGTATGACTGGCTACGGCACCCATCCTGGCATATCCGGATTGGAATAAAGAATTCCATGTTCATGTGGATGCCTCCAATTATGCGATCGGCGCAACCCTGGCACAGACTGGTAATCACGGATTGGATCATCCAATATACTTTGCCAGCCGATTGCTATCAAAGGCCGAGCAGAACTACAGCACGACTGAAAGAGAAGCTCTGGGAATGGTTTATGCTGTGCAAAAATTCCGCCATTATTTGCTTGCTACACTGTTTGTGTTTTATGTTGATCACCAGGCCCTCTTGTACATGATTAACAAACCTGTCATCCAAGGGAGGATCAGCCGATGGTTGTTACTATTGCAAGAATTTACTTTCAAAATCATTGTCCGTCCAGGAAAGAAACACGTCAGTGCCGACCACCTGTCACGGATCAAAACAGGGGAACCAGCGGATGGTGTAAATGACGACTTCCCTGACGCACAACTGTTTCAGATTGGGGTGCTGCCGCAGTGGTACAGGAATATTGGTGAATACCTCTCAACAGGACAGCTTCCCACGGGGATGTCACCAAACGATAGGCGCAAGTTGATAATCAGGAGTCGTACATTTCAATTAATCAATGGGTTGCTCTACAAAATGGGGCCGGATCATATTCTTTGACGGTGTGTGTTGGAAGAAGAGATACCGCAGGTTTTAAAAGAAGCACATGAGGGTCCCGCAGGTGGACACATGGGGCCTGACACCACTGCACGAAAGATATTGCTCGCAGGACTCTGGTGGCCGATGGTGTACAATGATGCACGGGAATGGGTCGTCGGATGTGACAGTTGCCAATGGACTGGGAAGCCGCTGAAGAGAGATTTCATGCCCCTTCAACCCTCTCATGCGCAGGAACTTTTTGAGCGATGGGGACTAGATTTCATTGGACCACTGAGGGTGAGCAAGACCCGACGATGTCGCTACATCATTGTTGCAACAGAGTATCTGACCAAGTGGGTGGAGGCTCGTGCGCTACCAGATAACTCGACTGTCAGTACCACGAAATTTATTTATGAACAGATCATCACACGGTATGGAATCCCATTACAATTAACAAGTGATAGGGGAGGTCATTTTGTTAACCATGTTATTCGACTGCTCACCACTCAGTTCAAGATTTATCATTCACTGTCGACTCCATACTATCCAAGAGCAAACGAGCAGGCAGAGGCCACCAATAAAATTCTGGTATACATCATCTACAAATCCTGCGCGGTGGAAGGTGCGAATTGGGAAGAGAACTTACCTGCTGCCCTCTGGGCGTACCGCACGACATACAAAGTAACGACCGGGCACACACCATTCCAGTTAATGTTTGGACAGGAAGCAGTGGTCCCCGCAGAATTCGTGATTCCAAGTCTCCGACTAGCGTTGGAAAACAAACTGGATGATAACGGAAGCCTCCAAGAGCGATTGAATAATTTGAATAAACTGGAGGAGAAACGGTTGCTGGCACAGTGGGCAACAGAAGTGGCGCAAAACAGACGCAAACTCTGGCATGATAAGCATCTGAAACGTAGGAAATTTCAGCCGGGACAGTTAGTACTAAAGTATGACGGCCGTAATGAAATCAAGCCGGGCAAATTCAAAGTGCGATGGGTTGGACCGTATCAAATCTGAGAAATTGGCGACACTGGGGCAATGAAATTGGCAACTTTGGACGGACAGGAGATAGCTCAGCTGGTTAACGGGTCCAAGTTGAAACCATATCGTGTAAGGAAGTTCTCGCCGTCATTGAATCCCGCCTTGTCGTCAGCACAACACTCTCTGGCACCGGCGGCCTCCAAAGATGCCTTAGGTACCCCTGTTATTTGAAATTTTTGAAAAAAAAAAAAAAAAAAAAAAAAACAAAAAAAAAAAAAAAGGTGCGGCCGGGAAGTCCCGCGGGCAACCGCCTGTCCGCAGGCACTTAAAGTCCCGCGGGCCTGCGGCCAAGAGACTCTCGCGGAGGATAAAAAAACCGTTGCAAAATCTATTTCATGTGATTTCCTTCCCTAGACAGACACGTTGGGCCTGCACTTAACGGAACATTGCAAAGACAAGCGCCCTGGTTCGCAGCAGCTGGAGAACATCTCATGCGGAACTCGTTCCCCCAAAATGCTCGAATCACAAATGCTCGCAGCAGAGTCGTAATGCAAACGACAAAGGTTTCTGCTCTATGAAGTGCCGCTGAAGAACCCGTATTTCCTGACTGGAGTTGACATTAATTCTGACCCCGACTTGGCTTCCGCTGCATACTACGATTTCTTGCAAATCCTAAGACGAGGTTGGTGAACGAGATGGCCATGGTTGTGACCGCCTGCTTGCGCTAAGATACTTGCCGTAGCTGTTCCACAGAAGGCAAGCCAGTGATTCAATATAGTTCTGCTCACGGGCTCCTGCTAATACGAGTCAGCAATAGCGGCATTGAGATTGCAAGGTATGATTGCTTCTTGTGCAGATGGTTTTGTGACAACGCACGGAGATTTGGTGCAACAGCAATAAAATTGTGAAACCCACATTCTCCTCCAGAGGGGATTCCTGGCCGGATACTATAAATACACTGTTGAACTCATTTCTCTTTTTTTCCAGCCCGAGGATATTGGACAGGTAACCTTCCGCAAGAAATAGCAAAGAAGAGGCCACCTTCCCATGGAATCGGCAGGCAAGCGGAAGCAGTGGAAGAGTCAGCTGGTAGCTAATATGGAGAAGAATTCAAGAGTTTTGGCGTTGGGAATTCGAGTTGCAGGCCCCTCCGGTCTCAGTAGCAAGAAACAAAAAACCAAGGAGGAACTTACCTATCTCACTGTACAGTTTGAGAGTCTTAGTGGAAGTGAATGCCGGAAGTGGTGGCAGGAGACTCCCGAGGCAGACCAAATGAAACAGATTTTGCAACGGTTATAGGTACATTGGGCTATTCAGCTTCCCACTTTTTCCATCCGGTTGTTTGAATCAGTATTGCGCACTATGATAAAAACATATAGCACCCGGACCAGAACAAGTACTTTTCGGTACAAGGAACAACAGATGTCAATATCTTTTAAACCAAGGGATTTCACTAGAGTTTTCGGCATTCCTGGCCCCGGCAGAAAAAAAGTGGAAATCAAGAATCATAAACTGTCACAAGAACGGAAGGAGCATTGGATAGCTCTCGTATGCAGAGATCTCACACCCGTAGAGAGGGAAACAGTAGTTTAGGGAACAAAGTGCAGAGGGCTTTGCAAAGACTTTATTCGAGAAGGTCATTGGCATTGTATTATGGACATCATCAAGAGCAGGTTGATAGGTGCCACCCGAGCCTCAGATATCGCATTGCCGCAGATTATGTTCATGAATGGTATCATGCAAGGAGTGGTATATGATTGGGCCTCAGTACTTGCCGATAGGATGGAGGAATTCATAACGCTTCAGCACCGAACATTCTTCATGCCACACCATGCCATTGGGTTGTTCCTAGAGGCTGCAGCTAGCCAGATTCCTATGGATGGCTTTGAGGCTCCTCCAAGGGGCAAGTTGGCAGACGAGGAGCCTCCCATATTCTACTGGCGACACTTAGATACAGGAGGGTCAGCAGCAGGTCACAAGAAAGTACTCCGCGAATTGGCCCCTTCCGGAGAGACAGATAGCGGACGAGAGGGCACTTCGACGAGTGACGGGGCTGAATCTGTAGAAGAGGAGAGCACATTAGTTGAAGTTGATGGTGAGACAGCAGGTGGTAGGCCCACATTCCTTTCCCCACCTCAGCTGTCAACTTCAGCGCACTTGACTATCTCTTCGACAGTCATTCCAGCCTTTGGTCAGCGCCATGCCCCGGTTCTTATGACTCCTCCAGCGGAGGCAGATGTCCCACGGACAGTGACGGAGGTGGTTCCACAGACAGTGACGGATGCCGTCCCACGGATAATTGCCGAACCATTGCCGACGGCTGTAGCGGAGGTGATTCCAGTTGCACCAGCGGATGTCGCACAGTCACCACTACTACAGTATGAGCCACAGGTTCGGTTGGAGGTCATTGATTGTGATGCAGTGGTCACCATTTCATCATCTTTTTTAGCAGAGGCCGAGTCAGCCCAGCCCGTACCAGAGATGAACATGGAGCTTGCGCGGGTCGACCAACCGGAGGTGATGGATAGAGCTAGTGAGTTTCTGAGGCAGCAGTTCCGACTCACTCCGACGAAGCGGGGTCCCTCCATTCAGTCTCCTAAGCGTTCAGAAACATGGCCAGCAGAACCCCAGCCTCAGATTCAGGAGGGAATGCCACATGCCGTGGTTGCGCCAACAACACAGACGGCGGCACCGGATGCGGGCATGGCTCCCGCTGACGAGGAGGGAAACAGTGATGCAGAATGGTCATTGGAGGCCTTTGCCAAGGAAGACTATGGGTCAAACGAGGACAGGTGCCGGGATTACCTCAGGACTATGAAGTCTGCATCGAAGAAGGGCCACGATGTGGCAATTCAGGCCCTGACTCGACGGAGGGAGTGGCACTTGATCAGAGCATATATCCGTGGGATTTGTCCTCGGCGGTTTGAGACTTGCTTTATAGACAGGGGCTGGCCGGCAACGGAGACAGCTGAGATGCTGGCCGATTGGGCCACAGAGCCGGAATTAGGACCCATGGACACTCCTATGATGAAGCTGGCACATGAGGTTGTGGGACTGTACAAAGATGTTTACTACGGTCGTCAGCGTGCGGAGGCGAACAGGGTTGCAGCAGAGCGATTATTGGTAGCTGAGACTGAGGCTAGACAGAAACTAGCCACCGACTTGGCCGCCCAGCAGGCAGCTTGGGCCACAGAGCGGGCAACATTACTGGCAGATTTGGCAGCCGCGGTGCAGGAGAAGGACTTGGCTAAGCAAAGTACAGAGGCAGCGGTTCAAGATAAGGATGCGGCTGAGCACGAGATGCAGTTAGCCAGGACGCAGGCCATGGACGCGGCACTTCTTCTCAAGGAGGCCGTTGAAGTCAACTCTCAGATCCAGACAGATCTCCGCATCAGGACAGAACAGTTGTATGAGTTACGGCGCCAACACCACACTTCTGGGATGCCCCCTTCTCTCTAGATTTTCTGTAGTCTGTAAGTTGTCTCATAATTTTGTGAGTCGTCAGGAGACGACTGTTTTTTTTTGGGGGGGATGGTGTTAGCCGACTGGATGGTTCCGACGGTATTTTGTAGCCGACGGTCCGACGGTGTTTTTGTAGCCAACGGTCCGGCGGTATTTTGTAGCCGACGGTCCGGCGGTGTTTCTGTAGCCGACAGTCCGGCGGTAAATAGTTTGTAGCGGATAAAATAATTGTGGCCGACGGATTCCTTCGGGAAGGTTCGGCGGTAGTATTTATATCCCGTCTGGGATCATTGTAAATCATTAACCTACTATTGCGAATATAATTCTGCTATTCTGCTATTATTGTCTGTATGTGTTGACTTCTTTACCTGTACGGTAAACACTAACAAACATATTACACAAAAATGGATAATCTATCCATCTCAGGAGAACCCATAATTAGAGGATCCAAACTAAAGACCCTAAAATGGGGGAGTACGAATAAGAGCTTGAAGGTACCCGAGGTGTTGGGGACATTGGAGTTGGATGTGTAGAGGGTGCGCACATAGCTGAGAGTATAAGGAAAGCACCGAAACATGGGGGTTGAACAATCCACCTAGATTCAATGGACAAGGGAGCACGTGGGTGAGAAATACGACAACTTCTCTAACAAGTCAAAATGTGGATCGACAAAAACTACCAAAGTTTATAGGAAATGGATTGGAAGATCCTATAAGGCACTAGAAGACATGCGAGATCATCTAGGTAGCAAGTAGTCAAGTTGATAAGGACTATTGGTTGAGAGCATTTAAAATAACTCTATGGGTATAACCATCGACTCGTTCACAAAACTAGATGCTTCATCCATAGCCTCTTGGGACACTCATGAGGGCCTTTGAGACCAAGTTTAAACTACTACGAGATGACAATGATGTTTTCATTGAAATGTATAATAAGAAACAAAGGAAAAATGAGAATTTATAGGTTTACAATTGTAGGCTCAAGGAATTGCTAGCCAAGTTGGAGAATCAACCAAAAGAGGTGGTTCATTAAGGGGCAATGGACATCCACATGCCTACAATCAGGAAATGGACATCAAGAGTAAAGCCAAGATATCCTCGTAAGGGAAGAGGACGACGGATGATGATGAAAGCATCAAGAGTGGAAATTGATGACAAATCAACAATCTAGGCTCTAAGATGGAATATGATGAAAATGATAAAGGAATTAAAAGATAAGAAAGGAAATAATAAAGAAAGTAGTGAACTAGGTTATGTTGAATACAAAATTGAGCAGCACACAAAAGGTAATTTTCCTAAAATTCACTAGATAATGGATCATTTTATAGAGGAGTGTCCATATAATTTTAAGACTAAAAGTATGCAAGAACTCTTCGTATAGGGAGATTCTACTCCATTGAACTAGATAATGTATCATCGAGCAACTAGGAAATCAACAATAGAATCAAACAATAAAATTCCAGAGGACGTCCTATCGTACAATATCAACAATGTTTCAAATGGGGATTCTTTACAAGAGACTGCCAAAATAAGAAAGAATGTACAATTTTTGTGCAAATGGTATGGACTAAATGACCATGAAGACACTAACTGCCTGAAGCAAAAGGATAGTACTATGTTGGATATGGAGGACCAAGTAGAGGTAGTTTTGACAATCACAAGAGCACAAACTTGGACTTGCATATGGAGAAGGAACGACTTTGAGAAGCTAGAGAAAAAGTAGAACAAGCAATGGAAAGGAGCAAATAACCACGAAGAGAACAAGTACAACAATACAATCGAAGTTAGAGAACATAGTTTGGTAGGTGGTACAGACAACAATAACACTCAAGGTGTAAAAGCTCTTCAGACTAGGCCACAATTGAAAGTGGCATTCATCAACATGATTGGTGACAACAAACTCAACCAAAACCAATGTAAGCCACAAGGAGAACCAATGGTGAAGTCACCACCCGAAGACAACTAGGCCACTGACTCTATGTTGTTGACGAGTGGAAGGAAGTTGGTCGTTGTTGTGATGGAGATAATGAGACGTAAGTTGACATGGACCATTGTCAGCAAAGGCTCTGGTGTGAATGTACTATTGAAGGAGACATAGAAGGGGCTTGGCAAGCCAACACTCTGGTCGCCAACCTTCCATCTGGTAGGTGCTGATTTCCGCAAAATCAAACAATTTTGGACGCACATGGCTTAGAAGGTCACTATTGGCATTCAACATTCCTTTATGGACTTTGCCATTGTCTTATTGGAAAGTAAGGCATATGACGCCCCCCTAAGAGGGGCTAGTTGATCACGACAAAGAGGAATCACAATTTGAACTAGATCACACTCTTGAAGAAAAGAAGTACAATATCAACTTGAGAAACCAAGTGGCCAGTGAGAATCGGCATCTTCTAAATCATATTTTGAAGACGGAGAGTCAAGAATGGATGGAAGAAGATAAGGCACAAAACCAAATGATGAAAGGGCGCTTAAGCTAGAAGATTGTTTTGAAGATGAGACAAGTTCCTTGAATGGACTATTTCAATGGAAAACAGAGGACTATGTGGTATTTTTGTCATCATATAATTTTCTTGAAGCTATAGCTCTTGGTAAAGAGAAACTGATGAAAGTGTATAAAGTTATGGATGATACATTTGACACTATAGATGTTTACCGTATGGGTAAATTAGTTTAATGCATATAGACAATGAACAAGAACAACAATACTCTGTTTATTATTAAGCACATGCCAACATTACATTATGCTTATGATGATAATTACAATGATCTCGGAGGGTGTATATGGGTAAATTAGATTAATGCATATAGACAATGAACAAGAACAACAGTACTCCATTTATTATTCGCATATGCCAAAGACATTACATTATGCTTATGATGATAATTACAATGATCCCGGAGGGTGTATATATACTTTCCTAAGAACCTTCCCGAAGGGCCGTTAGCTACATAACAAGAACCTTCCCGAAGGGCCTGTCGGCTACACAGTATTTACCGATGACACACATCTCGTTGGCTACACAATATTTATTGACAACATCATCCCCCCCAAAAGAAAAGTCGTCTTCGGACGACAACACAACAAAACTCAAAATAACTAACTACAACTCCGACACCGACGCTTTGTATTTCAACACCAATGCTCTGCTCTTCGATACCAACGCTTTGTATTCCAACACCAATGCTCTGCTCTCCGACACCAACACTTTGCACTTCGACACTGATGTTGTTTCGGGCAGTTGTCTTATTCCCAACAGCTGTGCTGTTTGGTGAAGAAGGGTCTATGTTAAGTGAACTTGTTCGTTCCGAAAGTGTATCACGGACGAAGAGTTCACTCCACGCTCATGCTCCCTGGGCACTCCGAGCCGTGCGAGTTAATTCCCTTCCGTCTGGATTCTCTTCCCTCGACGAATACAAGTTCAAAAATTCCTCCCTTGCTTCTTCCACCAACTCCACCCACTGTCGAGTCTCCAACAATTCCTCGGTGCTTCGGTGTCTGTCGGCAATTTGCTGAAACCTCCATCTGCGCTCGACCTGTTGTGCCAAAATTAAATTTTCTTGCGTACTGTGTATTCCATCTTTTCCCTTTATCTTATTTCTATCCTTGTTTAGCTGATTTGGCATTAGTCTTCATTCCTCCTTTGTTCCAAGTTCATGGGGCAACGGTGCCAAATGTTTACCCTATGGGTAAATTAGATTAATGCATACAGACAATGAACAAGAACAACAGTACTCAGTTTATTATTCGCATATGCCAAAGACATTACATTATGCTTATGATGATAATTACAATGATCCTAAAGGGTGTATATATACTTTCCTAAGAACCTTCCCGAAGGGCCGTCGGCTACATAAAAAGAACCTTTCCGAAGGGCCCGTCAGCTACATAGTATTTACCAACGACATACATCCCGTCGGCTACATAATATTTACCAAGGACAATAGAGTTGAAGAATGGAAAGAAAAAAATAACACCTTATACTGTGAAGATGGAAATGGAAAGCAAAGAATAATGTAGACTATACAGAGGCCATTGTTTAATTCGCACTCTCGCTCCTGATAAGAATATGCTTGTTTTTAGCTGAAGAAGTTAACAAGATTTTACCTCGAAAAGCAAAGGTAGAGTCAATATAACCATCCCCTATGGATTCCACTATCTCCCATACAACCTTAGCTAATCCTATATGGTGTATGGTTTTTCCATTTTAGGTGTCACATGACACTACCCATACATTTTTTTGTTTCTGCACGATATGTCAGTATGATGTTCCAAGTATTGTGTACGTCTTGTGTGCTCTGTTTGGTCCCATACAACATCTCATTTTTTCTTTGGCATGGCACTTGTAGCATTTCATATGAATTCTGAGGTTACGAGGAGTCATTGCCATACGACAATTCTATTATACACGGGAAAAAGAATTTCAAGTATAGATAGTAAAATTTCACATAAATACACATCATTTCCATCATGTATGGAAAAAGTTATATTTTGCATCACATATGACATTTTTATTTTGTATGACCAATACATACTTGGAGGATCATATGGCCATGTTTGCATCCCATACGGAACCTCCAAATAGTTGTACATACCTTCACATGTATGCTCTATGAGCCCTCTAATCAGCCACATGGCACCAATAGTGATCAGCATGGGGAAGTTTTATTATGTTGTACGTCATGTGGTTAGTCTAGAACCATTCTTCTATATAGAAAAAGAGTGGGGGGTTTTGATGGTTATGTATGTTGTATGACCATCTAATTACCATTTGTCTGTATGAGAAATCAAAACTTTTTAAAATTGCATAGTTCTCTAGTCATCCGTGTGTACTGACAATACAAACTATTGACATCGCACAATTATTTGGTCATGTACAAATAGAGTGGCCACCCATATGGAGTGTCATGTAGATGAGGCATAACTTGTTACAACTTCTAGTGCGGTGATCAGTTCTTTAGTGGGGAGTACGATTTGATCAAAACTTTGACATCATATGTTGATCAAGCACAACAAAATCTTTGTTTTTGGGTTTTATTAGTATTGTTGACACCTTAAGAGTTCAAGAAAACGATGCACACCAAGTTTTTTTGTGGTTCTAAAGGTGTTAAATTGGTCTTCGTGACAGGGGTGTTGCCCCTCGACCTTTCCTTGTAGCATGATCCCAGAACCCTATGACATTGCCCCCAAATCTCTTTAAGGGGCATTGTCCCCTAACCCTATTGAGGGTGTTTCCCCTAGACCCCCATTTGATTTTTGAAGTAAACTACAATGTTGAATTTGTGCAAATACAAGTCATTGTCTACACTCGCTCTTACACATTCTGAATATGCTTGATGTATGGAAAAGGACATTTTTTGGGGTGGGATGATGTAGTTTTTATACAATGCCTATTGTTATGTTTGATAATATTTGTTATCTGTCAATGTAGTAATTGTCTATTGGTTGTCACTCTTGGGTAGTTGTAAGTGGGGCACTCGGTTCATGGTTGTCTCTATTGGTAATTGTCATGTGATTTCCCCAATTTAGTAGGTTTTAGGAGTATGGGCGTGTAAGCTCATCTTCGGGACCCTCATGAGCTAACACTTGGATTTGAGGGTTTCTGTGTGGTTGAACTACATATAATAAAATTTCACATAAATACACATCATTTCCATCATGTATGGAAAAAGTTGTATTGTTCATCACATATGTCATTTTTATTTTTGTATGACCAATACATACCTAGAGCATCATATGGCCATGTCTGCATTCCATACGGAACCTCCAAATAGTTGTACATACCTTCAAAAGTATGTTCTATGAGCCCTCTAATCAGCCACATGGCACCAATAGTAATCAGCATGGGGAAGTTCTATTTTTTCGTACATTGTGTGGTTAGTCTAGAACCATTCTTCTGTATAGAAAAAGAGTGGTGGGTTTTGATGGTTATGTATGTCATATGACCATCTAATTACCATTTGTCTGTACAAGAAACCAAAACTTTTAACATTGCATAGTTCTCTTGTCATCCGTGTGTACCGACAACACAAACTATTGACATTGCATAGTTATTTGGTCATGTACAGATGGAGTGGCCACTCATATGGAGTCTCATGTGGATGAGGCATAACTTGTTACAATAGCTTCTAGTGCGTTGATCAATTCTTTTGTGGGGAGCACGATTTGATCAAAACTTTGACATCATATGTTGATCAAGCACAACAAAATCTTTGTTTTTGGATTTTATTAGTATTGTTGACACCTTAAGAATTCAAGAAAATGGAGTGGCCACTCATATGGAGTCTCATGTGGATGAGGCATAACTTGTTACAACAACTTCTAGTGCATTGATCAGTTCTTTAGTGGGGAGCACGATTTGATCAAAACTTTGACATCATATGTTGATCAAGCACAACAAAATCTTTGTTTTTGGATTTTATTAGTATTGTTGACACCTTAAGAATTCAAGAAAATGATGCACACCATGGTGTTTTTTGTGGTTCTAAAGGTGTTAAATTGGTCTTCATGATAGGGGTGTTGCCCCTCGACCTTTCCTTGTATCATGATCCCAAAACCCTATAGTGTTGCCCCCAAACCGCTTTAAGGGGCATTGTCCCCTGACATTGTCGAGAGTGTTGCCCTAGACCCCTATTTGATTTTTGAAGTAAACTACAATGTTGAATTTGCACAATACAAGTCATTGTCTACACTCGCCCTTACACTTTCTAAATATGATTGTTGTATGAAAATGGACTTTTTCTTTTGGGTGGGATGATTAGTTATTATACAATGCCTATTGTTATGCTTAATAATTTTATTTCTTTGTCAATGTATTAATTGTCCATTGGTTGTCACTCTTGGGTAGTTGTAAGTGGGGCACTTGGTTGATGGTTGTCTCTATTGGTAATTGTGATATTTCTATCAGGATTTAACTGTGTAGTTTTTGAGTCAAACTCATTGACCCATATTTCATGAGTAGTGATTCAACATGAATCCATCTCTCATGAGAACAAATGGAACACTTAGCACTAATTGGACCCAAGTGATGCTCACAGAGGTGAAGCACCGAGACTTCCCGGGAGGTCACCCATCCCAGTACTACTCCAACTCGAGTGTGCTTAACTACAAAGTTTCCTCCATGGTTAAGCCCACTCTGCTTGCCACTCCATTTGCAAAACTTTCACCAAGTGTTGTGCCTTATGAACCATTCATTAGAAAGCCCCTTAAGCTCATCAATTGATAAGTAGGAGATAATTTCCACAGCAAGTCAAATTGTGATATTGCTATCAGGATTTAACTGTGTAGTTTTTGAGTCAAAATCATTGACCCATATTTCATGAGTAGTCCATCTCTCATGAGAATAAATGGAACACTTAGCACTCATTGGATCTAGGTGATGTTCATAGAGGTGAAGCACCGGGACTTCTCAGGAGGTCACCCATCCCAGTACTACTCTAGCTTGAGCACGCTTAACTATGGAGTTTCCTCCATGGTTAAACCCACTTTGCTTATTACCCCATTTGCAACACCTTCACCAAGTGTTTTGTCTTATGAACCATTCATTAGAAAGCCCCTTAAGCTCATCAATTGATAAGTAGGAGATAATTTCCATAGCAAGTCAAATTGTGATATTGCTATTAGGATTTAACTGTGTAGTTTTTGAGTCAAACTCATCGACCCATATTTCATGAGTAGTGATTCAACACGAATCCATCTCTCATGAGAATAAATGGAACACTTAGCACTCATTGGATCTAGGTGATGCTCACCAAGGTGAAGCATCGAGACTTCTCGGGAGGTCATCCATCCTAGTACTACTCCAACTTTAGTGCGCTTAACTATGGAGTTTCCTACATGGTAAAACCCACTTTTCTTGCAACCCCATTTGCAAAACCTTCACCAAGTGTTGTGCCTTATGAACCATTCATTAGAAAGCCCCTTAAGCTCAACAATTGATAAGTAGGAGATAATTTCCACAGCAAGTCAAATTGTGATATTGCTATTGACCCATATTACATGAGTAGTGAGAGTAATATTGAATCACTACTCATGTAATATGGGTCAATGAGTTTGCCTCAAAAACTACACAGTTAAATCCTGATAGCAATATCACAATTTGACTTGCCGTGGAATTATCTCCTACTTATCAATTGATGAGCTTAAGGGGCTTTCTAATGAATGGTTCATAAGGCACAACACTTGGTGAAGGTTTTGCAAATGGGGTTGCAAGCATAGTGGGTTTAACCATGGAGGAAACTTCATAGTTAAGCACGCACAAGATGGAGTAGTACTACGATGGGTTACCTCCCGGGAAGTCTTGGTGCTTCACCTCTGTGAGCATCACCTAGATCCAATGAGTGCTAAGTGTTCCATTTATTCTCATGAGAGATGGATTCGTGTTGAATCACTACTCATGAAATATGGGTTAATGAGTTTGACTCAAAAACTACACAGTTAAATCTTGATAGCAATATCACAATTTGACTTCCTGTGGAAATTATCTCCTACTTATCAATTGATGAGCTTAAGGGGCTAGTTGGAGTAGTACTGGGATGGGTGGCCTCCTAGAAAGTCCTGGTGCTTCATCTCTATGAGCATCACCTAGATCCAATGAGTGCTAAGTGTTCCATTTATTCTCATGAGAGATGGATTCGTGTCGAATCACTACTCTTGAAATATGGGTCAATGAGTTTGACTCAAAAACTACACAACTAAATACTGATAACAATATCACAATTTGACTTACTGTGGAAATTATCTCCTACTTATCAATTGGCAATGTCTATACAGCCACGAAAATGCACTTCCTTACGAAGGAGAGGACTTAGTCAATTTTTCAAAAAGTTAAAAAAAACAATGTAAAGGAAGTGCATTTCCGTGGCTGTATAGCCATGGGCTTATCAATTGATGAGCTTAAGGGGCTTTCTAATGAATGGTTCATAAGGCACAACACTTGGTGAAGGTTTTACAAATGGGGTTGAAAGCAGAGTGGGTTTAATCATGGAGGAAACTCCGTAGTTAAGTGCGCTCAAGCTAGAGTAGTATTGGGATGGGTGACCTCTCGGGAAGTTCTAGTGCTTCACCTTTGTGAGCATCACCTAGATCCAATGAGTGCTAAGTGTTCCATTTATTCTCATGACAGATGGATTTGTGTTGAATCACTACTCATGAAGTATGGGTCAATGAGTTTGATTCAAAAAATACACAGTTAAATCCTGATAGCAATATCACAATTTGACTTGCTGTGGAAATTATCTCCTACTTATCAATCTATTGGTAATTGTCAGTGTGATGTCCCCACTTTAGCAGATTTTAGGAGTATGGGCGTGTAAGCTCATCTTTGCAACACTCATGAGCTAACACTTGGATTTGAGGGTCTTTGTGTGGTTGACTTACTATTTATAGTAAGTTAGGAGAGTTAGTTTCTATTTTTAGTATTGCACAGTGGTGACACTTAGGTTTAGGATATCTCATTATTTTCATAGAGCTTTGATACTAAGAGCATAATGGAGGTAATTAATTAAGTCTAAATTAATTAAATAGCATACTGAGTTTAAAGTTCTAATTGAATGGTGTGACCAAGAAGCCTCTTTAGTGAAAGGTGTGCACAAGAAGTCTTGGAGATGAGTGTAATTAAGAAGCTTTTGCATTAAAAAAGTTATAAATACAATTGCTTTCAAAGGATCGATTTATCACATTATGCATTTATGTTTTGTAAAATTTGTGAATTGTGAACATCCAAGAGTTTGGATGTTGAGTTTGGAGAAATTGTGAATTTCGTCAATCTTTTGTGGCACTTTGGGTTGGTTCTCTTTGTCAATGAGTTGTGCCAGTCATCTGATTACTGGCTGCTAATTGATCAGGGGTTGGAAGGCATATTTTGTGCCAAGAATTATTTATCATCTGCTGCAAATTGATGGGAGTATGGACGGCTTTTAGAAGAAGGTTTGATTCTGCAATTACAAACCAGTGTTTGGTGATTTTGGTGACTTTAGCAGGGGTGGGAAGGGGTGGCGTACAAATTTCAGAGGCAGTGTGGAGTTCCCATTGGTTGCCCTCATACTTGAGGAGTAGCAGACATATAGCAGGGCTGCAGTTAGTTGGGAGACAAATACAGGAATAATGTGCTCATTACTGGGCCAGCATTTGTTGCTAAAGACCAATCTCTCATTCATTCATGATCAGCAAGGTTCCAATGTTGATGATTATCATTGTTAGGTTCTCTTATTTAATAAGTTTATGCATATTGCTTTGGCATTTGTAAATATTTGCAAGTTTCATTATAGCAAATAAAGTTGGTGTACAATTTGTGATAGTTTTCAATTTGATGTAAATTGTTATCTTGCAATCTGATATTTTCAAAATACAAAACCTCCAAAACACAAAAATCCAGTTCTTCAGCATAGATAGAGTGTGAGCCAGCAGGCCTAATTACAGTTGGGTCCTTTAAATATGTCATGTACTGCCAAGGAAGGGAGTAGTGTATAGTGGGAAGAAATCCTTGGCTGACCATGAATTCATGAGCTGATAAAGATATATTTTACTCCTATATCTAGCATACATTGTCATTTTTATTATTATTTCATGTATGTAATTTACCAAGTATAGTAGTAAACAATTTGCATCTTTTAGTGTCCCTCACAATCCACTGCCTTCAAAAACATTCACCCTTAAGGACACTGCAATAAAAACAATCGATGGCCTATTTTGCATTCTTTCCATCATCAGAAATGATGAACACATCTTTTTCTGGCCGTGTATCTTTGATCACTCTCAATGATGTCTCTATTGAAGCTTTCTCCTTTGCCAAGAAAGTGTTTCACATGTTTTCATACCCTGAACTATCAGGTCTATTGCAAAAGGGTATTCAACATCTCTCACCAATAATGTTCCAGCTTTGAAAGGAAGCCCAATGCCATAAATGTAATGAGTAAAGCTCTGAGCTACAACCTCTTTGATTTCATTTTCGAAGGACCTATCTAATGGGCCTTTTAAAATAACCACAACATTCTTTGGTTCAGAAGGTGGTGGCATTGGCATAAAAGGATGTGGGCCAGCTGGTTTTGTCAAGCCTCTAGGATGCCTCTTCATGCTTGTCTCAGCAAGATTATGATGAGTCTTTGATTTGTTCCTTTTCACACCATCTTCCTCTTCCTTTCTACTATATTCCAGGATTAGATGTTTTAGCAGCCCTTTCATATCTGGCCCCTTACAATCTTTAATTTTGTGCCTGGAGATGGTCCATAAATAATCTTTTACTCAATAGTATGAGTAAAAGAAAACCCCCACCACTAGACATTTTCTTAATTGTTGTTGAATAAGCCAAAGTGGCAAACCTGCATCAATTTTAAAATGACTCTTTACATTTCAGCCCGAGGCTGCTAACTAGAACTTCCACCCAGCTCATTCTTTTTACTCAAATTGCTCTTTCCACTTCATCATATTTTAACATTATGTGGATCCTCAATTAGGTTATCAACTTATCATCTTTGACTTGCAAATACACCTTCAACTTCCATGTAGGATTCAAGACAAAACTTGCATATATTTCTCGCAAGATAAAGAGATATCATTTTTTTTTACTCTCATTCTGACTTGTGTGTGCACATTTATTTCCATGTCTATTAGCAGCTATTGAAGCTCTTAGTAAGGTAAATATTTTTTCTCATCGTACTCTCTCCTACAAAATGTTCTTTCATTTAATTTTCTAAGCACAAATATTACATTCACACAATATGATATCACTGCTAACTCCAATTTCTCTCTGTTTTGCTAAAGCAGTTTTGCATGTGTCCCATTGGGATTCCAACATAAGCACTAATGGAGCGGTTACCCTAACTTTCAGTATCAGCTTGATCAATAGTCCTTACACTTGATATAATGAAAATCAAAACATTCTTATATTCTTGAAAATCCTCAAAGTGCAAGTAGAATATAAAGGTAAGGACCCTCAAATGCATCACCACCTACTCCTAACCAAACCAAGGAAACCCTAGTAGCATCGTTCTTTCCTCAATAGCCCTAGGACATTTTTAATTCACAATTCTCAAAATCTCAGCTCCTAATGCTCTGGGATGGATCCTCAAATTTCAATCAACTTGAAGCTGAAAGATCTTCAAACCACTACTATCAAAAATGTTCCTACTTGACAGACTACAACCACTTTGTAGCTTGCAAATTTTATATTACAAGTTATATTACCTGGCTACGCTACTATCAATTCTCTCTTCATATTCTGATTCAAAAACCACTTCTCTAGCACTTGGCTAAGCAGATACTTCTCTACACTTGCTTCCATCCACAAACAAAGTGGGGTTGCTAAATAATTAAACTGCTAATGTTGGATTTCAAGTTCTTCAAGGATAAGAATTCTATACCTAGAAACTTCATAAACAACTCAAAAATGCAAAGTCATAATATAGAGAAATATATTAAAATGAGAGTAGAGAATTCATAATATGCATCCTTAAATGAAATCTTAATATAGGATTTTCAGAAAGTCAGCCATTTTTGCTACGTACTTGTTATATGTCAGTCATTTTCAACATGCATCAGTCAACCTTCCTGAACATAACTGATACTTACTGATTTCCCTAGTAGTCTTGACTGAGCATTTGCAAATAGACTAGTATATTGTGGTCCATTCCCAATGAGGGTAAAAACAGGCTTGCCCATACCTACCTGTGAAATGTTAGAAATATCATTAAGATGCAGGTGGGAAGAAAACATACAAAGCATGAAATATTGTGTCATAATATTCAACCAAATTCAATACAGATCCCTAGTTCTAAGATTAGCTCTAGAAGCCTTTTAAAAGGTTCACATACATAATGACCAGCTTATGTTATTTTATATATCTATTTTGATATATCTGATATTAAACTTACAAGTTGTTCAGTTGCTGTCCCTGCCATTGCAATTGCAGCATCTGCCAGGTTGGCGACATCGGCGAACAGGTCCCTGGTCAGTAAAAGGAAAGCATTGCCTTTCTTATATGAAAAAGAATATAGGATGTCACTTTCTCTGTTGAGGTTGCTGCTTGCCCAAAGTATATTTTCTGTACACAGTACTGAATCCTCAATATCAGGTGAGAGGCTTCCAGAAACACCAAATTTCCATCCCATTGATATCAGTGTTTTGGAAAATCGACCTCTTTCCAGCGAAGAAAATATAGGAACTAAAAATATTGTTCGATCTGAAATTGGAGACATCAGTAGATTGTCAACAGCATCAAGAATGGTCTTCCAATTGAAATAAACCTGTTTTCAAATGGGAATTTTTTAGATTACATATTCTTGTGTTCATGTTTAGTGCTAATCCAAATGTACAGTTTTAAGTGCATTAGCCAAATAAAGAGTGTTGTGTACAGTAAAATCAGAAATAAATGGTTGAAAAAACCTCCAATGCTCTACTGCCAGGTAAAAGTGCCACACATAAAGATGGTTGTTTCTTCTTAAGGAACTCCAAGGCTCCTGATGGGTTGAGATTATCCATCATCGGATTTCCCAGATCTCTTACCTGTTTTCAGAACTGTCAATCAGTATATGTGCATCCATAATTTATTCGTCAACTAAGTCTATTCAATGGTTCTGCCATTTATAATGCTAGAGAGTCAAGAATAGCAATATAACCACATAGTAGTCAGCTTGGAAGATAATTCCAATAAATCAGAATTTTAAATCTTGGAAAATGAAATTACTGTCCAAGACCTTTGATTCAGCAGAAGGTGGAAGAGCCTTTTTCAAGCTTGCTGCAGTAATGCTATCCCTTGGAACGACCAGGCTACAAATAAAATGTCATAAAAAAGTTAATTTGAAATTATTTAATAATTGAAGTTCAGTATATCAAGAAAAATAAAATTTGTACCATGGTAGCAGCTGAAATATACATTGGCTAAATAGTGTTGGTATTTGTCTCTTGGTTTTGGTCATCAAATAGTCAGACTCATAACAGTAAAGTATCTCTTTGAAACCCTAACTACTTTAAGGCACCAAGCCATTGTATAAAGACCTGAAGCCCCAATGGTGTGCAACCATGAATATCCTAGGGCCTAACTAACACAGAATATTCACTCAAGTCTACTAAATATGGTGGATGAAGAATAAAACAAGGGAGGGAAGATTTCAGCAAGCCAAAAAGAAAAAACACAGTTTTGGGAAAATGACATCATTTCAAAGTAGATTATACAACTAGGAATGTAAAGAATGTAAACCAGTGAAATAGAAACTAATGAAAAGCCACTGATCGAAAAAAGGATCAGTATGATGTCTGGTATAGGGATTTAAGATTTTCCAAGATTTTAATGTTTAAGTGATTGCTGTTTCAGGACATTCAAACTGCCAATTGTCATCAAGAGGTAGTTTTGAAAACACAGCATTGTCAAACCCATTTAAGTAGTATTGCAACTGCCAAGGTGATTTTGACTATAGTGGGAACACTTGTTGAGTTTTATGGAGTGGCAAGCAATGCAGAGAAAAAATTGCAGGCTTAACTTGACAATTTTGTTAAAAATTCTCACCTGGAACTGTGTGACCGTTGAAACAAAAAAAATGGCAGTTTTTCATTTTATTTGTTGTTTGCAGTGACTTGACTTGTGAGCAGAGGAAAGTGGTCTTCCAAGCCCTTGCTAGGTGATTGCAAAGTATTAGAGGTGGATTTGAGTGGATTTAAGACAGATTTGAACCGTTTTTCAAGCAAAATCACTCCCAGGTGGGTTTGCTGAATTTGTTATTTATGTTTCTTTAAAACATTCTATTCTTTTTTTGTTGCATCTACATCAAAATCATTACCAAGTAGATAGAAAACATTTTGAATCATTAGATCAAGATTCAACACTATTTTTGACAAGTTTTTTTTGAATCTATCACTGTTTTTTCTGAAGAATATCTAGTTTTGTTTTGAAAATATCAACCCTAGCAGTTTTTTAGTATTTTTTTAAACTTCAAATGATGTCTAAAAATATTGAAATGAATTTAGATCGTTTCTAACTTTGTTTAATTGTTTACTAAAATATTTACCTTGTGTTTTTTATGTTTTATGTGTAGAGAAATAGTTAACCATTAAATCAGCATGGCAAATTCAGAGGAAGTGTGGCCACTAACACCATACCCTTCTAAATATATAGGCACTTAGTCTAAAAATGCTAGAGATAAGACATGGAGGTATGCCTATGAAGCACTAGATGAGATTGGGAAGGTTATTTGCATAAAATGGAAGAGTAAATTCTGGAGGCATGGACTGCCTCAAATACCCACCTTGTAGGCATTAGGTGTTTACCGCATAGGTTAATTAAGAAATGCACATAGATAATGAACACGAACAACAATATTCCTTTATTCGCATATGCCAACGGATTACATCAAGCGCATCAGGTAAGATAAGATAAGATGATTTATAATGTACCCAAACGGGGTATAAATACTTTCCGCCGAACCTTCCCAAAGGGGTCCACCGGCTACAAAATAATCCTAATCTACCCGTCGGCTACCAAATACACAATCTCCGACGGCATAATCCAGTTGGCTATAGTTTCTACCGACGACATCATCCCCCCCAAAGAAAAAGTCATCTCCGGACGACAATTACAAAATACAATTACAACATATCCAGGATAGATTAACAAAACAAAATACACTAATTGGTCTCCAAAATGTGTTGCATCTGCAGCCTCTGCGAATACAATACTGTCTCCTTAATCAAGCTGATCTTGATAGCCACCCGTGCTACTTTCTCTACTGCCAACTCCTGGGTACCCTGAGCCATGTGTCACTGTACTGCCTCCAACTGGATGATCAGCTCCTCTTGAGCTCTCTATGCATCCACCAAGACAGCCTCATGTCCAACACCTACTCCAAGTGCCTCCAGTACACAGACACTCCATGCCTGCAGCAGCTCCAGGTCTCATCAACTAGTCACACTTTCGACAACTGATAACCGCAACGACTGGGGGTCTAGTGGGCAACACACCAAGACCAAATTAGCACTCCAAAACCCACACAAAAATGCATGGAACACACTATTTTTGCAATTTCTTTTGATCTCACACTCTTTTTGGCAACCACTGATGTTTTCCCTTCCCTTTGGCATTATGCGTTACTCATTTTGAACAATTTGAATCTATCGTCATCACTTTTTTTTTTTTTTTGCTCCTACCTGTTCTGTCTCTCTATCACTCCCAATTGCTCTGATAGTTTCACCTTCAAAGCTGAAGATTAGTGCCATCACTGCATCACCATGAAAACTTCATACAAAACATTGCACGGAGATTAAATCATAGCCTGTGGAAGACTAAAGCACCTCCCGAGGATATTGAAAACACTACCCGCGGAAAAGTAAAGCACAGCTCGTGGAGATCTAGCCTAGTCCGCAGAAATCTTCCCGCAAGTCACTCAGTGTCCGTAGGATACCCAGTGTTCGCAGGACACTTAGTGTCCATGGCCAAACATCTGCGGGACGCCTAGTATCTATGGGCACGCGTCCGCGGAAACAATTAAAGCCGCCATCACAAAAAGTCAAACCGCGGCCAAAAATAGTGACCTGCGGAGGAACCAAGTTCGTAGAAGGAGAGGGAGCTGTGGAGTTCAATCCGTGCAAGACAGGGAAAAGCCGCACTACGCCGGGGTTGGAAAAGTGAAGCCGCCAATGAACAAGATGAGCTCGTGGACACCAAGATGCAATTTGCGGAGAATAAAAAGCCATCCACACAACAAAAGTCCCCTGGAGATAAAGGCAAGCCATGGGGAACAAAAGACTTCCCGCAGAGACACAGCCTGTAGAAAAGGTGCCCATAGAACAGTTTGCAGGGCCCTTGTCCGAGCAGACTTTGCTCGATCTTCAATAATCCTCTGGTTTCTTCTCTACTTTTCCATCAACCTTCGTTGTCTTTAGCTGTCCTTTTCCTTGTGTGATTTTCTTTACTTCTCCCTCTTCCTTTGTGATTTTCTTCGTATGTCCTTCTTCCACTATGGTTTTCTTCTTTACTTCCAGTGGTATTTTCTTCCCTTCTCTATCTTCCTCTGTGATTTCCTTCACTTCTCCTTTTACTTTGTTCGCTGGCTTTCTTTTCTTACTTTTCTTACGCTTGCCCTCGCTTTCTTCATTCTCAATTTTTTTCTCCACCATTTCATTGATCTCCATTTTCTCTAAGAGCTCTTGCTTTGTCACTGTTTTCACAGTAACCTCGATCTCCTTCTCTAATTCATTCTGTTGCAGCTCCACTTTTTTCGAAGTTGACTCATCGGCATCATCTCCCAAATTCATGGTTTGTAGTGTGGCTTCGTTGTATGTGATGGGCTCCCCCTCAGTGAATGCATGGGCGGGTGTTTCATCTAGTGGCGCATCCCCTACTTTCATTTCTCTGAATTCTCTTGGAAACTCATCTCCGTTGTGGCCTTCCTCTACTGTCAGTACATTGCAGCTTTGGAACAGTTTGTAGTCCTCCATCTGCCAGTGGAAGAGACCATTGACCGAGTCCAAATCGTCGTCTGTTGAGCCTCCTTCCAACCGCAGGACTCCCTCCTGATCCGGTTCCATACGTTGTTTGCCTTCATCCTCCTCTTCTTCGGAATCTGATGACAAGGCTTCTTCCCCGACCATTTGGGTTGCAAATCGATGACAAATCGCCGGCCTTTACTTTCGAGTGACAAGGTGTTCTTCCAGTCGTGTCTCTGGCTTGAATAAGCCATCTGTGGCCCAGGATGGCGTCATATCCTTTTCTCTTCAACGGAATCACGACGAAGTCCAGCAAGAATGACTGTGTGCCAATCGTCACCGACTGAGCCATTAGGATGCCCAGGGGTTTAATGCCGTGTTGATCCGCTGTCAGCAATTGAAATTTAGGAGGTCACAACATCGGTTGTCCCAGCTTCTTCCAGGTCTCCTCGAGTAAGACATTTATGTCAGACCCCTTGTTGACTATTGTGTCTGTGAGAACATGTCCGAGGATCCCCATCTCGACGACTGCCGAATGCCATCCGGATGTGAGGGCTAGCAACATTTGGTCTTCTCCGCTTGCAGCAATTTCCTTCCCTCTTCCTTGTTCTCTGGGTAACCTCGGAGCTGGCACAATATTTGTGAGGGCGGATCGGAGTTGGGGCATCGTAAGAAGCAAATCATTTATCTTGATAGGTATCTTCATTTGTAAAATTTGCCCTACAATGTTTTGTTCCGTGGAGTTCCTTGCCGAAGTGCTAGTGGTGTCCCTCCTACTGAGATGTTTCCGCTTGCAATGCCTTTTCAATCTTCGCCAGCGCTTCCCTAAATTTCCTCTTTTCTTCTGCCAGGTCTGGGTACTCTTTTGCTTGCCTCTGCGTAATTGGCAACACCTCTTCTTCATCTATCTCGACAGTGATCAAGTTGACTCCAGACTTCAGACACTTGGCATCTTCATGATCGCCAGGTCCACACCATCTGCATAACAATTTTGTTGTGTTCGCCGTTGTACAATCTTGGGCAAAGTGGCCCCACAAATTGCATGCACGGCATTGAACTATCGGTTGGCCATTTGCACCGTACTGAATTCAACTCCTCCTGCCATTATTGGTGTTGCCACTGTTGTTGTTGTTGTTTTGCCCTCTGCTATTATTTTTGTACCCACTCGAAGTGACACCATTAATGTTTGTGTTTCCATTCCCTCCTGATGTGGAAGTTGCCTGTGTCAGGAGCACTTGTTGAGGCCCTCTGGTTTTCATATTGAAGGGGCATTCTTTTATGGAATGTCCCATGATCTGGTAGATCTTGCAGAATTGGTTCTTTGGACAGGATCCCTTTGTGTGACCTTCTGCCTTACATTCCGTGCACCATAGTTCGCTTCCCTTTGTTTCTTTCTGCATGTTTTTGAATTCTTTCATCATCCGGATCATGTCCTTTTGGAGGGCTCGGACCTTTTTGCTACTGTTTTCTTCATCGCTACTTTCTTCTTCTGAGAATGCATTGTCGTTTGACTTAGAAGAGCTACTCTTCTTCTTCTTCTTTTTCGTCTTTTGCTCACTCTCTAGGTTCAGTGCCCAGTTGTATGCTTCAGTGTATGACGACGGCGGCACGATCTTCATTTTCTTTCGCAATTTTGGGTGTAGGCCTTCAATGAACCACCTTTTCAATAATCCATCAGCTGGTTTATTCTCCATTTTGTTGATCAAATCCTTCAAGTTCCTGGCATAGACTCGAACTGTTTCATTTTTTCCTTGTCTTGTATTATATATTTTTGCTACAATTTCGTTGTCATCGTGGAGTAGTTGAAATTCTGTTGCAAACTCCTTCTTAAGGTCATCCCAAGTGGTTAAGTTCTGGGGATCTGCATTGGCAAACCAGTCGATTGCAACACCTCATAGGATGGCCGGAAACTGCCGAACCCATTCATTTGTATCGGTTATGCTATTTGCCCTCCAAATTGTCTCGCATGTCTTGCAATGTCGAATGGGGTTAGCCGTACAATCGCCATCAAAATTTGGCAGTTTTTCTTTTGGTCTTGCCATCACTACTGGATTTTGTGAATAGGTGTTGTTTGGTCTTGCAATATTGGTACTGTTCACTCCCACACTGGCGATTTGCAATCCCACACCGATGGACTATTCTCCACACCGGCGATCTGCACTCCCACACCGGCGGTCTATTCTCCCACACCGACGGTTTGCACTCCCACACTAGCGGACTGTTCTCCCACACCGGCGGTCTGCTCTCCCACACTGATGGTCTGCTCTTCGACACCGGCGGTCTACTCCCCCACACTGGTGGTCTCAACAACTACAAACCTTGATGAAGAAGGATCTTCTAAAGTTGTCCCTTGCAGAAGTGTATTTCGGACGAAAAGTTCACTCCACGCTTGTGCTCCCTTGGCACTCCAAGCCCGTCTGGATTCTCTTCCCTCAACGAATACAAATTCAAAAACTCCTCCCTTGCTTCTTCCACCAACTCCACCCGCTATTGAGTCTCCAACAATTCTCCCGCGCTTCTGTGTCCATCGGCAATCTTCTGGAATCTCCTTCTGCGTTTAGCTTGCTATGCCAAAATTAAATTTTCCTGCGCAGTACAGATTCCATCTTTTCCCTTTATCTTATTTCGATCCTTGTTAAGCTGATTTGGCATTAAGCTTCATTACTCCCTCCTTCTAGGTTCATAGGGCAACGACTCCAAATGTTTACTGCATAGGTTAATTAAGAAATGCACACAGATAATGAATACGAACAGCAATACTCCTTTATTCGCATAAGCCAACGAATTACATCTGGAGCATCAGGTAAGATAAGATGATTTACAATGTACCCAGATAGGGTATAAGTACTTTCTGCCGAACCTTCCCGAAGGGGTCCGTCAGCTACATAATAATTCTAATCTACCTGTTGGCTACCAAATACACAATCTCCGACGGCATAACCCAGTCGGCTACAATTTCTACCGACGACATTAGGAAGCATGATACAAATTCATGTAACAAAAATACATAAGAGATAAAAAGAATTGTTAATGCCTTGTAGCCATAGAAGAGAAAAATTCTAAAGGGAGAGGAGAAGATTAGTTGTGAGGGCAGACATAGTTGAAACTCAAGGTGCTCCAACTTACATTGAAGAACCAACACTTGAGAGCATAGTACGCTCTCTTTGTGGCCCACGCATCTGCAAATGAGTGCCTCTGCTTTTACCACTTCTGCTTCCTCTAGTAGAGTGTCTGGTTCTTCACCACCATTAGCATTAGGGATAGTCATTTATTTTTTGTGCAAGAACACACCTGGAGCACAACCATCATTAGGGGCCAATGGATGGAACAAGGAGGCATATGAGAAAAAAAACATTGCATGTGTTGATCTCTGGTATTTCAACAATCTCCTATTGCATGTGGATAAGAGTTTCTATTAGCTAAATTTGGTAACCACAATGATAGATTCAAGAAAAGGGTACAAGGCACCTTCTTGCAAAGATTTGGATGGGAGATTAGTAAATAATTAAAGCCCACTTGATTTCATTTATCAATTTTAATTGTTTTTTCTTGTTTATTAAATCAAAGTTTTGTACGAAGACTTGATTTCAACTTGCTTTTATAGGTTGCTCATAAATGTGGTTGATAGGGTAAGAGCAGTGGTGGACCAAAAAAAACAAGTGCAGTAAAATTTGCTGCACCATTTTTTTGATGGGCAGACAGATGGAAAAACTGAACAATTATTAATTTTTTGGTTGCTTGTGAAGACAATGAGGTGTTTTGGAAATCAATTGATGCCTCCAACTGTCGTCGGTAGAAATTGTGTATCGGCCGACGGGTCCCTTCGGTAGAAGTATTGTTATATAGCCGACGGGTAAAACAGTTTGTAACGGGTATAATGTACTTGGCCGACGGATACCTTCGGGAAGGTTCGTCGGAAAGTATTTATAACCCCTTCGGGAAGTATTGTAATTATTATTATCATATCATATGAGAAAAGCATAATGTACTGTTGGCATATGCGAATAATAATAGAAGTTCTACTATTTGCTGTTCGGTGTTCGTATCAATTTCCTGTGTGCGTTGCTTAATTAATCCATACGGTAAACATTTGGCGTTGTTGCCCGATGGATCTGGCACGCAGGCAGGCGGAGATGAATTAAATGCCGAATCAGTTGAACAAAGACAAGAGTAAGCTAAAGGAAAAAGATGACATACGCGTTGCGCAAGAAAATTTAATTTTGGCTCAGCAGATAGAGCGTCGAAGGAGGTTTCAGAAGATTTCCGACGAAAGCAAGAGTGCGGAAGGATTGTTGAAGGAGACTCGACAACGGCTTGATTTGGTGGAAGAAGCGAGGGAGGAGTTTCTGAACCTGCATACGCCACGGGAAGAAAATCCTGACGGAAGCAGATCGACTCGCACGGCTCGGAGTGCAGAAGGAGCACGACCGTGGAGTGACCTCTTCGTCCGAGATATACTTCCGGAACGGACAGCTATGGTTGACAAACCCTCTTCTTCACCAAACAGCGTGGAAGCAGAAAACTGCGCGGGTGTTGAAAACAGCACGGGTGTGCAAAACAGCGCGGGTGTCCAGAACAACGCGGGTGTACAAAACAACGCGGGTGTCCAAAACAGCGCGGGTGTTCAGAACAGCGCGGGTGCTCAAAACAGCGCGGGAGTGCAAAACAACGCAGGTACACAACAAAACCCTCGACATACAGTAATAATGGCAGGTCCGAAGGAAAAATTGCCTAAATTTGATTGTGATGAAGCAGCTGATCCCATTCGACATTGTAAAACATGTGAAACGATCTGGAGGGCGAATGGCATAACAGATACAAACGAATGGATCCGACAATTTCCCGCAACTCTACGGGGTGTTGCCATTGATTGGTTTACTGATGCTGATTCACAGAAATTGAATAGTTGGGATAACATTAAGAAAGAGTTCATCGCAGAATTTCAACTTTTGCGTGATGACAACGAAATTGTCGCAGAGATATTCAATACCAAGCAAAAGAAGAATGAAACTGTACGGGTCTTTGCCAGGAGGTTGAAGGACTTAATCAGTAAGATGGAGAATAAGCCCGCTGACGGGTTACAGAAAAGATGGTTCATTGAAGGCCTTCACCCAAAGCTGCGGAAAAAGATGAAGATCGTGCCGCCATCCACATATAATGAAGCATACAACCGGGCAATGAACCTCGAAAGTGACCAGAAGACAAAGAAGAAGAAGACCAGCTCGTCCGATTCAGATGACGATGCATCCTCCGGAAATGATAGCAGCGATGACGAAGGAAGCAACAAGAAGGTTCGTGCCCTTCAGAAAGACATGATTCGAATGATGAAGGAATTCAAGAACATGAACAAGGAACCTAAGGGCAATGACCTATGGTGCACGGAATGTAAGAAGGAAGGCCATACGAAGGGATCCTGCCCGAAAGAGCAATTTTGCGAGATCTGCCAGATTATGGGACACTCAGTAAAGGAATGCCCTTTCAATTTGAAAACAAGAACACCGCAACAAGTGTTCCTGACACAAGAGGCCTCCCCGTCCGGAGGGAACGGGAACACCAGTATGGAAGGTGCCACATCGGGTGGATACAGAAACAACCGGCACGGTCAAAATAACAACAATACCAGCAACAACAATAATGGCGGAAGGAGTCGAATTCAGTATGATGCGAATGGTCGGCCGATAGTTCAATGCCGCACATGCAATCTGTGGGGTCATTTCGCCCGAGAGTGTACAACAGCGAACACACCGAAGTTGTTATGCAGATGGTGTGGACCTGGTGATCATGAAGATGCTAGGTGTCCGAAGTCGGGAGTAAACTTGATCACCGTCGAGACGAACGAAGAAGAGGTTTTGGCCATCACACGGAAGCAAGCAAAAGTGTACCCCGACCCGGCCAAAGAAAAGAAGAGATTGGAAGAAGCACGGGTAGAGATCCAGAAAGCAACATAGGCAGAAACGGCACACCTGAAGGACACGCTGAGTACTTCCGTACGGAACTGCTCAAAACAGAACATTGTCCGGCAAATTTTGCAAGCCGAGATACCTGTCAGGATAAGTGATCTGTTGCTCACTATGCCTCAGCTCCGATCGGCGCTCACAAACATTGTTCCCGCTGCTCAACTACCAGGAGAACATGGAACGAAGCAAGAAAGTGGAGCAAGTACAGTGCACAAAAAGGAGAAGGAAAGTGGCGCAAGTGCAGAAGATCCGATGTTGTTAGCCCTCTCATCCGGACGCCATCCAGCAGTCGTCGAAATGGGAATTCTCGGGACTGTATTGACGGAAACAATTGTGGACGGAGGGTTCGGTGTCAACGTGTTGCCTGAAGACACTTGGAAAAAGTTGGGACAGCCGACATTATGGCCGCCTACATTCCAGCTGCTAACGGCCGATCAACATGGAATCAAGCCATTGGGAGTCCTGAGAGCACAACCAGTGACGATTGGAACACAACCGTTCCTGTTGGACTTTGTCGTGATCCCACTGAAGCGGAGAGGATATGATGCCATTCTGGGCCGGGGGTGGCTGATACAAGCCAAGGCAAAGCACGATTGGAAGAAAAATACTTTATCACTCGAAAGCAAAGGCCGGAAGTATGTCATCGATCTACACACTTAGATGGTTGGAGAAGAAGCTCTATCGTCAGATTCCGAAGGAGAAGATGATGAGAGGAGGCAGATTATGGAACCCGATCAGGAGGGAGTCCTACGATTGGAAGGAGATGCCGATCTGGATTCAGTAAATGGTCTTTACCACTGGCAGATAGAGGATTACGAGCTCTTTCCAAGTTGTAATATGCTAAGGATCGACGAAGGAAAGAAAGAAGGAAATGAATGTCTGAAGGAACACAGAGAAGCCGAAGGAGGAAATGACTGTCCGAAGAAACACAGAGAAACCGACGGAGGAAATGAATGTCTGAAGGAACACGGAGAAGCCGAAGGAGGAAATGAATGTTCGAAGCAACATAGAGAAGCCGAAGAAGGAAATGCGAGCATGACTGAAGCTGAAGAACAGAACATACAGTACGAACCCAAGAGAAGGAAAGATTCTATTGTACGACTGCGCCGGAAGAAAGTATTACGTCGAACCACAAATATAGTAGAAAGGTACCGGCAGCCACGAAGACACATGATACCGTCTGCACAGGCAACAAAGAGGAAGGGCTCAATAAAAGTTGTAGCAGTACAGAGTGAAAGTGTTATTGACGGACAGAAGGGGCAGTTGACGGAGTCCATGGTACGGGGCTTCGGGAACAAACTGGGCGATATGGAGATGACACAGAACAAGCGTAGCAAGTTTCCACTCGGACAGTGGGTGTTGTACGACGATCAGAATGAGATCAAATCAGGCAAGTTCAAAATTAAATGGGTCGGGCCATACCAGATACGGGAAGTGAGCAATAACGGAGCAATAAAACAGTGGATGCTAGACGGAAAAGAAGTATTCGATGTAGTGAAGAGGTCGAAGTTGAATGTCTGCAATGAAAGAAGTAACGCACCCCGTGGACGAATAATTGAGAGAAGACTGTAAGTACTGTATATATGTAAATATTGTAGATAATTGTTCCAGAAGTGAGATTTTAAAAATTGAAAAAAAAAAAAATTGAAAAAAAAAAGGGCGTTGTACGGTTTTTTGCAATGCACCGTACGGTTTTCCAGCCGTACGGATTTCCATAAGAAGAGTACGATTTTGTTGAGGTGTGGTACGATTTTAAATGCACCGTACGGTTTTCTTTAAGTAAAGTACGGCTTTAAAAAGCACAGTACGGGATTTTGAGACATGGTATGGTTTTTTACACCGTACGGATTTCAAGTGTAGTACGGTTTTTAAAAAAAAGCACTGTACGTTTTCTTAGTACGGGATTTTGAGACATGGTACGGTTTTTTACCCCGTACGGATTTCTTCAAGTGTAGTACGGTTCTAAAAAGCACCGTACGGTATCTTATTTATCACCGTACGGTTTCTCCTTGCCTGTGGTGTACGAACTTCAAGAAGAGGGGAACTGAAGGCAATGTACGGATTTTTCTTGGAGACTTGAGCAATACAGATTTTAATAGGCAATGTACGGATTTTGAAACAATAATACGACATACTGTATGGATTCTGCATTTTTCACAGGTGGGCAACAACCACCGTACGGATTTGAGGAGGGAAATTTTGGTACGGATTTGTGAGGTACGGCTTTGTTATTAAATTTTTGTACGAATTTTTCAAGACGGTGGGATATTGCAGAACGGTTTTTTTAAGCAGATTGGAATCTAGATTGTGTCAAGTTGGAAGCCGTACGGATTTCATCACAGAAGGATGACAGGAGGTTTTCTAAATCCGTGGTTGCCAGAAAGAGTGCAGAATCGGCAGATAATGACAGAAATTGTGTGTTCCGTGCATTTTTGTGTGGGTTTTGAAGTGCTAATTTGGTCTTGGCGGCGAGGGGCGCTGCCCTTCGACCCCGCCCTGTATTGCGACAGGGAGCGCACCCGGGGCACTACCCTAGGACCTCGCGAGGGGCACTGCCCCTCGACCCCGCCGGGGGCGTTGCCCCTTGGATCCCCAGTCGTTGCGGATATCAGTCGTGGGAGTCTGACCAGTTGAATTGAAGTTGCTGTAGGCATGGACTTTCTGTGTACCAGAGGCAGTGGGAGCAGGTGTTGGCTGTAAGGCTATCTTGGTGGATGCGTAGAGAGCTCGGGAGGAGCTGATCATCCAGTTGGAGGCAGTGCAGCGACACTTGGCTCACGGTACCGAGGAGTTGGAAGCAGAGAAAGCAGCACAGGTGGCTATCAAGGTCAGCTTGAAGAATCAGTATTGTGTTAGCAAAGGCTATAGATGCAACGGGATGAATGTGAAAGTAATATGGCAAATCAATATTGTTGTATTAGTTGTTTGAGTTTTGTTTTGTAGTCGTCAAGAGACGACTTTTCTTTTTTGGGGGGAATGATGTCGTCGGTAGAAATTGTGTATCGGCCGACGGGTCCCTTCGGTAGAAGTATTGTTATATAGCCGACGGGTAAAACAGTTTGTAACGGGTATAATGTACTTGGCCGACGGATACCTTCGGGAAGGTTCGTCGGAAAGTATTTATAACCCCTTCGGGGAGCATTGTAATTATTATTATCATATCATATGAGAAAAGCATAATGTACTGTTGGCATATGCGAATAATAATAGAAGTTCTGCTATTTGCTGTTCGGTGTTCGTATCGATTTCCTATGTGCGTTGCTTAATTAATCCATACGGTAAACACCAACAAGGTAAAAAATGCAGAAACAAGCATCTGTTGGATAATGTTGCCATGGAGGTGGGAGTAGAGAATGTGGTCCAAATCATCATAGATAATGTGATAGCAGCTGATTTTTTTGCATATGATTAAATATTAATATGTGATATTTAATTAGGTTTGAGGTAAAATATGGAAATTAATTATCATGTTTACTAAAATGTTAGGTACAATCCTCCAAGAGAGGCACCCCATTCTTTTTCAGACACCTTGTGTAGCACATGTCCTTGACCTTCTTTTGGAGAACATAGGAAAACCTGATTGGGTGACTCTAATAGTGGAAAATGCAAACCGGATCACAAAGTATATCTACAATCACCCTTGGATTCTACATTTGATGAGGCAACACACTCATGGGAAAGATTTGGTGAGACTAGTTGTCACAAGGTTTGCAAAAATTTTCTTGATGTTGCAAAGCATTATTTGTATACTAGCTTTTGAAGCAAATGTTTGTGAGTCAACTACTCAAAGAAGGTTGAAGGAGAGATTGTTGTACACATAGTCTTTGACAAAATTTTTTGGAAAAGGCTTATGAGATTGCAAATTTGTAACTGTAATATACTAGTAGGATATTATCTCCAAATTTTCTCACAAACAGTTTCCTGTATATAACAGATAAATTATGCAATATAACCCAACATAAACCAACTAATGAACCAGTATGCTCAATAAAAGACTTAATTTTAACACTTCATATTTTCTATTGTATTTTAAACCAACAATAACATAATATGCATAAAGTCCAATCTTACAAACAACAATAATTGTCAGATTGGAAACACATAAAAAGAACCTTTAAACTCAGCATGAACTTTGTCTTGAATCCACTACAGTGATAAATCGGGGTTACGTCCAATCCACTAGAGATGGCCTAAAGGTTTGCATCCTCTAGTCTGAAATGGAAGATGTAAACTCTCCCAATGCTTCTCCACGAAAAACTCAAATTCTCCAAACAAAGTAATAATCCAAGCATATCCAAATGAATGAGGCTTTCTCCTTTTAATCCTCAAAGTTTCAACTCCCTTGCTACCTTTTCGTCTTATTCCCCCTTATCACTTTTAGCACACTTTATAATATTAAATTGGCCTTTTATAAATTCAAATTATGCTCCCATAGTGGATTTTAGTATCACATCAATATGTCTTTAAATATCCTGATGTACGAAAAATGGGACATTATAGTTACATTACAGTCCTCCCTCCTTGAGATTGCGTGTCCCTCAAGCAATCATGAATCTGTAATCCAATGCCAAGGTCCCATGTCCATTTGCAAGTCACTAAATAGCTCATACTAGTAAATACATAATTGGGATGTGACAAACTATAACACCAACAATAAGGATGCAATCCATCTATCACTATGAACATTGGATCCCATGTCATCCTCAGAGATTTGTGGCTTCTGCCTTTGTGCTACTTTGAACCCCAACCGTGTCAAATCTTAGATAGTGAAGCAACCCAACGTAGTCCAAATAATGCAAAACGAACACCCTGTCGACTCTTGGATCCCAAATCAACTTGTCAGCATGATCCTAGGTGTAGAAATAGATGACCAGTGAATCACCAACCTCCTGAATCAGCCAGCCGAACAAGTAGGAGCCAAACACACCGCCCAAATGCAAGGAAGACAACTCATCATGTCTCAAAATATCATTGCCATAATTCGGATGAGCATCAAGAATGTCAACACAATCATCAAAATGCCATTGAACTAGAAAGGTAAACATCTCATAGGGAATATATCGCACTGTGTATTATCCCCACTCATTTGCATGCAACTCATTGACCCCTACAGGCCAAGTCAAATTTGACAATGTAATAATAGTCCAAGTAGGGTAGCCACTGACAACTAAAGCATAGATGAAGAAAAAATCACCAATCAATAAGTGAATTGCTACCATCTCATTAGAATGCAATGACAAATCTCTAGATAACCTGTGGACACCATTAGTATATGTTAAGGACAATTTTGAATTTTCAGCATCACCATAAGTATCATCACTCAAATCAACATCTCCATCAATGAAACGGTTACCACCACACCTAGTCTCCCAAGTAGAATCACTTGGTTCATTTTTATCCTCATAGTATTGTGAAGATATACAATTGCTATCATAAAAATCAGAATCCTTATAATTGACTACTTGCTGGTCCTTAAGATTGTTTTCAGCATCATGAACCTCATATTGATAAAGTGAAGTGTATATATTATGTTCCCCTTCATTCTCACCAAAGGCATAAATTCCTTCTATTATTTGTATGATCTCCTTTGTCTTAGGTTCTTGATCATTATCTTGGTGAGTGGCTGTCCTAGAAATCTGAATTTCAGCCTAATGTAATGAGTGTTGTGCCATACTTAGTTGGAGGCATAACTCACCCATCTCCCTCTCTTTACCTTCAACATGTTTGATAGCCATATCCTTGTCTTTGAGCAACTTCAAGTTATTTGGTTTCATTCTTTCAATGCTTTCTTAATGGTGTGAAGGTTTATTGATTCCATTCATTATTCCCTTCTCCCCTCCAATGATTTTAACTTCTCACATGGTTTCTTTAATGTTTTTATAGGTGTTATCAAAATGCACTAAGGCTGCAATGACCATGTCATTTGATACCTTCAACTCATCCTCGAAATTATATGCTCCAAAATCAACCTGAAATGGATTTTCTGATTGGTCATTTAAATCAATCTCTAAAGTAATGTCATCTTGCTCTAGAATTTGAATACTAAATTCATTCTCAGCTACACCATTTTTAGAATTTCCCTCTTATCTTCATTTGTTTTGTCCCATCAATTATTATGCCATTGTTTTCAAATAGTTCGCCCTCATGGAGAGGTTCATTTTTAGTTCTTATCATATCATGTACATGGTCATTCATATGAAAGGCTTGTCATTCATAACCTCCAAAACACCAAATAGGATACTATTGAATTCTTTACCATCACACACAGCTGATTCCATCTCTTGGGTTTCATTATGTTGAAGTTGAACTATAGAGTTCCCAACACCTTCAATGCTGATATGCACTTCTTGAGTTGTCTCTTCTTCCTTGATCTTCTTGTAAATGTGGTCAAGAGACCAGGTGTGTTAGCATGTGAAACACAACTGCTCTTTTCTCATTTTGTTTTTGCTCATTGTTGGCGATCCTGAGACTTGTATGCCTATTGATATTAACTCTGGTTCAATCATAATTTCCTTGAACATGCCAAACTTATGTTCAATTAATTCCCCTACAAGCTCGTAAGCCATAGATGAAACCTTTTGATTGCCTCTCTGAATGGCTAACAAATCTAAGCATATCCATTTCTAGACTTCATCATCCTCATCTAGAGTTAGAGACATAATTGTTTTAAAGTAAGCTTTCACATTTTCCGAGTGATGCTTCCTAAATTGGCTCAAAAAATAATGAAACAACTAAAGAATCATTCCTTCACTATCAAGATCTAACATGACAATATAAAATCTTGTTGGTGCTTAAGTTCCAAGATTTTTGCCCTTTACCAAAAGTAGGATGTTTAACATCATGTAGTCCTTCTAAGTAGCCCACAACCATCTGCATAACCTTCTTCAGAATGCTATCATTATGCAGTGTAGGAGTTTTAATTTTGACAATTTCACTGAGGCAAGAGGCCACTAGAGGTCTTACATCCTCATAAGGCTGTTTCATTAATAAGTGTTGGACTAAGGAAATCATTGAAGGCTGCAAAGCCCAATTTAACACCCTCCAATCAGACTGACCCACCCTAGATAAACATTAGTCTAACTCTTCCAAATTGGATAGAAGGTTATCCATACATTGCATAGATTCCAATTGCCATCCAATGATGTACAACTTGTTCCCTATTGCTTTTTCCTTCTGCGAATCCCTTAGTTGCTCACGATTGAAGTCTCATTGAATTCTTTCAAAAAAATTTCATGTTTCAGATTATCCATGACACTTCATTTTGCTTCTAAACTCTGTGGGATTCCTTGTTATACTATGCTTCACAGAGTTTCTGGGATGGGGACAGGGACATTTTAGGGGATGGGGACATGTTTTTGGTACGGGTATGGGTCGAAGCCAAAATTTAGGGGACGTGACCTTATGCGACGAAAATTAAAAACATAGGGGATTTTTTTATATATAGAGATAGAATTCAAATATGCATATCATAACATTGATAAACCATTCACCATAGACATTTTAGAAAATCAATACATGGAATATTATCAAATGACAAATACTAAGTACTTCCATGATAACAATATCACATGCATCTATAGCAAAAATCAAAATGCCTAAAGGCTCCAAGTATCATTCTAAAATCAGAATAAAATAAAGAGAACTTCAACTAAAATACTTAGTAGATACTAATTGCAAGCTTTCTTCTCTAAACACAATCTTTCCTCATTGCTCCTATTGCTCTTATTTTTTTTTCTTCCTCTTAGCAAGTATGTCAAATCTAAAAATGATTAGAACAGTTAGCATTTTAATGGACCAAATATGGGTTGCGTATTTTTATTATGTATTCAAGATGACTAGGGGTTGTGTGGATAGCAAAAATTAGAAAAAAAAATGATATTTTGGGAGTGTTTTGCCTTTACCAGATTGGCTGGAAAACAGGGGACGACCAATAGTTTCGGGGATGGACAGCCGTCCCCGGTACTGCTAGCCATCCCCAAGTTTTCTGCCAAAAAAAAATGGGCCATTTCGGGGACGTTTTCGAATTTACCAAAAAGGGGATGACTTAGGGGATGGCCAAAATCCGTCCCAACGTCCCCGTTTTGTCCCCGTTACAGGTATGACCCTTAAACCATAAGGGACGTGTCACCGTGGAACACTGCTGTTAGATGATTGCAATCAAATTTTTGCTAAGAGTGAATTTTTTGAGGTAATCTTTTGGATTTCACCAAAGTTAATTCACTCGTTTCTGCCACTAATCGATTGGATTTTTCCTTGCCACTTACACTAAACTGAACCTATGCACTAATGTGAGGTCCTTAGTTGCAGGTTTAAGTGTACAACCCTATAACCAACCAATTCTCTATAGATTCATGTAAAGTTTGATTGTTATAATGAAAACCTAAAGGATTTGTTTGCTTGATAAAGGGACGGTTATAGTTGTGTCGAAAAATCTATAATTTCAAATGTAAAAGACTAAAGTGGCACTAACATCTGAGATTAAAAATCAATAATTTCTTCCATATCTAAATCATGTTGGGCTCTGCCGTCGGTAAATATTGTGTAGCCGACGGGATGTATGTCATCGGTAAATACTAGAGTGTCATGTCGGGAGGGTACAAAAATAATAGGCAAGGGCAAAACAACAATGCCAACAATAATAATGGGAGCTGCAGTTGAATTCAATACGATGCGAACGGCCACTCGATGGTACAATGCTGAGAATGCAATTTGTGGGGCCACTTTGCCCGAGACTGTACAACGGCAAATGCACCAAAGTTGTTATGCAGATGGTGTGATCTGGGACATCTTGAAGATGCCAAGTGTCCAAAATCAGGAGTCAATTTGATCACCATCGGGTTGGACCAAGAGGAGGTTCTGGCAATCACACAAAAGCAAGAAAAACTGTACCCTGACCCGACGGAGGAAAATAAGAGATTAGAAGAAGCACGTGCGGAAATTGAGAAGGCGACGCAGGCGAACAAAGCACACTTGAAGGACACTACTCGCACCTCAGCAAGAACCTGTGCGGAACAAAACATCGTACGACAGATATTACAAACCGAAGTACCAGTCAAAATAAATGATTTGTTGCTCTCAATGCCTCAACTCCGATCGGCAATCACAAACATCGCTCCCACTGCTAAATTATTAGGAGAACAAGGAAGGGATAAGAAAAGTGGAACACGTACAGAGGACCTGACGCTGCTAGCCCTCACATGCCGATGGCATCTGGCGGTAGTCAAGATGGGAATTCTAGGAACTGTTCTGACAGACATAGTTGTGGATGGAGGGTCCGGTGTGAATGTGTTACTGGAGGACACTTGGAAGAGGTTGGGACAACCGACATTGTGGCCACCTACATTCTAGTTGCTAACAGCGGACCAACACGGCATTAAACCTCTCGGCATCCTGAGGACACAACCAGTGACAATTGGAACACAGCCGTTCCTGCTCGACTTCATCATCATCCCACTGAAGAGGAGAGGATACAACGCTATTCTGGGCCGTGGATGGCTCGTGCAAGCGAAGGTCAAGCATGACTGGAAGAAAAATACATTATCACTATAAAGAAAAGGGAGGAAATTCATTATTGATCTGCACACGCAAATGGTGGGCGAGGAAGTGCTCTCATTTGATTCCGAAGACGAGGGTGAAGGAAAGTAGTGAATGGAACCAAATTTGGAAGGAGTCCTATGATTGGAAGGCAGATCGACGAATGATGATTTGGATTCGGTGAACAAATTATTTCAGTAGCAGGTGGAGGATTACGAGCTATTCCGAAATTGCAACATACTCATGATAGAGGAAGGGCACAGCGGAGATGGATTTCCAAAAGAGTTCACAAAAATAAAAGGAGAGGCACCACTGGATGAAACACCTGCGCATGAATTCAGTGAAGAGAAGCAGATAAAATATGATGAAGCCATGGTACAAACCATGAATTTGGGAGATGAAGCAGAACCAAAGAACATACTGGTGGGAGATAACTGGGATCTAGTACTAAAAGCAGCAGTGTTTAAAATATTCCTAGAATACAAAGATGTATTCGCTTGGACATACAAGTGTAATCACCTAAAAATGGTCATCTAGACTATTAGCCCCCTTCTCAGCATTTTGGCTAAATTAATTTAATCACTTACCTAGACCAAATTGCTAATAATCAATTTATTTGATTATAACCTATAGTTTGACTATGCTATCCTAAGTTCATTATTTGATTAAAAGAACATGTCCCCTTTTAATTAAATAAAAGACCCCATTCTTCTAATCCACTTAAAGTGCACACATAAAGTCTTTTTTCTATTTTGCAATTAAAAGAAAAGGCTTTGTGACTTTTGTCTTATATGACAAGTCAACTTATATTCTATTGGTTGATTTGTGTGTGCACATGGATCACTCCTATTTTTGAATTCAACCGTTGATCATCCACCATCTTCATCTTGATCTCCACCGTCCATACATCTTTAAAAGGGAGAGAGCTTTCCCCCTCAATCCATCATCTTTTGAACATTGTTATGCTGCAGGTTTTCTAACAGGTTTCTTTGGAGCTTTGTGGAGAACTTCTATTTCTTGTCTACATTCTCTCATACCATAACATTTTAGCTTAGATTCATGTTGCATGTTAGTTTAGCTTCTATTTTGCAATAATCTATCTCACATAGCTTAATATTTGGATTGTAACACTCTCATCCATGCTTAGAATAGCTGCACTTTTCATATTCATTCTAGTTTAATCTTTAGTTGCATTGCATTCTTGAGGAACTCCTTGGGACATTTGCATTCTTGCATCTTATCTTTGGAACCTCCCATTGCATGGTTTACTAGCAAGAAGAGTATCTCTAAGGCTCATCTGAGAGCCTTCTTATTCTTGAAATATACTCTCTTGCACTCCGTGGATAGGGAGCTCTAAGCCGGCATCCAAGCATTCCAAACTCATGGAATCGTTTGGATAGAATGGTTTAGAGTGTGACACAATCTAGTGTACATTTTTGGCTTGAATCAAATTTTCAGCTCCATTTGCTTTCATTTCTTATCTCTGATTTTTTATAGTAGCATATTGGGTCTAATCAAATGCTTTTGTAGAATTATCACTTTGGTTTTAAGGCCAAGCCATAAGTAAATTGGTTTGAAGGCCAAAAACTTAGTTGGTTTAAAGATTTGATCATATCTTTTAAACCACTTAGAGTTTGGTTCTGAAATTTTTTTTTCAGGTTGGATATATGCTCAAAATGTCTCATTCTGATTTGCAAAGCATTTTGACGTGATTTTTGAGAGTTATGAGTTTTTCTTTGTTTTTCATAAAAAGTCGTTTCTGATCGCAAATCAGCGAATTTTTTTAAAAAAATTACATTTTCAGAAAGGTTTTTCAATTCTAATGGGGGTTCTTTTTTTGTGTTTTGAATTTTGAAGTCGTATTAAAGATAAAAAATTCGATTTGATAAATTTGGCCTATTTTGACAAAATCAATCTCTAGGGAGCAAATGAAGAGATTTTTTAAAATTTCTTGCATTTTTGGAAAGCTCTCTGATTTTTAATAGGGGTCTCTTTTTTTCATTTTCATTTTTGGATACAAAATCATAGTAAAAAAGTCCAATCTTGTTGACTAGGTCAAAATCAAAGAGTAAAAATGAGAGCATTTGTGATTAACTTGCACTTTCTTTGCATGTACTTGGTTGGAGGATAAATTAGATTTTTGAAGCAACTCACCACTTTTTATTGCAGATTTTTATGTTATTTCACACTAACTTTTTTTGCTAAAAGTTGTGATTACAGGTTGCTGTCCTTATGAAAAAAAAAAATTGAAACATTGCATAAAAAGAACGCATGTCAAAGCTTCAAATGCGCAAGGGCTACTAACATTGTTTGCAGGGCTACCCAAAGCATAAAAATCTAAAAAAAATTGTTTTTTTTATTTCCATGTGTGGCATTTGAATAGTTGTTCATTTTCTTTAGGCACATAAAACTTGTGATTGAAGTCTTTTGGTAATAGGAGAGTATGCTCTTCACCCTTGTGGTGAATCAGAAATCTTGACTTGCCATTTGGTTTCAAAAGCAAGGGGTAAATGAATCTTCTTGGCGTGTTTGGGAGAAAATGATTGGAATAGGAGAGTATGCTCTTCACCCTTGTGGTGAACCAGAAATCTTGACTTCCAAAATTTGATCCACTTTGTGTAGTTAGAATCCTTTAGAGGGCCTGCTCTCGGACAACCTGAGAGGAACGACCCAAGTGGGGACAAGCAGATTACCCGGCTCTTCCAACCCACTATAAAATCAAGGCTACCAAAGACACAAAACTTTGGTAGACATA